>CAHIKZ030002578.1:1355000-1580000 GCA_903632075.3 Acanthosepion pharaonis
CTCAACTTGTATGAGAATGGTTCTAGTGTAAAGGTGTACAGCTTCACCGATAATCCTGATGAATAGATTTAGAAAACAAAAATATTTTATCGTACCATGTCAACTTTCATCATAGCTTTTGAGTATGCATACAATAGGTGAATCCAAGTGAAAAAATGCAACTTAAAACTGTCCATGGACAAGATAGCCCCTAAAAAATGATGGTCAAACTTGTCAAAGGTTTTGGACTGATTTAAATTAATCATTGCGGTTTCACTGTTGACTTTCTAATTGATCATGCAAACCAAATGTAGATTATCATGAATCACCCTACTCATATTACAAATCTGTTTAGGGGCTATTAGATGATTCAGCACAGCCTGCAAACAATTTTGGCTAAGACCCTGGTCCAGATCAATAACTCTGTATTTAAAGGATGAAAATTACTGATCTTCTCTCTACTATGTTCTTGTGTTACACCTTTACCACACAACCTGCTTCATCCAGTTATTGTAGATCAGCGCCAGCAATGGGAACACATTGACAGTACATTTTGTACAAAATTCCATCAATTCTTGGAATCTTTTCTGACCTTTTTCAACACTTCCCAGATTTCAACTTCTGTTATGGGAACTTTACACCTAGCTGATTTAGTCACCTGAAAGCAAGAGAAATCATTTGAATAGTCATTAAACAGGAATGAACTCAGACTGGGCTCCCTTATAAAAAGCCTATGAAAGTAGTCATGGAATTCTTCACAGAAGCCATCCTTTCTACAGTACTCAAGATACTATGCATCCATTGATGTGACACTGGTCATATTTCACTTAGTACCATTCTAGAGTTCTATTGCAGACAGTTCTGCATCCAATGCTCATTGCCTTGACAGACATTCTATTTTTGATCTAGGTTTTACAATCAGAGTTTGGTCTTTCTTGAGAAGCAGAGAGATCAGCTCTGCCTTGGCCATTGGTACTTTGCCTACATACTTGACTTAAAAACTGTCTAAATCATTGGTTCGCAGCCATTTTTTATCAATGGACCATTTTTACTCTTAATTTTTTGGTGGACTCCCATAACCATTCAATGGAAAAAAAAATTATTTTATTTTTTACAAATAGATAAATTTAGGAATTGTATTATAGAAATAGGAAATGTATATCTTTTATTTTGAAGTAAAACTAATTCAGTGAAAATAAACTTGTATTTAACAATTAAATTCTATGGAACATATATGTACACTAGTAAAATCATAATAAACTATTTTAAAATATGTGACTAATTAATAAATTAAAAAAGTGCAGATTTATTCAATAAGATCTCTGTGGTTGATGCTTTTGAAGAGGTTAATACTCTTAATCCTTGCTTTATATATAATCCTTATATAATTTATATATTAAATTAATTTCATTATTAATATTTTATATTAATTAATTCATATTAATATTTTATGTTACTAATATTTAAAATTGATATTATTATTATTATTTATATAATAAATTATAGTTTTTATATAATTTTCCATTATATATATATATATTATAAATTAATTGGTTTAAAATATGTTTTTTTTCGCTACACAGTTCTAACCATGTTTCAAAAATGGAAGCTAAAAACTCCGAATTTAATTTTGTAATTAAATTAAAGACATTAGTTCTATTTCATCCTCAAGCAAATTTTGGAGTAACTTTTAAAATTACTGGGTTTTAAAGACACAGCAAAAATCATAATTCACGTTTCCAAGGATACATAGAAATCCACTTCAACCAGACAAGGGGTGTCTGCGTGTTCATTATGGCTTTATTTTGATGTATCAGTTTATATATCTTACTGTTCTTTCTTTTTATTTATATATATATATATATATATATATATATATTTAGGCAGCAGAAGTCATTGGTTTATACCAACGGCTTCACATACTTAATACTTCTCGAATTCACTCTCGCGTGGTCATGTGTGACGTCATGAGCTGCAGTGCCGATTTTCAAGCATCCAGTGTCTTATATGCATGTGTTTATCATTTGTTTGGAAATCATCCTGTAAACAGAAACAGATTATCATCACATTCTTGTCCGTATTGCTTAATATATTGTACTGTAATTGTCATCTTTGATAATGGCTTATGTAAGCTGAAAGCTTAGATTGGATTAAAAAATTATGTATCAATATTGTGATTTTCTCTATTCGTTTTGTTGGGGATGTGCAGAGTTTATTAATTATACTTTAGAGAATCAGAAGGAATTTGTGTAGGTTGCGTGATTTTCTGCATCCACAAACAAATAAATAAACAAATTTTAAATACAGTTAAGAACAAGACATATTCAATTTTGAAACTAATAAAACATTTATATACAATTCAAAACAATATACGAGTAGGATATTTGGTATGTGTCATTATGGCAAAGTGTGTGTGATATTTTATGTTTCAGTATGTCTCTCTTAGTATTTGTTTGTTCATTTACAGTCTTTTTGGATTTGTGTTGATATTAAAATTGTTAATATTAAGTGTCTTTTTAGTAGTAGTTCTTACGGAGTGATCTACCTTTGACTGTATTATTTTTCAAATTGTTCGCACGTTGATTTTCACTTAATAGGTAGTGAATATAATTCACTTTGGATAAGCAAAGTTTGTGATTTGATTTCCACAGAGTTGGTTGAGTTTAAAATGCAAGTGAGTCAGCGGTGATGTACCTTTGCGTGGTAAAATCGTGATTTCAAGTGACGTGGAGTATGTTGGCAATTTCTCTGTGGGTGTTCGTCTCTGACTGCTTGGGTCAGTCGTCGTTTTCTTATATAAGTTCTGAAACTCCGAAATTGGCTCACGGAGTTTTGGCGCAATTTCGCTTTTGCAAGTGAACTTTCAGATTATTGTGTCATTAACCAATGAGATTGGTTGATTCGCCTAGTACGGTTTTTATTGGTTGAAGTTTTCCGTACTTAGGCGTAAGATATAGACTGTTCTGTTACTAGGTGTGATAGGTAGGAAAAAGACGAGTCTACAGTTTAATGATAATATTATTAAGCTTATCAGACGTTATGAAAAGAATTTACATAAAATAAATAGACAACACTTGTCTATATGTCTATATTATTTAATGAAACATGTATGAATATATATATATATATATATATATATACTAGCAGCATTACTTGGCGTTGCCTGGGTTTATTAAAAAAAAAAGATCACGAACCTCATCCAATCTGTAAAGTTAAAATAAAGAAGATTTTTCCCTTAGTGCCTCTTATCTATATGGCAAAAATTATAATGACATGAAGTGTGAAAATATTTATAACAGGAGAAAGTTGTTTTTTACAGAAGCACAGAAGATACAAAAAATTGTCAGCAAATGAAGAGTACATTAATCGCAATCAATCTTCGAAAATTGTTGAGGAGAAATGCTTTGTTGACAGCTTTTGTTCAAACTACATCGAATGAACAACATACATTTGAAGGAGAAGAAAATCAACAAATACTTCTAGCAGCCATGCCAAGGCTGAAAACCAACATTCACAAAGAGTGTATAGAATTGTTCTTTGCCCCTCAGTTTCGACAGCTTGAGTAGCAGTTGTTCTGGCAGCATTCCTTCCTCGTCTAGTTAACTGTTGCTCATTAGTTTCTGCTGACCTTGCATTAGCTGTACGGATAGCATTTTGTGTCAGTCTAATTTGAGTTTCTTGTTGCGAAGCGTTTCTTCTCAGTGCTTTCATGTGTTTGGCTGAAGTAGTAGCACGTCCAAATGAAGGATTTCGCTTTCTTGGCATTACTGTCAGGCTGTAGTTGGAGGGGTTTGGCTAAGCTTTTTGAACAACAATAAAGTAATCAATTAAAAAGCAAGAATATTATACACATTACTGGAAATATAGCCACAATAAATTAAATGGAAGTTTATAAGGGAGACCACGGGAACGTAAAATTAGGATTTATCTAAAAATAGACTACCAAAAAAACGCTTTAGTGATAAAAATAAAAATTAACATGCAGCTAGAAACCTACTCACTATGAACGTTAAAATGTACACGCTAAGTTTAGCATAATTATGAATGAATCAAAAGAGGGTCTTTACATTATTATATGTGCATTTTTCAGAATAAAACTCAAAATTTTAGGGCTCAAGTTTCCAAATATGAGTTAGTAAGCATTATTTAAACGCTGATTAGAAGATGATAAATACATAATAAAAAATTGGCATTTATGCTTAAACTTTTCTAATAATATGATTTTCACAAATTTAAATTTAAAGTATCAAAAATTCAAAATATACATGCATGAAGGCAGCCTACCTTTTTACTGGATGACAACTTTGATGCGAATGAGATTTTTTGCATTTATTTCATCACATAGCGCTAATGAATACTACACGTGAAGCAAAATTGATAGTACGCACTACATAACTTGATCGATCATTGCACGTGGAGCAAAATCAATTGTACACACTACACATCTTGATAGATCTTGCACACGCATCTTATACCTATGTGCACTTCTCTCATCGGTGCACACTGTCATTTGCACTTATTCTTTTTTTCTTAAGGAAGGATATAATTTTTGCCATGAAGTTAATGCAATCGAAACTATTTCAGTACCAAAATGGGAAATCCATGGGAAAAACTGATATTTTTCATAATGTATTTATGACACATGGGGTGTCAGTTTTGATTTTGAGTTGATTGATCTAAACACAAATTATGTGCAAATTTTCATCGGAATGCTGCTTACCACTACAATTGAAAGACTTATGGGGCAGCAAGGTGTTCATGGGTCATCTTGGGGGCCCCTTATATAGTTTTCAAAATCTGATAATTGTTTTTGATTCATTTTTAAGATTGTAACATACATGTAAAATTCCGTCAAAATCGAAGCAATTTGAAAATTTGGGGGACCCTTTGGTTCACCCTAGGGGTCCCAAATTTCAAGCCAAAAGACAGGTTTAAGACTAATAGTAATTGAAATGATAAAGCTCATCTTTTTTAAGTTTTCTATTTAATCGACTTTATGGCCAAAGCTGTAGACTTAATTGAAAATTTCGGGGTTCCCTGCTAGCCCCCTAACTTGTGTGGGTCCCATTGTTGATTATCAGTGAATTCCAAGTGACTACTTCAGTTATTCGATATAATCTCAATATGTATTGACATTTTCATTGAAATTAGGGAATACTGCTACAAAATACACTTGAAAAGCAATTGAAGCATCAAGGGGTTTATGGGGTCATCCTGGGGGCCTCCTCATGCATTTTTAAAAATATGAAAACCGATTTCTATCTCACTGTAAGAGCGTAACAAACATGCAAAATTTCATCAAAATTGAAGCAAGTTGAATTTTTTGGGGTCCTTTGGGGCACCCTGGGGGTCTCAGTGTCAAGAGAAATGAAAATCAATATAGTGTATAATAAGCGTGACAGTAAGTTGCATACACTTATCAAGTTTCATTAAAATCGGCCTTAGGGTTTAGACTTCAAGTCTGAAAGTTTAAAAACAACCAAACTAATGGAAATTCCCATTTAAACATTATATTTATCGATTATCGGTTATTGATTTTTGAAAAATGACTAATTTTTTCCCCCAGACACACCCGGTATTGAGTACAATCTATGTTCCAAATTTGGTGGAAATATGCCTTATAGTTCTCGAGTAGTTCTCGAATACACACACATCATCAGTTTTATATATATATATATATATATATATATATATGAAGAAAATATCTGGAAAAACAAAACAAAAATCCTTAAAATGCGATTATGTTGTTTTAATATGAATGAAATGTTGACGTCTGACGTTTCGGTTTAATAACCTTCTTCATTAAAAATACAATTAACATAATCAGTATAACACGACGAAAACAATGGACATAAAAACAAGTCTTATCCAAAACAGATAAATGAAAAGCGTCGCCCATTTGACGACAACGTGACCACGCTCAAACGAAATGCTGATCATTTAAAATTTTCATTTATCTGTTTTGGATAAGACTTGTTTTTATGTCCATTGTTTTCGTCGTGTTATACTGATTATGTTAATTGTATTTTTAATGAATATTGTCCTGAAGAAGGTTATTAAACCGAAACGTCAGACATCGACATTTCATTCATATTAAAACAACATAATCGCATTTTAAGGATTTTTGTTTTGTTTTTCCAGATATTTTCTTCATTCTGTCGGATTTATATCCATTTATATTTGCTTATCATATATATATATATATATATATATATATATATATTTATATGTATATATAATACTTCCTTTATATGTCCTTCTCAGTTTTTATTCAACTTTTACAATCAAATCATCCAATAGAGTAAAAGGGACACTAACTTACATTGCTTGATCTCGTTTTCTGCTAGTTTTAGTGTTGTTTTTCTATTTTTAGCATTTTAAATTACTGTAGAAATTCCAATTCCCAATTGTAACAACCATTCCAAAGTGAAATTGGTCTCTGAACAACTAAAATATTACTGTGGATCCCCAATTTGCTATTTTTTGTGTAGACCCACAGTAATGTTACATGCCACCTCCCCTGTACATGTGGACCCTAGTTGAGAACTTCTGGTCTAAACAATTAGCAATAAAAGGCTTATTACTAACCATAGTTCCTCCTAACTTCCACTTTAGGGTTAATATTAGCTGGTCTCAGTAATCCTTCCCATCCAATAATGATGTATTAATTTTCAATTCCTAGTCATCTTAGACTTGTTTATTGAAGTATCTGCTTTTAAATGAATTCTTTTCTACTACCTCATCAGTTTTTAAAGATTTTACTAAGTATTTTTTTTATTAAAATCTGTAGTTTATTATGATACAAAATATCTGTAAAGTCAGTTTCAAATTGTCCTCTGAACTTCTAAAAGCTTCATGAATTGTAGTTTATCTGCTACAGTTTCTATTTTTTACCCTCTTATGCCAATCTTAACTGATAAAATATCAGTTTCAGTTTTGTGAAATAAACAAATAAACTTTACCCATCAAGCAAAAAATACAAGAAGAAAGAAAGTGGAAATGCCTTAATCAACTGACCTCAGTCCCAAAAATTCCAAATGAGATTCTCCCTTTTTTCTTATGCATCTTTATTGGTATTGGATGTCAGCTCCATGAATTTGTGAATCTTGGCATGAAGTCACAATAGAAGAACTAAGTATAGATTCTTACTATGCATTCACATAAATCATCAGACTTTCATAAAAAGAATACCTTGAAAATATCAAATTCATCATTCTAGAAATACGCTGAGAAAATTCCTACAATATTAACAAATTGTTATTCATGTGAATAATTTTTGATTGCTTGTTAGCTTAAGATATCATATATCTAGCTTTTTATTGACACTGTTTTTTTCTCAGTAAGAAGTGTTACTTTATTACTTTTCTCTTATGATCTACTGTTTCTCTCTCGCATATTGTGAAAAAATTATTAAAATAAATCCTGCAACAGAAATCTGTGATGAGAAGTAATAACAAGAGTAGCACACATGACGCAGAGCAAATGGGTTGGGAATCATAAAAGATTTATTGCAAAAACATGTTATGGTTTATCTCAGGCCTACACAATGTCAGTGTATTGTGTGCCTTGTCAACTCTTTGTTGGTTAATTTAAACATATTTTTGTGATGAGAAGTAATAACAAAAGTGGCACACATGACACAGGGCACATGGGTTGAGTATCTGTTATATACCATACCTATGAACACTAATGGGCATGTCCCAATCCTCATGAATACGTTGGCCACTATTGTAAGTAGGGGTAATATGCTGTCTAAGTAGTCCACCATTAGCAGTGGTTTACCTACTGCCGCTGGCGAGTATTGTATTTTGTTGATGTTATATAGATTACTATTTCATTTGCAACCCCCATTTTGGTTATTCTTCATTCAGTAACCTTTTCTAAGTTACAACAGTATCATAAAAGATTTGTTGCAAAACATCTTATGGGTTATCTCAGGCCTACACAATGTTAGTTCATTGTGTGTCTTGTCAACTGTTTTTTGGTTAAGTTGAAACATATTTTGTAATGAGAAGTAATAACAAGAGCATCACACAGAGCACACAGGTTGAGAATCATAAAAAATTTATTGCAAAAACATGTTATGATTTATCCCAGGCCTACAGAATGTTAGTACATTGTGTACCTTGTCAACTCTTTTTTGGTTAAGTTGAAGCATATAATTATATATATATATATATATATATATATATATTTGGATTGTAAGAATTATTCTTTATTTTTTGCAAGTAAAAATTGCATTGACTATTTTTTTGAAATTAACAATGATTTTTCCAGATAAAGTTCTACTATTTAAACCCTAGCTGAAATTGTGAATAGGTGGATTCATGCCTTCCCCAAAGTTATTTTTGTGTAAGTGAATGTAACAAACTTGACTGGAATTCAAATTCAGATTTTCAATTTCTCATTCTGAGCTGCTGCACAAGGCAGGTAACATACTAGAAATTGCTCAGAAACCTCAAAAATAATTGGTTTACTGTTAAAATATTCTCTCATGAGAAAATCTTCAAATTGGATGCTGTTTTGAATTGACAAAATCACCAGAGCCAATAACTGATATTGTCTTGGGATCAACATTTTGGAGAGTAAAAATTTACGGGCTTCTGGATAATTTATCCCACAAACAATATTGGCAAACTCAGTGTGAGTCCAGGTAAAAATGCGTAACACAAAGCAATATAAAACAAACAACTAATTAAATGGAAGTTTATAATGGAGACCATGGGAACGTAAAATTAGGTTTTATCTAAAAATAGACTACCAAAAAAACGCTTTAGTGATAAAAATAAAAATTAACATGCAGCTAGAAACCTACTCACTATGAACATTAAAACGTACACGCTAAGTTTAGCATAATTATGAATGAATTGAAAGAGGGTCTTTACATTATTATACATGCATTTTTCAGAATAAAACTGTCAAAATTTTATGGCTCAAGTTTCCAAATATATGAGTTAGTAAGCATTATTTAAACGCTGATTAGAAGATGATAAATACATAATTAAAAATTGGCATTTGTTTATCCCACAAACAATATTGGCAAACTCAGTGTGAGTCCAGGTAAAAATGCGTAACACAAAGCAATATAAAACAAACAACTAATTTGATGTATTGACAAAAAGGAATTACAATTATAATAAAAGAAGAAAACATTTAAAGACTAATTACATAGAAAACATTTAAACTAGAGAATGTGTGTTTTTGTGTGTGAAATTTCTGTAGGCCTACCATGATAGAAAGAAAGAGTAAAAAATGTCAAAATAGAAAACTATGAAAATGAACATGTCTCAGTGGGGAACACTTTTTTCCCCACATGTGACTAGATCTTATAGCCAGAATCTATAAAATAGACTATGGAGAAAAATACCTGCTTTTATATAGGCTCAAATAGTGACTCCTAGAGATGTTTTTTAGCAAATTCAAGTGGGATAACCCACAATATCAAGAGCATCTTCAGGGCCAGTTATCCAGCCTGCTTCATGGTCTCCTGCATCATGACCTCTTCTGAGAAAAAGATGTCCCCGATTCTTTTACAAATTTGGAGAAAAGGTGGGTTCTAATGCCTACTGCAAGGTCAAGAGCTACCATGTTTTACTATGGCTGAAGGACAGGGAAGGAAGTGTATACTCTGATGAGTACATCTGGTTATACAGCCACAAAAGTGCAGAAATTCACTAAAGCTAACTTTGCTGATTCTAAGCCATTGGACTTCTGACCCTCCTTCAGCCCAAATCTGTACACACTAGATCAGCAAAGGCAAACCACTGACCTGTGGGTCATGAACTAACCCACCATCAATTTTTAGTGACCCATGAGGAGTCAGTGAAATGACATCATCAAATTTAGCAATTTTTTCAGTTTTGTTTGTTCCTGGTGTATACCTAAACAAATCTAGTGCATACTGAACTAGTTTTATAATGTTTTGTACAATTGTGCAGGAAGGTTTTGTCTCTCTTTGCATTTTATCACTCATAGTCTCATTTATTTTTAGTATCTGCTTGAATAATTTAAAATTTGTGACTATTCTGAAGCATTGTTTTCATCCATGAAATCAACCTGTGGGAATCACCTTCATATGGATATGAGTGATACATACCTCAAGCTGAAGATAATAAAGTATGAACCTCAAATTAAAACATCAGCAACTAAGATATGCCAACAGGTTTCTCATTAAAAAAATATCAGCAAATACATTAGTGATTCATTTATGTTTATAAAAATTTTAAAGTACCAAAATGACCAACAACAATAAAGTTTTGCCATCTCTGCACTAGACTATGCCATGTGTGGTATTTTGGAGTAAGCTATGAATAAGACCCGCCCCAACATTAATATCCTGAAAGAGGAATAGACTAAGATATCTGTAGAGAACCGTGTTGGCAATGTTGAGCATGAGGAGATGAATACATGTGAGTAGAAATTTTTCTGCTAGCCAGTCCAACTACATGAGAAAGTTGGACTTTAATTAACTCCAAAGAAGGCAAAGAAAAACAAACACAAGACCGATAAATATATGTAAACAAATATATGTATTAATAACAAGAAAGGTTACAAGTTACATGGACAGTTACATTGACAGTTTGTGTGTGGTGAATATTATATGTGTGTGTTGTGTTGTGGTGAGTGTTCGTACGTACGTGTATTGTAGCGTGTTCTCAGCATTTCGGAAATGCTGTATCTGTGGAGTAAAAAGATTTACCTCAAGGTGGCGGCCCAAAGGCCTGAGGGAAAAAATGGAAGAGGTGAAGGGTCAGCGAGTATTTATAGCCAGGGGAGAAAGACCTCTGGTGAAAGGGTAAAGAGCTAAGGAGGAGCTAACTCCGACATATCCAAAGACATTAAGTTGAAGTTGTGTTGAGGCCTTAACTGAAAATTATAGGATCCACATTGAAAACATTGATTGTTTTGATATTTTCTATGATTTTAATTAATATTCTTTTGTATTAATGGGCCTATTTATACATTGTGAGTTTTGAAGTTTGTGGCTATTTTGCTAGTTTTGTTTCCCCATCTGGATCGATATACACCTGATGAAGGCTGGAGATCACAATGGCTAAAATGTTGTGATAACAACAAAGACAGGCACAATAGCCTGCATGTGTAAATAAAAATCTTTTTTTGTTTAGTTTGTCGGAGTTAACTCCTCCTTCAGTCCGTTAACCATTTCACCAGGGGTCTCTCTTCCCTGGCTATAATCAATCGTGACTCTTCACCTCTATCTCTTTTTTTCCTTCAGGATTTCAGCTATCAACCTCGAAATGTTTTTTTTTAACAAGGGATAGCGTGGAAACACGCTAAGCACAATATTCACACACGCACACACATACAGAATATTCACACACGCACGCACATACACAATATTCACAGTTACGCACATACACAATAAATATACACTTCTGATCCTTTATATATATTTTTATTTGTTGTGTTTATAAAAATATTTATTGTTGAACAAATTCATTTTCTTCTACTTGATTATTTCTCTTGTTGTTGTCTTTGTTACATTTGATATTGTAAAAATTGTAGAGGGTCAGTTTTTTATTTCTATTTATAACCAATACAAATTGGCTGGCCCACTATAAGTTTAATGTTTACTAAATATTGAATATAAAGAAAAAATGCAATAAAAAATTTTGTTGTAAGTACAATGCTAAAATAACTGAGCAGTACTAAAATTGAACAAGATGAGATGTCTCTAGATACTGACAACAAAACAAGAACAATCTCCTCACATAGTTTAAATAAAGGGTTCAGTTCAAAATTGCTGGAAGGTTACTCAGATCAATAGACTCATGAAAAAGGTCAGAGGACACAATGGCTGAAACATTGTGATTAATAACAAAGATGAGGATATTAGTAAATATATTTCCATAAGTATAATGCAATTGAAAAATTACTTCAATATTATTGTCAACTTTTGATATCATAGATAAACTGGAAAATATAATTGTTATTATTATTAAAATTCTGGTTTGTCTCCTCTTCAATAGTATTGTGAAGTTACTTCCCCATGTCTCCAGGGAACTCCTCTTATGCCTGCTAGATGGTGCTATATAAAATAGTATAAAAGGAAAAACTCAAACCTTCTCTCACACTCTGTTTTCTCTTTTCAACCACAGGATGCTATAGTGACACAACATGTCTTGTTTCCCCTTTGGAGAGATTTGTTAGTCCCTGAGGAAATTGACTTTTTAGTTTCAACTGTATCACTCAGCACATCCCCACCCAACTCATTCAATACACCATTTCATATTCAGAAAAAAATTCATATGATCAAAGTAACATCCCATGTAATAATAATAACATCTCATTCAGAAAGAAACTTTCATGTGACCACAATAAAGTGTGACCACAATAAAGTGTGACCACAACATCACATTGAGAAAAAATAATATGACCACAATAACATTTACACAATAACTAATCATATAAATATATATTTCTGTCCTTTCTATTGTTCTGTCTATAAATATAAATATATATAAACTATATATGTATTGAATTTACTTATTTAGAATGTGTTCAGACATTCAACTGAATGCCATTATAATTGCTAACCATCTTTCCATTAAAGTTCAACAAATTAAATTTACATTTAAAGAAAACCAAATTTTTTAGTGATTAAAAATTACAGTTGAAAAATTTATAGATTTACTACTTGACATGTTTCTTTAGTTCAGTATTATTTTCTTTGTTATTTTGTAATATAAAAGAAATCACAATCTTGTGGTGATTATATCCACAATAATATTTTGTGATACAATACTGTAGGGAGTTAATCTGAACATTGGGGGTCACCAAATGTAGGGGGCGCAGAACATATTTGGTTAATTTCTCTCTCTGAGGATAAAGCTGGCACAGGGCCCCCCCAGATGTACTTTCCAAATAAGGCCTCTTTCCCTATTATTTAATTTATGAAGATCAAAAACTCTTGACGTTAGACAAGAAAGGAGAAATAATGATTCACAAATATATTGTTTCAAAACATAACAATTGAATTTATTAGTGTTTGGTATACATGCATGAATACTGAGTGAAAAAGGTAGGACAGAGTCGTGTCCCTTTGATTAGGTAAATAGTTGTACCTGAATTCATATTATGAGAAAGTAATATTAAACTGTAATAGAATGTAATGAGTTTGTATTGAGTGTTTTGAACTGAATGAACAAGTTAGGTAGAGTTCAGAGATAATACTTGCATGAATTAAGTATTGTTCATTTAATGTCTGACTGTATCAGTCGAGACAGAGTTCCTTTAGGGTCACATTTTGGCGGCGTGTTGAGATGTACGAGTGACATAGATAAGTTAGGCTTGAGTCAGAAAGAGCAGGAACAGAGAAGAGAAAGAATATCGCACGTGTTGGGTTTATATAATGGTCATGTATCATGTGGTAAGATCAAATGGAAAACGTGGTAAAACAGATTTGTCACATGAAGGTGGTTTGATTGGTTGGAACTGACTAATCAACGAGCTAGTTTGAAGGTGATTGACCAATGGGTTCTCGTTGAAATTTTGTATGAAAGTAGGATGTTACTTACCAGATAGGAAGAATGCACTTCCTAAAAAGAGGAAAGGCTGGTTTGTTGTGGAAGATTCCACAATACCAAGTTTATGGATGGTATGTACTTAGTCTCATGTGCTTTTGAAGAGAAGAATCACAACTGCACTATTTAAATATATTTAATACCCAAATAGAATGAGAGAAATAAAGAGAAAAAGTGTTCACAGACAATGTGCATCTGCAGACTTAGCTCAGGAGAAAGGGCATCCAGTTATCTTGTCAATAGTCCTTGTTCACAGCTATCTTCTTTATTTCTCTTGAGTTTGCATAACTTGATGCCACTAACCAGGGCTTGTAGTAAAGAGAGCAGACAGCTTTGTACTGTCTGAGTAATGTGGTGGAAGAAAAAAATAGGAACATCTCTGAATTTGGTGCTTATATAGCCATTGTTGCATGACCCTTACAGGGGTAGTAATTAGTCCTTTCTTTAGCCATTCAGCATCCTCATTTTATTCTATGCTTGATTAATTGTATTTTTTGATTGATTATTTTAAAATCCAATAATCTTTCATCTGAAATGATATTTCACATTTCTTGATTATTAGTTCATTATTGTTTCTTCAGTCCTTAGGCATAAAATTCGAATATCTTTGGAGACTTTGTATTTTGATATGAAAACCAAATTCTGTAAATAAATTTCCTCTTGTTTTGATGAATTTTTTGTTCTGTAGAGAAAACCTTCGCAACTTAGCATGTAGAAAGAGGTTCTCATCTCAAATAAACTATGTGTTTGCATACATCCCGAAAAAACAATGTTATTAAAACATGGGTGTGTGTTTGCATACTAAATCCTATTTTCACAAGTGCTTCACTAAAATGGATCAAGGGAAATAATTAGGCTTAATATTAAATTACCTCCCTTGAATCAGCGCCACAGCTGATAAAAGCATGGCGTCCGAAGGAGCTATTCGCAGTAAGTTCGTTTTCGTAAATTTTTTTTTTTTTTGTTTGCTTTTAGTTTAATAAATGTCAAACGTTTTTTTAGAACTTTCTATTATATTTGTATCTTTTTATGTATTTCTTAAAAAACAGCCAAACATGTACCTTTTATTTATTTCACCCGTTTGTATATCTATCATACCTTGTCGAATTGCTTTTATTGAGAACACCGGAGTAACACGTCATATGTAATAATAAACAAGTTCATGAAGTTAAAACTATTGTTTTTTTTTATGTTCCGTAATAATCTATTTTTTTTAGATTAAACTTTGAAAAGGGTTTTATCATTTTAGTATATATAAAATTGCATATTTCACTAAAACGGTCATTTCCCTATAATTTTGATGAGACTTCGTTCGCTTGTTGACACTTAAAAAACGATTATGTTTTTAAATGTTTCTCAGGAAATGAAGTTTCCACTTGGATATCGCATATTTTATTTACAGCCAAACTAACGACATTACGATTTGAATTATTATTCAATAGTCTGTTTATAAACTTGGACAATTTTTATTACGAGCAAACTTTTAGTTTTGTGCAATTAATATTTTATTTTGGAAATAATTGATGTTATTTTCTCTACTTAACTTGGATATCAAAATAAAATTATTTTTGTGCAGTTTGTGTTTTTACTTTTTAATGTAATCACAGTTCACACCGCTACTTCATGCATGATCAATTTGTTGTTTATTGGAATTGTCGAATGTTGTTTAAAATTTATATAAGTTTCACACGGTAAACCCGTCTCATTAATAATAATAATGATTATTATTTAGTTTTGAAATGTAAAAGTTTTACTTTTATGTTTTTTTTATAAAGAAACATGCTTAATTATTGCGCTTGCAATAGTGAGCAGAGATTTTCACGTTTGAAGAAGTGAAAACTAAAAACTTACATTAAAAAAAAAAGACAAAAACTATTATTTTCAATTAATTACCGAAAAATTTTTTTTCTTGTTTTTACTCTAAAAACAATGAATTTGTTAAACTAAAAAAGTAAAACCATAGTTCATCCTCACCAGCTTACTTATATACTTGTGACAAAGTAAACTAAAATAACATCATAAACTAAACAACAATACAATACATACTTTTTTTTTTTAAAAAGTCACACCTATGTTGCTAATTGTCCTGAAGTTTGAACGGCGTAATGAACTCTTATGAAAGAAGGTGCATGTTGCTTTTCTTTTTCATTTGGACGGCGATTAATTCCGGATATTTTTTTAACAATTATTTTTCTTTAATTTTAAAACCCAGGAAGTTTCTTTGGAGTTCAATCAGTATTTTTGTTTTGTTTGTGGCATGTGCGCGTATGGCACACGGGTTGAATTGCTGACATCACAACATGAGGTTCATTTGCATGAGCCGTGTTGAAAATAATTGAACACAAATATACTTTATATTTTATTCTAAATAAACGGACATACTATGGTCACCATCGATCATATTCTTTTATAATTGTATTTATTTGCACTTAGAAATTTATCGGCGAATAGTTCAAATTCCAGACACGGCTGTTGCATTTATTTCGTCTTTTTTGCGAAAGGCTTGAATCACCACTCCTCATCCATGGGCAAAAAAGGGCATACTCAGCCTTGGTAGGGCAACACTAACAACCAGTTTTTTTAAAATCAAAACTGTAGAGAAAGCAAAACACTTCACAACCTTTCCCAAGAACAAACATACCGTAGTAAATCAAATTCAAATAAAAACTAAAGAGGAGTTTGAAGTAGGCAATCATCGTTCACTGTCACGTCCTGAAGTGATAGATGTCATTTAGTGCCTCACTACTACAAACAGTTACATGTTTTGTGTTTATTTTGTTTTCTGGTCTTATTCCTCACAACTGGATCAGCCTTTTTCCTCTCTCCTCATGGCTGTATTTATTTTATCCTTCCTTCCCCTCTCCCTTAGCGAGAGAGCCTCTTGAATTTGTCTAAAAGGCAGAATACAGTGGGCTCTCTTTCTTTTTTGAGGAGTGGATGGGTCCAACTAACATCAGGTTTGTTTCTTTTCTTTGTTTTTATATTTTTGTTTGTTTTTTGGGATTATCGCCCCCCCCCCTATCATTTGTAAATTTTTGTTAAAAAAATCATGGTGTTTTCAAATTTTCATTTCATGTGGTGTATTTTTGTAGGTCCCCTGAGTGTATGAGATATTATGGTGAATGGAGGATTGATTGATTGATGATGGACAGGTTCTTTTGGTGTATGTGGTAAATTGTAAAGAGTTGTGAATCAGATTAGCTTGGTATAGGATATCAGTCATGACCAGCCTCAGCTCAACCCTCCCCCTTTTTGTCCTTGTGTCACAATTTTGTATTTTTGCAAAATAAATCTTGTGAGACCAAAAGTTCCCAACAGGAAACCTGAAACTGTTTGTGAGAATTGCAGCCGAATACAGTGAAGACAAACAAACCTTTCTCAAATACTAGAAAAATTCAGAAAATTCAATGCTCACTACAAAAAAAAAAAAGCTGCATCAACTCTTGTAATATATAATCTCATTACACTCTCCAATCACTTACCAACCTAAATATAAATCATAGAATAGGGTGTAGACATTAGTTCTCTTTATTGAAAGCAGGTCAGGCTGGTCCACTCTATAAAAGGCTTTCATTGCCTGCACACTGTGGTCAAGCCCTGGATTGAGAAGGTGTTGGTACTTGTTTTAACAGGTGTCTGTCTCTTCCCACGTCATCAAAAAAAATTATCAGCCAGTCTGACTGGTTGGTAAATTTCATGAGTATGTCACCCCAAACATGCAAATAAAGAAAGCCTCTTCGTTTCCAAACACCTAGAAATTAAAATAAAAACATTATATCTAATGGCCAATATGAATGAAGACCACCTGACCTGGGTATGCAGTTGCTTCTGAGACTATTTTTGAATTTTATTGAATAACTGTTCTCAGTTTTTTTTCAAGTGGAACATGTGTAGAATTTTTTTTTTAATATACTGATTTTGTTCTTATTGCATATCTTTGTTTTTCTTCATAACTTGTCCTCAATTATATCCAGCACCCTGGTATATATGAGGGGGTGCTGTAAAGTTCTTGATCTTACTCACTCCTGAAAATCTGACCAAATCACCAAACATTAGAATTTTTTTTATCCTTTCTTGGTTGGGCTGAAAAATTTTCAGAACCATGTGCATGTCTCTGTATTTGTGTTTGTTCTTATTTTAATTTCCAGATGTTTCTAAGCAAAATTGGTGTATCAACTAATATGGCATGTTTAAATCTGATACTGATAATTAAGTTTACTTTTCCTCTTCATGTAACTAAATAAACACACTCGACTGTTATGTCAATGATATTAAATAATCTTAATAAAATATGTTATTCTTTTTAGGTTTTCTTAAATTATTTTTTTGTTTTTACTTTCAGATCTGCCTCTTCATGAGATGGATACCAATCTCATGTTTGAGAAATTTACAATTCAAGAAATCCGAGAAATAGAAAAGAAGAACAGGTAAATCAGTTTGTTATTTTTTTTTTTTATTTTGGTTTGTTCAAGTAACAAGTGAAATTATTTCATCTCTTTATTTTCTGTGTTGGAGACGGAATCTGAATCTAATACAAAGCTCCTTAGGTAAAAGAGGTGAAAATTTATAATCAAAATTTGGTTTACTAAACTTATGTGCATTCTTTAGGATTATATTTTCTTTTAACTGCAGTCTCTGAAAATACTTAAAACATATTAAGACTTAGAAAATGTTCTTATACCAATAAAAATGGGGTTGACATTTTTTTTCTTTTTTGCTATCTTAACCCTTTGAGCCCTGACTACAGCTTTACTGGTGGTAGAGAAAAATGACGTAATGCCTAGCCACCAGTTGAATGGTGGCTAAACACTTGTAACTATTTTTGTATCTACTCTGAAATGTTACATGCCAATTATTTTCGAATTTTGACTCGGGAGCTCAGGCAGAAGAAGGGGTAAAATTGTTCAGGAACACTGGGCTCAAATGGGTTAACAAAGCAATTTTTTGTCAAAGGCAGTTTGTATGTCACTGCCAAGTAAATTGCTGACCAGTTTATCATGTTTATCCTTATGATTTGTTTAGTATATAGATATGAAGATTATTTTGGTTTGAAACCTCTGATATAAAAATTCATAGTCACAAAACACTTTGGTAATCCTGTTGCTAACATGGCAACCAACAGAATCCAAACTGAACTAATATTTCTTCATAAATTGGCTGTTGTATCCATTGGCAATTGTTTTTTTGATATCATTTGCTAATAAAAATTTAAATATTTAAAGATATTTATATATTTTATCAGATATTATTTTAGATGTCAATGTCTTCACAATAAAAGAGACATAACTACTATGCTTATGAAATTTACGATATATATTTATATGATCTATATATCATGTGAATTTCAGCTTATACTATCTAACCTTTTAACACATATTGATAATAACTGGTTTATCAGGCAAACAAAGTATAAATTTTTATTTAAAAATAAATCCAAAAGATATTGGTCAGAGAAACACATTTGATTAACACAATATTCCATCTACATGAATAATTTATATGATTTTACATCCTTGACATTTATAAACTTCATCACTCTTTTATTCATTGATTTTGTTAACTTTTCTACAGTTTTCATGGTAAATTTGCTTTTTAAGCCCCGTGCTAAATATCTATTAAAATTTTCCAAAATCGACATATTTTCATGCAAATGTACATACTGAACTCAAATTAACAATTAAATTATGAAAAAATCTACCATTTTGGAGTTATCGACAAGAACAAATTAGGGTCAGGGTTACTAACCCTAACCGGGGGTTAGGCTGACCCCAACTTTAGGTTAGGGGTTAGTAACCCTGATCCCTAACCTCCACCCTAACCCTAATTACTGTTTATTTTATTTTTAATTTAAAAAAATGCTTTATTGTATTATTTATTCTTTATTAATTTGTCATTGCTATTCTACACAAAAAAACAGGTTTTATTGTATTATTGAATTTGTTTTCATTTAAAGTTTTATGTTATAAATAATTCTTTTCTTCTTTTTCAATTTTTCATTGCTATTCTACACAGAAAAACAGGTTTTATTGTATTATTGAATTTGTTTTCGTTTAAAGTTTTATGTTATAAATAATACTACACTTATAAAAAAAATGCTCTATAACAGTGCGTAGTGATTTCTGCACCAAAAGTCTGTAAAAGAAGTAAATAGGCCAAAATTTCTGATTACACCAATGGAAGTACCCCACAGTGAATTACTAAAAATTATGGCAGTAATGGTGGACGAATGATTGACAAGAAATCTGACTTTTTCTTGTTGATAACTCCAAAACAGTAGTTTTTTTCCTAATTTAATTTTTAATTCAAGTTCAGCATGTACATTTACATGGAAATAAGACAATTTGGGAAAATTTTAATAGATATTTAGCAAGGGGCTTAAAAAGCAAATTTACCATTTACATTTTAACATTAATTGTAGCTCTCTGTATTGTCCTGCAGGTATTTTCTCTGCTTGTTTTCCATTCTAATGTACATCTCTAAAGGATGGACCATAAATTTTCTATTGGATTAATATGTGGAGAAGCTGTAGGCCTTTCTATAAATGTTGTGTTTGAAACACTTTTTTTTATTTTTGGTGTATGTGGGCAATAGTTGATTTTGCAGATTATGAAAGATCACTGTCTTGTATGAATTGAATATACTCTGTAACTTAAAGCTTATATCTCAAAGAAAAATCTTGTCCAAGAACAGAATAATTCTCTGTATTTAACTTGAATCATCATCATTATTTAAGAGAATTATAATTTTATTGCCAACAATATTAGCTAAAATATTGCTTCACCTCCTCACTGTTGTTTTTAAGTAGTGTTTGTTGATTGTTAGTATGAAGGCTTCAAACTCTAGCCCATCTGCCAGGTCCATCCAATGTGGCTCTACATTCATCAGTAAAAGGACTGTTGAAAAATCAGTTTTCATGTAATTTTTCACCTAACTCTCTTTGCATTTTTTATTTAAAGGTGGTAATTTGGTTGCTTTTAATGTCTTTAACCAATGTTCTTAATATTCTGTAGATATATATTTTTTCTCTATTCTTGCAACACCAGCTTTTTCAAATATTTTCTAACTGGCCAATAGACCTTTCTTGCTTATCACCATTTTTATTTTTCTAAAATTTATTTTTGACAAACTTAATTTTTTTTCTCGTTCTTGTCAATGATTTCAATTTCTTTTTTGATTGTTCTTTGATCTCTGTTCAACCTTTTCACATTTTCAAGTATGTCCAACAATAACTTTGCAACAGTTTCTCTTTTGAGGCCCTATCTTTCTTCTGACCCATGCCAATCTTTATATATAAGTAATTAAAAAATGAATATCAATAACTCTACTATTTTACACACACACACCCACCCACACACACACACACACACACACACACACATATATATATATATATATATATATATATATATATATGATAAATAAAGCTTGAATTGCATAAAATCTCACTTGGCCAAATAAGTTTTGAAAAGATTGCATTTTTACTTGATTTGTTCCTTACCTTCTCTCCTAGCACTTTTCAAGCATCCCAACTTTGTCCTCTTGGCAATTTTGATAACATAATAGTAGCTGTTGATGTTTGTTTTGTATCATCTATTAGGCAGGAACCTCCTATTCAGAAGACTTCTTTCTATTACCAGTATACTGATTAGGAATCATTTGGTGATTTTCTTTGAGATACTGCTTGAATTGATATTCATAAGCTTCCTATTGAGAATTGTGCCACAGAGATTTCTTCTTGAGTTAAAACTGATTTTGATGCTTTTGTACCTTCTTGTAAATACCAGGTGAAAGCAAAATCTTCTCCTTGCTCACACTGACCTGTTCAGCTGCTATAACACACAAGAATTATTTTTCCAGCTGTACCAGTGTGATAGTTCCAATCACAACAGACATTTCTTTGTGTCTGCTTTCAATAATTGTAAATGTGTCCTCAAAGAGGCTAAGTCTCTGATGACAGAATGAGGCACCATATAGCCTCTAACAAGTTTGGTTCTTGTGAATACTGGCAGCTCTGTAAGAGTGTGTTAAATAAGAATAAGTCTCCTATCCCTTCTCTTTTCACTCAATTTTGGGGTGTTAACATTTTCTGCTGATAAAGTAGAATGTTTTGTTAGTAAAATTCCCTTCAAATTCTACTCTTGACTTATCTGGATTATCTTTGCCTGACTTTCCACTTAGTACTGATTCTCTATAAAGTGATATGCATATAACTCCATCTATAGTTGGATCCCCACAAAGCACATGAATTTGTAAGAAATGTGATCCTGAACTGGCTCTTGTTCTCTCTAAAATCTAGTATAAATGCCTTGCTGCTTGTTGGAAATCTTCTGTAGTTTCAAAGAACTCATGCAAACTGCCTGATCCTTCTATTGGCCTATTAGCCTTCTACCTCTTTTTGGCAAAATACTAGAGGCTCTAATCAACTCTGAATTGGATAAGCATCTCACCTCACAGGGTCTTCTTTCAGATAAACAATATGGCTTTTGCTTCTCTAAGTCAACTGCTGATGTGTTAACAGTTATTGCTGAAAGAATTTATTAAGCTTTAGATAAAAATGGTGAAGTTTGGGTGGTTGCATGTGACAGAGTTTGGCATACTGGTATTCATAAGTTGAAGGGTTATGGTATTTCTGGACAAATTTTTGAACTTATTTAATCTTTCTTATCAAATCCCAAAATGAAAGTTGTTTTAAACAGCCACTCTTCTAGATCCTTTTGCATTAATGGAGCTGTCCAGCAGGGTTCTACATTATTCATAATTATCATCAACAACCTTCATTATGTCATCAGGTCTTCGTTCAGTATCTATGCTTATGATACAACTATTTACTCCTGTCTTAATAGTAAGTCTGATTTGTTCAATAAGATCAAATTGGCAGCTGATCTCAAAAATGACCTATAATCTCTTGTTAACTGGGGCAAGAAATGTCTTGTTAATTTTAATGCCTCTAAAATGAAATTGCTCTCTTTTTATCATCTGAGAGAACCCTTCTTGCCTTCCATCAGTATGGCTGATGCTCATCTTCAGGAGACTGACTCATTGCACCTTCTTGGGCTGACATGAAGTGGATTCAATTGATAAATCTGCTGCTAGTTCACTGTGCAATGTCAGACGATTTTTCTTGTCAGAATCTATCTTGCACATTTATAAGCCTACCATGTGTCCATGCATCGAATATTACTGCCACATCTGCTTTAGTGCTTCTGCTATGTATCAAGATATTATTGACAAGAAAAAAAATCTGCAATCTTCATCTTCAGTCACTTTCTCATGGCCATAATGTAGCTTCCTTGTGCCTTTTCTATACATATTTTCATTTTCTGATGAACTGGTACCTAGATTTTATAAATTTAAGTGCAGTACTAGATTTGTGGCAATATCTCATCATTTTACAGTTGAAATAGCTAGATGTAACCTTAAGTTCTTCTCCTGCACTTCTCACTTGTAGATTTCTTTTCTTGCTTCTTACTTTCCAGTCAACTTTGATCTTGAAAAATTTAAATTTAATGTCATTCATTATTTTCTGTCTTCTTAATTCTTGTTCTTTTATTCTTTTCTCTCCTTAATAATTTTTTTTTCTTAATATTCTCTAACACTTAGTAACCTTTGCATCTTTGTGGCTTTTTGCCTTGTTTCAGGTGAAATGATTAAAAAAACATTGTTTTAATAAGGAGGTATTCTAATGTGAAATTCACATGATATATTTAGCATATAAATATATCCTGAAAAATGTCACAATATTGGTTTATAATAATTTTATTGTGTAAACATTGACTTGCATAATATAATTTGATGTGGTGTATAATTATGGTGTACATTATATTCTTAAAAAGATAATTTATATTACAATTCTATAATATATAATAATATAATTTATAATAATTTTATTGTGTAAACATTGACTTGCATAATATAATTTGATGTGGTGTATAATTATGGTGTACATTATATTCTTAAAAAGATAATTTATATTACAATTCTACCTCTCTGAACTGAAGCTCATCCATTATACAGATAATTATTTATAATTATTGAGATTATTGCATAGCTATAAAACTAACTTTCTCACTTTATTAATGGATATTTCTTTATGATGCTGTCTTTCAATAATAAAGAAGTGTGATTGTGGATATGCTATCTGATTAAATTGTGAATGTTTTTCCCCCCTTACAAAAATCTACAGTGTTACATGTCAGTAAGGAGTTATTTAGCTGCACAGGCTAAGACACTGATGGTGTTATAAGGTATCATCCTCATGTGGGAAAAGTTACTATCTTTGAGGCTTCTGACAAACCTCTACAGGAAAAGAACTTTAATACTAAAAAGAGAAGCATGTAGGACTTCCCTTACATTTAAAATTCTACACAGTCCTTTGTAGTACTTAAAACAGGTTATGGAAGGAATTATGAACATTAATTAGTTTATGTAACCAAAATAAAGGAAATAATAGATTTTGCTTTGTATATATGCACAATCAAATTTATTGTTATAGGTTTGAAAGGCAATAGATAGAGGTAGTATAAAGTTATTAGTTATGAAGTACTAACAGTTTCAATAAAGTCGTTAATGTTCTATCAGTTGATATTTTCAAAGGAGAGAAAAGAGAAATATAAGTTCAGTGATTTGTCAACAGTGTGTGTTGCCTAAAACTATGTTTAGAATACATGTCCTTATTTAAAATATAGAATATTCAAAGGCACGAAAGGTGAAAATATTAGGTTTTCCTCCAAAGATGTACCACTGTAAGATTGTCTTGTCATGACAATGGTTGGTGATGTCATTGACAATAGAAGGTTACTTCAATCTGTAGTGGGGGTTAATGCCACCAACAAGATGGCTTTACTAATAATCTGTAAAGGGTTGATGGTAATGCGATTAACCTGCTACTTTTTTTAACTTCACAAATGTAAGAAAAAGCAAGCAAATAATAAGAGAAATAACGATATGAAACAATGCTTTGGTTCAACAATAAATATTTTTTTATATATAACCAATAGAAAGGTACAAAATTGTTTAAATTGCTTCAAAGTTTTTTCTTGTGTGGATTGAACTGTTTATGAAGATATATGAAAGATTAAGAATTGAGAAATTGTGTGTATAAAAATGGGTAAGTTAAATGGGTAAGATAAGGTATTTTTGTGTTTTTAGGAAAATTAAACAGTTTATTTTTGGTGTTGAGTTTTGTTATATTGTACTCGACTTACTGTTCTGTGTATGAAGTTCTCTAATCTTTGATTGAATGTATCACTTGATATTTTCTGTTGAGTTTATGTAGTTGAGTGAGTGTACTTCACAAGCTGTGGAAATGTTAAGTAAATTTAACTTTAAGTAAGCCTGGTAAGATATGTGACATGGATTTGTGTGTCGAGCTAAGTAAATTTGTAAGACTCCCATTGTAGTCAAATGATGTTTTGTATTTATTGATGTTTCAAGTCATGTGGGAGTCTCCAAGAAATTTGGCACAAATTTTGTATCTGTTTAGGATACACACTAAACTGATATGATGCGTATGTAGTTGAGAATGTATGAAATTATGATTATTTTGTTTATTAGAAAGTGTTTTTAGTTACTTCTCATCTGGAGATGATCTTAATGGGTTGTTGGGCTACTTTGATTGATTTGAGATAAGTTTCACTCTGAGACACTTTTAATGGGTTTTTAAACAAATTTAGAAGTCTGATTCTACAAATCAAAGTCAGATAATTTGGAGTAAAGATTTTGCATTTTGAGAATCTACAGTTTTGGTAAAATGCAGATATTATTGTCTGGTCATTACTTTGTATCTTTTGAACCATTGATTCTTTTGGCATAAATTTTTTTCCATTTAAAGGAAAAAAAAATCACTAAAGAATAAATTACAAGTTTTTATACAAAAATCTTTCAAATAATATAATTTTCAGTAATTCATCCAAGTGACTAAGAAATATTAAATTTTTAAAGATTTTGTTTAGGATTGTTTTAGAATGATTTTATTATATTTTTTGGGGACAGTATCATTATAATTTAAGAACTTGTTCAAATCCTTTTAATATTTTTTTTATTTTGTCATGTTTTCATTTAAGAATTATTTAAAAAATATATCTTAGCAGTCCAACTGAGCAGCATATTGTGTGTGCATGTAAATTGAGTTATCTAAAATGTTTGTTCTGTTACTGTCATTAGATGACATCAAGAGCATTTAGTTTTAATTCAATAAACTTTCTTTTGATTGTATAATGAAATATGTCATACAACCATGCATTTTTGTTTATTGATCTAACATTGAAGGTAGAAGAAGATAAAATTTACAATACATTATGCATTCTTATTTCAAGGCAAAATGCAAATGACATACAAAAATAAGATTTCTAGAATTGATGATAAATATGGTAGAAATGGTTTGTGAAGTCTCTTACTGGAGATTACTAACTAAAGGATATTACATGGTTGGGGAGACCAGTTGATGTTAATAGTGACCAAAGGAAGGCTCTATTTGATGATAATCAATGTTATATGATATTGATGATAGCCAGCATATTGAAAATATCCAAATTAAGTCTTGAAAATCATTTTCACCAGCTTAGTCACTCTGATATGAGGCTTCCACAAAAATCCTAGACTCTGTGATTTGCAATTTAAACAAATTTTGATGGGTGGATACTTTACAACAACAATGCAAGATATTGTGGGCCAAGTAAAACTGAACCACCACAAAACCTATCAAAGGAAGATCTCCTTCCAAAAAGAGGATGCTATGTGTGTGTATATATATATATATATATATATATATATATATATATATGTCCCTTGGGATGTTGTCTTTATGCTCCCCATCCAAGAATGTGCTTCTGAGGTCTCATCCTGGGTTAAAAAGCTGGAATCGACGCTTTCATCCCCTCAAGGAAATATAGGGTCAGTTTTGCTCCCTCCCCTGGTTCTCCGCTGCTTGCTCAGCCGCCATCGGCCACAGGAACCACTTCTTTCACCTATTTCATAGTGACATGTCTGACCGTAACGAGTGTAAGCGTGTCCTCAATGATGCTAAGTCACGGATGAAGGAGCGTATTTCATCTTGCAAATTTGGCAATTGGCATCTCTGCAAGAGTGTATTGAACGATTGCAAACCCTCTATACCTCCTTTGTTCAACCAGTTCGAAGTCTTGACCTCCTCTGCCGACAAGGCTGAATGCTTTGCTCGGAAATTTTCATTCAACTCAACGCTCGACTCTTCCGGTGTACCCATACCCAACTTCCCTCTTAGAACTGAGGCCCTATTGAGTGGGTTACATATAACCCCATCTTTGGTATTGGGCATTATCTTCAATTTAGACCCCAACAAGGTTAGTAGTGGAGATGGGATACCAGCCATTGTCTTGAAGAAATGCGCACCTGAACTGGCGCCCGCCCTCTCTAAACTATATAACTACTGCCTCAAGGAATCTTGTTTTCCTGACTGCTGGAAGTCTTCTTTGATTGTTCCTGTCTTC
This sequence comes from Acanthosepion pharaonis, assembly GCA_903632075.3. Lineage (NCBI taxonomy): Eukaryota > Metazoa > Mollusca > Cephalopoda > Sepiida > Sepiidae > Acanthosepion > Acanthosepion pharaonis. Next base: position 1,381,990 of record CAHIKZ030002578.1, read on the forward strand.
AAGAACTCTGGCGACCCCTCTGACCCTTCTAACTACCGTCCTATCAGTCTCCTACCCCTATTTGGCAAAGTCTTTGAAGCCCTAATCAATACCGAAGTGGTTAACCACCTCACATCCCATGATCTGCTCTCAGACAAGCAATATGGCTTCCGCTTTGCCTGATCTACAGCTGATGTGCTTATGGCCATCCCTGAAACTGTCTACCAAGCTCTTCAAAATAACAGGGAAGCTTGTGCCATGGCCCTAGACATCTCCAAAGCGTTTGATAGGGTTTGGCATGCCGGCCTTCTTCACAAGCTCCAGAGTTATGGCATTACGGGTCAATTGTTTGACCTAATACAATCATTCCTGTCAAACCATGAATTGAAGGTCGTTCTCAATGGATTCTCCTCCAGTTCCTATCCCATAAACGCAGATGTTCCTCAAGGCTCCATCCTAGGCCCCACTCTATTCCTTATCTACATAAATGACCTTCCTGACACCATAAATTCCCAAGTTGGCATCTACGTGGATGACACCACAATTTATTCCTGCCTCAAAAGCAAATCTAGTGTCACTGACAAAACTAACCTGGTTGTGCGTCTCGAAAATGACCTCCAATCGGTTGTGAACTGGGGCAGGAATTAGCTGGTCAACTTTAAAGCTTCAAAAACAAAACTGCTCTCTATTAATCACCACAGAGATCCTTCCCTGCCCCCCATTAGAATGTCTGACGCTGAACTTCTCGAGAGCACCTCTCTGCGGCTGCTCGGTCTCACATTGACTGCTGACCTGAGATGGAACAAATACATTGAGTCAATTGCTTCATCCACCTTTTCTCCCCAGAATCGATCCTCCAGATCTACAAATCAACAATTCGCCCTTGCATGGAGTATTGCTGCCATATATGGTCTGGAGCCCCTTCTGTTTGCCTCGGGGTTCTTGATAGGCTCCAGAGGTGGATATGCAATATAATTGGCCCTGCTCTGGCATCTCGTCTACAGTCACTTTCTCACAAACGTGCCGTCACCTCTCTCTGTCTGTTTTGTAAATACTTTCATGGCAGTTGCTCCGAGGAGTTGCATTCGCTGGTTCCCAGACTTCATGAGTTCAAGCGCCCTACAAGGCTGGCATCCCACTTTCACCCTTTCACTGTCGAAACTCCTAAATGTAGCCATCTTTTCTACTCCAATAGCTTCATGTCTCGCACCTCTCGCCTGTGGAACTCCCTTCCCTATTCCAGTTTCCCTGAGAGCTATAATCTCCAGCTATTCAAATGTAATGTCAATCGACATCTCCAGTTGCCTTGATCTATCCACTACCCTTCTCCTCATCCTTTTTTTCTATCACTTCTATCTGATCTTGCTCTAAATTTTCTATAACCCCTTGCGCCCTAGTGGCTTCTCGCCTTGCTTGGGGTGAAACGCTTGAAAAAAAAACATAAATATATATAGTGGGATTGAAAAGGAGTCATTGAATATGGTTTAGATTTAGATGAACATTGCTCTTAATTTGATTAACTGAAGAAGCATCCACTGAAAAGCATTCGGAATTAGTTGAGAGAAAGAACATAATATTCTATCAGAAATTACTACATTTTGGTTTTGAAATTTTCATCTATGCACTGTTTTCACTAGATATTGTGTTGCACCTTTTGGATTTATATTTATTTTGATCTATACAGAAATTTGTTTAATGGAAAATATTTAATTCTCTACAAGATTGCTTGGAAAGATAAAAAGTTGTGTAATAATTTTGATATTGCTTGAAATATGTAAGAATGTGATAGAACCCCCCCCTCCCTGAAAAGAAAACACTTATATAAACACAAGAAAAATTGAATAAAATGTTTAACTGCAGTACCTTTAACTGTCTTTAATGAAACTTGCATAAAAGGGATTGCTGCCAAAATACACAATTTATATATATATATATATATATATATATATGCGCACACACAATTAAATATGCTATATTTATAGGAATAGAGCATTTGTAGATATAATCATTGTGGCCAAGGAAGTTAACACTACATGGTGACTGTCAGTTTCCCATCTTAAGAGATCATCAGGCCATCTTTAGCTCTGTAACATAAGATGCTGATGTTATGGCCATAGAATTATTAGAATGATAAAATACATCCTGAGTCTTCAACAACTTATGATTGCATTTTCTTCATCAACTGAAGTATATTATGCATGCAAAAATAGCTGACTTTAAGAAAGTTTCTATTAAAAACCTTTAGGGAAGTGCTTATAAATTGATAAACATCTTCCCGACTTCCATCTTTACAGACTTGTTAAATGGAGGATTAAACCAAATTGTTTTTTTCTCTCTGGGAATTTGTCCTTGTGAAGTGTTGCTCCTAAATCAAATGGGTAACCACTCTATTTTTTTTTTGTTTTTAATGCCACCAAATATTCAACTCACATTTAATCAATGATGTTAGAATTAAATGAGTTTACAGATAGCTTGCTGATCACTGATTGCAAATGGCAGCAGGGTGGTTAGATGAGATGTTTATATAAATTGGGTTATTATCCTGTTTTGGAAATGGCTGATATCCATGAAATTCCCTTCTTTAAGTTAGATTCAATTTGGGTGTTGAAAAAATAATTTGTTTTTCTTTATATCAACTTCTCCAACATTAACTTTTCTGAGAACCATTAGAACCATTTTCTCTGTATAAACCAATATTCTCTATGTTCCAAAATGGGATTAAATTTGAGAGTAAGTCATTGCCAACTAACTTACAAACCCCTTAGAATCATCATGGTTGCCTATAGTAGCATCAAAATAACTGGATTCATCAATCTTTATCCATACACACTCTGTATAATAAAACACCAATTTGTGAAAATGCTTAATGGTTTTTATCTGTCTGTTTAATAAGTTGGTAATTGCTTTTCTCAAATTAATGGCCCATCAAGAATATCTTTCCTAAGAGGAGTAAAATTCTTTAATGTAAGATTACACAAATGCCTAATTCTGCTTATCTTTGATAACATCGAATCAGAATCAGACAACCAGAAATAACTTGTGGTTGGCACTTTATCTAATTCTTTATATAGATTTACATGGCCAATTTTGAATTTCTTTTTTCTATATTTTTAACAATTTGATGTGGATATTCCATTCGGTTCTCTTTATAAATGGTTATATAAAAAAATGCTGATGTTTTATTTTAGAGTGGACATAGAAAGGAAGAAGGAAGAATTAAGAGTTATGGTTGGGTAAGTAATTTACCAATATGTTTATTTTTTTCCCTCAGTAAATTGATGAAGAGGAAAAGATAAAATTAAAAAAATGTGTAAAAGTTTTGTTCTGAAATTTTCACACAACTATAAACAGGTGAAAGCTAGAAAAGGTATTTTACTATTTTTATTTTTAGTAGTTATTAAAATATTTTTTGTAATTTGTTAATAACCAAATTATGAAAATATAATATTTTAAGCTATGTTTTATTTTATCTTGGTAGTTATAATGTATTTTCTAGTGTTTGATTTAGTTACTATTCCTACTTACATATCTCTTGTTTTATTTTTTATTTTTGTTGTTATAAATTTATATAGAAAATGAAATTACGAAATAGCTAAAATTCCCAAGCGTGTTAATGTAGGGGCAATAACTCATTAATTTTTATATAATAGTTACTTCCCTTGATATTGAAACCCTCTTTTAACTATTAATATTGAAACTCTGTTGCAAACTATTTATTCTTGCCATTCTTGTGTAATATAAATACTTCATTTAAGTTTTTTCTTAACATTTTTATTTCACAGAGAAAGGTACCGGGATTTAATTGAGGCAGCTGACACTATTACAGAAATGAAGAACAGTTCCCAAAATGTGAGTTGTTTTTATCTTTATAAAAATTGTTTAGTGATTGGCATTTATTACCATTTTAGTTCTTGTTAAGGAAAAAAAACAATTAAAAAAAAGAATAGATGATATTATTATAACTGGCAATTTTGGTTTTTTCATATGCAGCTTTAAGTTAAATGTCTTTTAATATTCAGACCTTTTACTTCTATGGCATAGGCGATTGTATTTGTTGTTAATACATTGAATTTTATTTTGTACTTTAACTGTATAATAAGCAATGCTGTTTGTTATAGGTAGTTAATTTCTTTGGTATTGAATCTTTTGTGTCATCAGTTTTACTAAATTATGGCTGAAAACAATTTCAGAAAACTATTCTATCCTGTGTGAAATTCCAGTTAAGCTTCTTATTCAGCTTTTTAGAGGTTTTATAATTTCTTTTGATTTATTCAAATTTTCTCCAAAAACAAAACTCCTTTGAATTTTATTCTGCACAGAGAAGTTATCCACTTTTTTTTCACTTAATGAAAATCAGTAAATGTAAGTGAACTTCCTATGAAAATACTTGCAAAATCTGAATATTTTTTTTTAAAAGAAAATTGATTCACCTTTAGTTTATGCATTAATGTTTATTTCTAAAACTTAATTGATAAGTGACAGAAAAAACAACACTTAATTCTGTGAATAAATCATGAGATGCTTAATACTTGGTCATACAGTCTGGAATAGTTAGAAAAAAAAACATTGGCAAAATGCTACAGATGAGAATCCTGTTTGATAATGATAGCTTTAAGTACCATATTTTATGACATGTTAGATCCCTTCACTTTTTTTTTAATCCCTAAAAGTAAGTAAAAAATTCTCCTAGGTGTTAGATATTTATGGTAAGCTAACGTTTTCCACTTGCCATAGGCTACAAGTAATTGTACCTAGCATAATACTGCATTATTAAATGTAAATGCAGATTTTATTTGCCATCAAATACTGTAATTAAGTTATCATTCATAAAACAACAAGCTTTTGAGGTAGAGGATGCTAGTTTGATTTTTTTCTAAAGTTACATCCTCACTGTTTAACAGTTAAAGATTAAATGAAAAACAACAAAAGTAGATACAATATAGCTATGTTTTATTTGGACAACATAAATTATTGAAATATAGGTCAAACCCACACAATTTGTCAGACATTAAAATTCGTTCAACTGCTGTTTTATGAAATTTATTTATTTATAGTATAAAAATACTTATGTCTATTTAAATTTTAACTTGGTACTATATAATTTACATTATTATCATATATTAAAATTAAAAAGAAAAAAAAAAAGAACATCTTATATTTGTTCTTTGATATGAAGCAGATATTTTAATAATATGTTTCTGTTACAGTAAGGTTATGTTTGATATTTTAATTCTTTTTGGTATCAGGTTATGAAATCAATTTCACGGATGGAAGAGCTGTGCAAACAATTGAAACAAAATCATATGGTCAAAGGTGCCTCTTACACTCACCGGCCTTTTGCAGACAAAGCCAGGTCAGTACTTATGGCAACATTGTATTTTGCATGTATCTTATTTTTTTTATGTAAATTAGTGAATTATGAGGAATGTAAAATAAACTACTTCTATTTTATTATACTGAGTTTGGGAAGGCAGGTTGTATTTGTTACTAACATTACTTTGTAAAGATGTAAATTATAGTTAAATAATGTAGATATACACATCAAGATATTTCTGGATGTTTATAAAATGCTGTTGAAAATAATGTGACAATGATTTCACTGGGAAAAGATTCAAGTTTACAAATTGATGTTCTAATTAATCATTAATCTGAAGTTTATTATCTTATTTATAAATTGACCATGAACACTTTTCATGGGACCATCATTCACTGCATATATAAACTATTTACAATTTTATTATATGACTTTATTCATTCCAAATAATTTTTGTGATTTATTTTGGTTGTGGTTTCAATTAATCTAGATTTGATATTTTTAAAATTTCATATTAAAAAAAAATTGTTCAAATTTTTATATCTTGTTTAGTAGAAAACAATTTAAGGAAATTCTACACAAATGATTTTATAATTAAAAGAAGAGAAATAAAATAAAACATCTTTATAACAAATTACATTATTTATATGGAAATTTATTGGGTGCCTTGACATAGGATAATTGCTAGTAGGCCAATTTAGCAGACTATTACTGGATACCCCACACTTTTGGTTGTTTTGCCAGAATAACGCCTGGTTTAGCAGATACCCAAGACAGTGACTTGTCATTAATCATTTCCACACAGAACTTGCCAGTTTTAAGGAAACTGAAATTTAAATGCAGGTTGTGTATTGTCTGTATATGTTAATTCTTCTATATCTTACATATTCTGGTAGGATTATACTTGGACTGTACAATAGGAGAATTTTAACTTATGAATTCCTGATATTGATTATTTCTATGGAAGCTGAATGCAATAAAATATAACTGTAGTATATACTGAGCTTGCCTGAGATCATTCCAGAATAGCCATTGCATTTAATGTCCTTCAAAGAAGCCAGGTGCAGGGTTGACCTGAGGGATGACCTCCGAAGCAAGGATGGAGATCTGTGGTTCAATGGATCTGACTCTGGCAGATGAACACATGATCAACTAAGCTGTACCTAGGTAATGTGTGTGTGGGGAAAAACCATCTGATAGGCCAATATATAAACACTCATTTTACAGGGAAGAAGGGAAAGTATTTTATTTCCACACAAGAATGCAGAGTTCATGTTTAGAGAAGGCCCCAGTGTCACACATCCACTGGCTGATGATAATCAATGCAGTCAGGAGTCGAATATAATCTAACGTTATGTATGAGAGATTCAGTCTCATGTTTTCAGTTAGTCTCTACAACATGATAATATTACATAATTATTAAAGATGAAGATATAATACATTGAAATAATCATGAAACTAATGAATTTTTCTGAAAATATAATATGAAAAACCTAAAAAGTATTACCATTTAATTTTTGCATTTTGTCAATCCCAAAATGACTTCGCATGTAGTGAAATGCCTTGTGAAAATCTAGGAAGTCAATTTTCAAAATGTTTCAAAATAATCCATAAACACCCCACTAAACCATACAGTTTATGGTAACCAAGGATAATGCCTATCAGACAGACAAATCTAATCACATAAGTACATTTTTGGTTTATTCTATAATACCAGCCATAAAGAAACTTGAATATGTTAAAAACTGAGTAGACACTTGCCAACAGTTGGAACATTTTTTCAATTTCTTTCTTTTTTTTTTAATCATTTCACTGAAACAATGGGAAATGCCACTAGCATGCAGGGGGTTACAGGGAGTGAAAGTGAGAGAAAAGACTGAGAATAGGGAGGATTGAGGAAAGGACAAAAGATGAAAGGGAATGCCACTAGTACGTGGGGGGTTACAGGGAGTGAAAGTGAGAGAAAAGATTTAGAATAGGGAGGATTGAGGAAAGAACAAAAGATGAAAGGGAATGCCACTAGTACGTGGGGGTTACAGGGAGTGAAAGTGAGAGAAAAAGATTTAGAATAGGGAGGATTGAGGAAAGAACAAAAGATGAAAGGGAATGCCACTAGTACGTGGGGGGGTTACAGGGGAGTGAAAGTGAGAGAAAAGATTGAGAATAGGGAGGATTGAGGAAAGAACAAAAGATGAAAGGGAATGCCACTAGTACGTGGGGGGGTTACAGGGGTGAAAGTGAGAGAAAAGATTGAGAATAGGGAGGATTGAGGAAAGGAACAAAAGATGAAAGGAATGCCACTAGTACGTGGGGGGGGGTTACAGGGAGTGAAAGAGAGAGAAAAGATTGAGAATAGGGAGGATTGAGGAAAGAACAAAAGATGAAAGGGAATGCCACTAGTACGTGGGGGGGGTTACAGGGAGTGAAAGTGAGAGAAAAGATTGAGAATAGGGAGGATTGAGGGAAAGGACAAAAGATGAAAGGGAATGCCACTAGTACGTGGGGGGGTTACAGGGAGTGAAAGTGAGAGAAAAGATTGAGAATAGGGAGGATTGAGGAAAGAACAAAAGATGAATGGGAATGCCACGAGTACGCAGGGTGTTACAGGGAGTGAAAGTGAGAGAAAAGACTGAGTATAGGGAGGATTGAGGAAAGGACAAAAGATGAAAGGGAATGCCACTAGTACGTGGGGGGTTACAGGGAGTGAAAGTGAGAGAAAAGATTGAGAATAGGGAGGATTGAGGAAAGGACAAAGATGAAAGGGAATGCCACTAGTACGTGGGGGGGTTACAGGGAGTGAAAGTGAGAGAAAAGATTGAGAATAGGGAGGATTGAGGAAAGGACAAAAGATGAAAGGGAATGCCACTAGTACGTGGGGGGGGGTTACAGGGAGTGAAAGTGAGAGAAAAGATTGAGAATAGGGAGGATTGAGGAAAGGAACAAAAGATGAAAGGGAATGCCACTAGTACGTGGGGGGTTACATGGAGTGAAAGTGAGAGAAAAGATTGAGAATAGGGAGGATTGAGGAAAGGACAAAAGATGAAAGGTAATGCCACTAGTACGTGGGGGGGTTACAGGGAGTGAAAGTGAGAGAAAAGATTGAGAATAGGGAGGATTGAGGAAAGAACAAAAGATGAAAGGTAATGCCACTAGTACGTGGGGGGGGGTTACAGGGGTGAAAGTGAGAGAAAAGATTGAGAATAGGGAGGATTGAGGAAAGAACAAAAGATGAAAGGTAATGCCACTAGTACGTGGGGGGGGTTACAGGGAGTGAAAGTGAGAGAAAAGATTGAGAATAGGGAGGATTGAGGAAAGAACAAAAGATGAAAGGGAATGCCACTAGTACGTGGGGGGGGGGGGTTACAGGAGTGAAAGTGAGAGAAAAGATTGAGAATAGGGAGGATTGAGGAAAGAACAAAAGATGAAAGGGAATGCCACTAGTACGTGGGGGGGTTACAGGGAGTGAAAGTGAGAGAAAAGATTGAGAATAGGGAGGATTGAGGAAAGAACAAAAGATGAAAGGGAATGCCACTAGTACGTGGGGGGGTTACAGGGAGTGAAAGTGAGAGAAAAGATTGAGAATAGGGAGGATTGAGGAAAGAACAAAAGATGAAAGGGAATGCCACTAGTACGTGGGGGGGGTTACAGGAGTGAAAGTGAGAGAGAAAAGATTGAGAATAGGGAGGATTGAGGAAAGAACAAAAGATGAAAGGGAATGCCACTAGTACGTGGGGGGGTTACAGGGAGTGAAAGTGAGAGAAAAGATTGAGAATAGGGAGGATTGATGAAAGAACAAAAGATGAAAGGGAATGCCACTAGTACGTGGGGGGGTTACAGGGAGTGAAAGTGAGAGAAAAGATTGAGAATAGGGAGGATTGAGGAAAGAACAAAAGATGAAAGGGAATGCCACTAGTACGTGGGGGGGGGTTACAGGGAGGAAAGTGAGAGAAAAGATTGAGAATAGGGAGGATTGAGGAAAGAACAAAAGATGAAAGGGAATGCCACTAGTACGTGGGGGGGGGTTACAGGGAGTGAAAGTGAGAGAAAAGATTGAGAATAGGGAGGATTGAGGAAAGGACAAAAGATGAAAGGGAATGCCACTAGTACGTGGGGGGTTACAGGGAGTGAAAGTGAGAGAAAAGATTGAGTATAGGGAGGATTGAGGAAAGGACAAAAGATGAAAGGGAAAGCCACTAGTACGTGGGGGGGGGTTACAGGGAGGAAAGTGAGAGAAAAGATTGAGAATAGGGAGGATTGAGGAAAGGACAAAGATGAAAGGAGAATGCCACTAGTACGTGGGGGGTTACAGGGAGTGAAAGTGAGAGAAAAGATTGAGAATAGGGAGGATTGAGGAAAGGACAAAAGATGAAAGGGAATGCCACTAGTACGTGTGGGGGGGTTACAGGAGTGAAAGTGAGAGAAAAGATTGAGAATAGGGAGGATTGAGGAAAGAACAAAAGATGAATGGGAATGCCACTAGTACGTGGGGGGGGTTACAGGGAGTGAAAGTGAGAGAAAAGATTGAGAATAGGGAGGATTGAGGAAAGGACAAAAAGATGAAAGGGAATGCCACTAGTACGTGGGGGGTTACAGGGAGGAAAGTGAGAGAAAAGATTGAGAATAGGGAGGATTGAGGAAAGGACAAAAGATGAAAGGGAATGCCACTAGTACGTGGGGGGGGTTACAGGGAGTGAAAGTGAGAGAAAAATTGAGAATAGGGAGGATTGAGGAAAGAACAAAAGATGAAAGGGAAAGCCACTAGTACGTGGGGGGGGGGGTTACAGGGAGTGAAAGTGAGAGAAAAGTTTGAGAATAGGGAGGATTGAGGAAAGGACAAAAGATGAAAGGGAATGCCAGATAGTACGTGGGTGACATTGCAGGGGGAAAGTTTTGAAAGATTGAGTTAGGGAGAATTGCAAGGACAAGATGAAGGAGTTCCACAGGTGGTGGGGTTACAGGAAAAGAAATTGAGAGAAGAGATAGAATAGGGGGTTTGAGGAAAGGACAAAAGATGAAATTGAAGGGACCTAGATGTACGTGGGGGGTTAGCATGTTTAAAGAAAAAAGATTTGGAATAGGGAGGATTGAAAAAGAACAAAGATGAAATTGCCACATGAAAATGGGGTAGAAAAGGATAGAGGGAAGCTATGAGAATAAGGAGGATTGAGGACAAGGACAAAGATGAAAGGGAATGCCACTAGTACTTTACAGTTCCTTCTTTGGATTTTGTCAAGAATCTTGAGATGAATATTGAGAATGGGAGGATTGATATGGACAAAAGATATTTAATGCACTAGTGAATGGTAGATTTGTAAGGGAGTGAAAGATGGTCTCTGATGAGAAAGGGATTTTTCTGGAAAGGACAAAAAGATGAAATTTTGCCACTAGTAGTGGGGGGCTATTGATTGAATGTGAGTTGCTTCATTGAGAATGGGAGGATTGAGGCATAGTGTGATGAAAGGGAATGCCACTATCACGTGGGGGGATGTCAGGCTGAAAATGAAAAAGATTGAGAATAGGTTATAATTGAGGAAAGGACAAAAGATGAAAGGGAATGCCACTAGTAGTGGGGTTGGTTCTCTGTTGAAATTAAGAAAAGATTGAGAATAGGGAGGATTGAGGAAACAAAAAGATGAAACCTAATGCCACTATTCATTCCTCTCAACATAGAGGGAGTGAAAGTGAGAGAAAAGATTGAGAATATCAGGATTAGGAAAAGACTAATGATGAAAGAAGGCCACTAATTGAAGGGGGGGTTACTTCCATCTGGAATGATTGAGAATAGGGAATTTGAGGAATGGGACAAATTTTGAAAATATGAGTCTATAGTCGTGGGGGGAGTTACAGGGTTCTGAAAGTGAGAGAAAAACTGAGTCTAGTAGGGAGGATCACCAAAGGACAAAAGATATGCTCAGATGAGTACCTGGGGGGGGGTTACAGGGAGGAAAAAAGAGAAAAGATTTGAGATTAGGAACTAAAGGAAAGGACAAAGATGAAACCTCAAACTCCTCATCAAAATCAAAATGCCTGCTGTGTCTATGTGAGAATCAAAATTCATTCAGGAAAGGACAAAATAGATCAATTATTTTGGGGGAATCTGCCATGAAAGTTGAGAGACTGATTGAGAATAGGGAGCCTGACTCTGATGTGGACAGTTGATATAATTAGGTTCAGTTGTAAACAAGTGAACATTTTTCACAGGCCAAATTTAAGATATATTAAATAATGTGACTAAATTATAAGTTGCAGTAACAATCAGCTTAAATGAAATTTTTTTAAGATTTGTTAATGACTGTCAATAGCTTTTTTCTTTTTCATAGTACGTGGGGGGGGGTTGCAGGAAATGTTGTCCCGTTATTGAGAATGGTAGCATTTAGGAAAGATCAAAAGATTGTCAAAATCTCAACTAGTTTTGGGGGGTTTTTTTTTGTGAAAGTGAGAGCAAACATTGAGAATCATTGAGGAAAGACCAAAAGATGAATGAGAATTAAATTAGTACGTGGATATACAGGGAGAAAAGAGAGAAAAGATTTTTCTTTCTTATTGAGGAAAGGACAAAATTATATTTAACACATAGTACGTGGAATGAACAGGGTTTGAAAGTTATGAAAAGATTGAGAATCATTTTGAGGAAAGGAAAACAAACATATTTTGCTTTGTAACATTTTCTTCTCCAATTCATTATCTTGTTTCTTTAGTGATGCTTGGATCTTCTATAAACAGTTATTTGCATATGGCCCTTCATTCTTATGACCATTCCTAAAAAGTCAAACTTCTTTTGCCCCCATTGATTGATTCAAGCTCTAGCTACATTGCAGTGACTGGTATTGGGATATTTTCTTGTTCCTAATGGGGGGTTACACTAAACTCTGAGAGAAAAGATTAAGAATAGGGAGGATTGAGGAAAGGACAAAATATCAAAAAATGTAAGTTTCATATACTTGAGGGGGGTTATTATATAATTGGAGAAAAGTGAAAATAGGTTTATTTGACTGGAAAGGATAGATGAAAGGGAAAAACATTACTAGAAGCTGAATAGAGTTGACTAGAGAAAAGTTTAAGTTTAATGGAATTGCTGTAAATGTTGAAATGATGTTCTCTCAGAATATTCTTCTCTTGGAAACCCATACTAATTGAATGCACAAACTTTATCTTTATAATTGCAGGGAATAATATCTCTATTTTTGTATCAGTTTCAAGTAATCCAATATTTGAAATGATATCCACAAATCTTAATCATGTTATAGTACTGTATTGACAATGAAAAACTTTTAGTCAGTTTAATTGTATAATTACAGTTTAGTTTAGTTATTCGTTTCACTTGGTGAGAAAACTTTAGATAATCAAGGCTTTCAATTACTTTTCTGTTTGATTTGTCAAGAATCTTGAGATGAATAGTGGGAGTGCCATTGATAACTGACTTATTTAACAATCTAAAGGTGAATGGTAGATTTTAAATATACAATAATGTAATCTGATGAGAAAGATTTTCTAAACTGCAAAGAAAGTGACACATTTTTCCTTGTAGTAGATAATAAAATTGGTTTGAAAAATTCAATTCATTTGGGATTCCAAGAAGGCATAGTGCATTGCTTTTCTTCATCACATGTTTTCTTAGAATGTCAGGCTGAAAATGAAACCTATTTTAACGTTATAATAATGTAGACCAGTAATCTGCCCTCTTGTATCTTGTAGCATGTTGGTTCTTGTTTTTTAAGACAGTTTTGCTAAGAGAAAGAGACTGCAAACAAAAGGCAATAATTTTTTTCCCCTTTTTTTTTCATTATTTAACAACCTTGAAAGGCTAACTAGGTGGCAATGTTCTCTCTTTTGGGCTACATTGCTAGGAATGTCCCTCTTAATGAGTGTCTAGTAGGTCACTCATCTGAAGGTCAGCCTCTCCATCTGCTACTGATTTACCACCAATTAAGCATGTGCCATTTTGAAATATGAGTCTATGGTCTATGAGTAGTAGTTCAACCAGTCAACTCTGTCTAGTTTTGTCACCATCTAAATATGCTCAGATGAATATATATATATATATATATATCAAAATCTGATTCATCATTGGAACTAAATTTAACAATTTCCCAAACCTCAAACTCCTCATCAAAATCAAAAATGCCTGCTGTGTCTATGTCTGGTATCAAAATTCATTCACCTCTTCATGAAAAATAGATCAATTATTTTGAATCTGCCATGTTGTTTAGACTGATTCAATAGCTAATTGCCTGACTCTAATATTCCAGTTGATATAATTAGGTTCAGTTGTAAACAAGTGAACATTTTGATCCAAATTTAAGATATATTAAATAAAAATAAATTATAAGTTGGTAACAATGCTTAAAAGAAATTTTTAATTTGTTAATTCCAATGGAATTTAAATTATGAGCACCATGGAATATTAAATTTAAGCTTTTTTTTATTATATATATATATGTTATTTTATTTTTTAATCAAGTTTGATCACAAGGAAAAGAAAATCTCAACTAGTTAAGACACAATTTTTTTTTTGTTTTAGGAAGCAAAAGAGAACATTTTACACCATTGCTAATAATTAAATTGCTAGTAATCAGGAAGAATCAGATAGCTTTTTTCTTTCTTATTCTAATTTAAAATTATATTTAACACATTTTCAGAATGAACTTGTTTTTAAGGTTATGAACATTTAGTCTCATTTTCTCCTCAGGAAAACAAACATATTTTGCTTTGTAACATTTTCTTCTCCAATTCATTATCTTGTTTCTTTAACTGTAAATTGATCTTCTTATAAACAGTTATTTGCATATGCTAAATTCTTAAAAAAAATGTCTAAAAGTCAAACTTCTTTTGCCCCCATTGATTGATTCAAGCTCTAGCTACATTGCATGAAACTGGTATTGGGCCAAATGGAGGTTGATGCCAGAACAAGACCAATAATATTGTTGATTCTTCTTTGGATCTTATCAAGGAGCTCTAGATAAATAGAAGGAACACTGGACAATATGTATCAGCAATATTCTAAGTATGGATAAATGGTAGACTGTAGACTGGTAGATATATAAGATAGTTTCTGGAAAGAAAAATTATCTAACACAACACAGTGAACCAAATTCCTTATCAGCTGACGTAGCAATAAATTCAATATAGTCTTTCCACTTTATGTCAGTGGAGAATGTTAACCCAAGAAGGTGCAATGAGTCACTCTCCTGTCAGACATACTGACAGAAGACAGGAAGAGACCTCTCAGATGATTAATGAAGAGCAGTTTAGTTTTGAAGGCATTAAAATTAGCAAGCCATTCCTTTCCTCAATTAACAATAGACTGAAGATTGTTTTGGATATCAGCTACCAATTTGACCTTATTGGACTGATCAGACTTACTATTGAAACAGGAGTAAATGGTTGTGTCATCACTGTAGATACCAAGTTGAGTGCTGATACCATCAGGAAGGTTATTAATGAAAATGAAAATTAAAAACAAAGTAGGTCCAAGGATAGAGCTCTGGGGGATACTTGCATTAGTACAGAAGAATCTAGAAGAGTGGCATTCAGAATAATTTTTATTTCATGATTTGATAAGAAAGACTGAATCAATTCAAAAATAACTGTAACTTTTCAGCTTGTGGAGAAAACCTGTGTTGTGTTCAGCTCAGACCAGGCACCAGGTTCATTAACAGAGTGCAGTTTCTTTCAGTCAAATGCTTGTGGCTTAAAAATTACCTTTTGACCAGATCGTTACCCATGCGTGAAGAACAAAACAATTTCTAGCAGTAAACAGGATTTTATTCTTACGTAGTAACTTACTACTATAAATGAGAAAAGGTGGGTTGAGGCGTGTGTGCATGTGTGTGTGTGTGGAGGGATGCAAAGTTCAGCAGCCATTGTCTATGTCATTTTGTGTGGCCTGCTTTGTTCTTTCTATTTTCTTTTGCGTGGAGTGGTCGGTTTTATATAAAACAGTTTTCTTTGTCTTGTTATCTTTGTCTAAAACGGTAATTAATCTTCTTTCCATCACTTTCTCTCAGTCTGAGCATCTTGCTCTTGTACTTTAAAGTTGACTCCAATTACTGATAATTTGGTTGAAAGTAAATGTTCCATATTGAGTTGTGCAACGGGCCCCGCTGTTTTTAAATTTAACAAGATATCTGCTTGACTCATATTGTTACACCTGTATGTCAAACTCTGTTTAAAACTTTCAAGATATCCAAAGCTACAGTCTTGGCTTCACCATTGTTATCTAGAGCTTGATAGACTCTTTTTGCAATTACTTTCAGTACACCAGCAGTTGACTTGGAGAAACAAAAGCCATATTGCTTGTTTGAAAAGGGCCCTATGATGTGAGATGCTGAACCAATTCAGTATTGATTATAGCCTTTGGAAGTTTTCCAAAAAGAAGTAGAAGGCTAATAGGCTGATAGTTGGAAGGGTCAGATGGTTCACTCGAGTTCTTAAAAACTGGAACAACAGATGAGAACTGCCAGCAGGCATGAAAGCATTTATTATACAGTTTAGAGAGAACAGGAGTCAGCTTGGAGCACACTTCTTAATAACTATTACAGGGATACCATTAGGTCTGCATGCTTTGTGGGGATCCAGGTTAGATATGATAGCAGAAAACCATAGAAGGGGGTTATATGTATATCACTCAACAGAGACTCAGTTCTAAGTGGGAAGTTAGGCAAGGATTTTCCAGATGAGTCAAGAGTAGAGTTTAAGGAGAATTTATGGGCAAAACATTCAGCTTTATCAGCAGTCAGTACTCTTTTCTCTTAGACATTGGTTTGAATCAAGTATTGATGATATTTCTCTTTATAAATCTATGCTTAATTTTATTGTATTTTAATCGTTTGCTTGTATTTACCTGATAAAGTACCAGATATAATCAGAATCAAATGAATGAATTCATCCCTTGTATTCTCTTTGATGTTTATAGATGTGGAGTGCTGTTGACCAACAAGATTATCTCTTGGCTACTCAGTCTTACATGCTGTCTCGTCATGTTCATACCAGTTTGCAACTAGAAGCACAGCAGTCAGCAAGTATTCTGTCATGGTTTCCTGTCCTTAGCCGGCAATGGACTGCCATTAGCCATTTTAAAGCTACCATTCTACAGGTAATTCATTTTATTTTGTTTTTACAAGTTTTTAATGAATTTACATTTTTTTTGCAGATGATTTGTAATTTAAATTTAGTATAAAATTATAACATTTTAATGATTTAAAAAATATATGATTTTATTTTTACACTCATATGCCTCTCAGGTTGCATTGTTAACTGTTAGAATAAAAACATGATCATATGTAATTGTACATTTTTAGTGGTTTTTACACTCACCTGTGATAACACATGCAAATTTGAGAATAAGGTGCAGGCTTCTATGATTATGAGATAATGGTATATATTTTTACGTATCAAGAACAATATTGGGAAAAATACATGACTAAGAGGAAAAAGTTTTCTTGGGACATGTTTTGTTCCTTAAATTTAGTCTGATGAAGTCAGAAATGCATCACAAGAAAACTTTTTACCACATTGTCATACATTTTCCCCAATATATATATATATATATATATATATATATGATTGAAATAAAAGTGTAAAACTTAATATTACTAGACATATTAAAAACGGGCGAAGCAACTGGTTTTGTTCCCGTTCTTCAGGCTTCAATGGGAGATTTAATTTAAAATTAAACACAGAAAAATGTACAATAAAAGGAAGTTGAGGGAAAAAAAAAATCAACTTCCTTTTATTCTACATTTTTCTGTCAGTATCTTGATTATGTCATTATTCTTTCTTTTAGTTAAAAAGCTGTTTGAGGATAGCCAAAAAGTGGGAAAATATATATTACTAGAAATAATGGAATTTAACAGTAAAATTTGAAATGCTCACCTTTTTAGATTTATTCTCAATCCTTTTTGGAAAATAGAAATATTTATTGAAGCCAATTTTGGTAAATGACTGTAGACATGGAAGTAAAGAACTATAATTTGTTATTAATTCTTTGTTGGGGTGTTTCCCTATCCATAAATGAGATCAGTGAATTATTTTTGACAAATCTTATACAGGTGAATCAAATGGACTATCCAACCATTTGTCTTTTTTCTTAATTAGTGCTTCTTCATTAGAATGAATTTATTATTATTGACCTTTTCTGATTTTAAACATGTATCTCTCTACAATTAATGCAAACTTCTTTTATGTGCCTTGTCCCTTCATGACGTTGGCGATCATAACTTTTGACAATTGCTTGTCCATTGTAGCACTTAGTAAATTTGATCTTTTTGTTCTTTCTCCTAAACCCTCTTCTGCCATCCATTTATACAAGGTTGTTAGGCATGTTATGCACCATTTTTTTCTGTCCCACTTGCCTTCAATTTGTCTTGTGAGTATTAAATTTTTCAAGTTCTCTTTCCTCATTACAGGGTGCAATGGGTAAATTGTCGCCATTTTATATTTTTAATTTCATGCATGCACATTGCTTGTTTTTGATTTTGTCATTATTGAAGGGTCACTAGGGCACTATGAGAAAAAGAGCACCATGATGCAATTCACTCCACCAGAAATTTGGAAATGGCATGCTGTACTGCTTGGCATTTGTGCTTGAGTGTTTGGGTATCAATCTGAAGACAGGGAAGAGGATTTGGAAAGAGTTGAATGATATAGCCAATCAACATCATGGTGTTTGGAGTGATCACTCCATCATGGCGATATTATGCCTCCATTCAACTTCCCACAGGGTCTCAGACTCAACATGGAGGCCTACATCAAGGGCCTTGAGGAGGTAGTGCAGTTCTGGGTTACAAGATGGTGTTTGCTGAAAGAAACTATCACACAATCAGGAGAAGCCAGTCATGGGTGTCAGACAATTTCTGTGACCACATCATCTCTTACATATAGCCACCTAACCTTGATTATTATGTGTGGGGTGCAGTTGAGGGACAGATTACCAAAGATAAACTGAAAGCAATGATTAAAGCAGCATTCACCAATGTAAACAGGGAGACTGTCCAGAAGAGTTGTACGACATTCCAAAGTTGTCTGGAGGCCATTGTTGAAGCCAATGATAATTTTATAGAATAAATTTACTCTTTAGTATTTCAAGATATTTTTGTGTAATTTTGGTAAATATATCTGTTAAAATGAGATGTCAGTATTATTTATTTTATTTATTTATTTTTTTTTTTTTTTTTGGCATAATTTATACGACAATTTATCCATCGCACCTTGTAGATAATGAATTTGTTATCAAGCAAATGATATAAAACTAAGAAAGAGCACCAAATTAAGTGCAGTGGCTACTGAGCTTGACTTTCAAAACAATGAAGTGAGTTTGTTTCTTATTGAACTTTCAATTAAGAGGCTCTCATACCAGAGTTTCTATCATTTAACAAATATCTGAAAAACAACAAAGATGTCTGATAAATTAATTCAGTTCAGTGAAGGTAAAACAATAGTGTCATAATTTGTTTTGCATTGATTTTTGCCACAAATCCTCAGGTAGAGGGATACATTTATTTGTGTATTTGTATCCATAAATAATAAAGTTTTTATAAGATGACTGCAACATTTATGATATATTTAGTATGTATTTTTTCTTTGCAAATATCTTTTTACTCTTTTATATATTAATATACATGTAAATATGGTCTTGACATTTAAATATGAGAGCACAAAAGTAAATTATAAGTAAATTTGTGTGGTTTCTATTCATGAAAAAGTTAATTTGTTAGAATTGATGATTATATATTGTTGACAGTTATTTGAAAAAATGAATCAAAATTATTAGTGAATTATGAAATTGATCTGATTATTTTAACATTTATTTATTTTCTCAAATCCATGTATTTTTATATAACATATATGTATGTATGACAAAGGTTTAATATCATTCATTTTCTTAATGTAGGGTTGCCGGAAGCTACTACGTGATGTAACTGCAACTGATAAGGTAAGTAAAAGTAGATATTTAGTTTTACTTTGATCATTATAAAAACTCTTTAGTAGATTTTTGTACTAGTTTTTATGTTTGAGTTTTATTTTTTTGTCTCAAACAATGAAGCAATTTTTAATGCATTCCAGTTGACTATTTGATGAGCTGCAAGTCATTTTAGATGAAATGATCAATATAAAAGAAATGATTTTCTTTCATTTTATTGTGGAGATTTTGTTATATTTAACATCTATTAAGGAAAATGGAAACTTTGTATATCACATTTATTTGACAAAACAGTACATGTAAAATGTTAAGTTACATTGAGAATTAATTGACAAGTACCACATCTCACTCAGTGATAACTTCGAAAGGTGTTCAATTCTATTAAGTATTTAACATATACTTTAGCTAAAAAATGACAAGTGATGAAAGGAGAAATTTGTTGGGTGGGGAAGAAGGAAGAAAACATTAGTTTGATGTTATATTTTTTAAAATGCTATATCTTTTCAGGACATAAGCAATTAGGGCTCTCCACATCTTCCTTTTCTTTTAATATCTGGAATAGTGTATTGCTATAATGGTTCTTCTGGAGTGGTTTCCTGTTACCTTCTCCATGGTTTTGAATTCAAATTTTTTTTTTTAAATTGGTTACAAATCAGAGATAATGTGGTCAATCTGCCTTGTTATTTTATTCATACCAGGGTGAGGAATACCTGGATTCATTTTTTTCACAGAGTGAATGTAACAGCTTTAGCCAGAATTTGAACTTAGCTTCTTAATTCCATTATTTTTTGTAAAGTTGTCAGCTCACCTTTCTTCCTTGGTTGTTTATATAGGCCTCTTATAAAAAGATAATGCATTATCAAAAGCTGATAATACTACTGTAAAATTTAAGAGGCAATGCAGAAAAAATAATTACTAATTTTGAATAATATTTTTAAACATTTTGTTGAACTTGGTTAAAATTGTTTAAATTAGGAAGATGCCAAGTCATGCTGATTTCTTTTAATGCATTTATTTTTCTCTCCAAGTATCATTTATGTTCAAATTATTTCTGAAAGTTTTTGTTTCTCTTGTCATTGTAATCTGTAGTGATGCAAACTGGAACTTACCATTTTACTCTCTCAGCTTCACTGAATTCAAAGATTTTCTAGTTTATTCCTTGGATTCTCCAAATAATTTGAAAAAAAAATCTTTTATCATTCAGTTGTAAGCTGTCATCTTGAAATGCTTAGGTTACTGATGTATTTTCTCTTAGGGTTTGTTATTCTGTTTTTCAACTTTTGTTTGCAGCAAATTGCAGATGCTCTGTGTTCTATTCTTCTACTTGAAGATAGTACACCAAGACAAGTTTTCAATGAATTCCTTCTTGCCAGAACTGTAAGTATAATTCTATCCTCTATTAAGACAAAATGAAAAGAAGAACAGTAATTTTAAGTAGGATTCTCTTTATTTTCAGTGAATAAAACTCTGTGTAGTATAGTCAATGGGTGTAAACACTTGGCTGTTTTCTCCTTTTTTAAACATATACTAAATATAAAATGTTAAATTTTGTAGTAATTTCAGTTGATATTATTTATGCTTTTGATCTGCAATTTTGGACTCCTTCTCAAATGATTTATGTTGTTGATTAAAGAATTTCTGTTCAAAATATTATGGTCTAATGTACATGATAAATTGTAAGAAATTGTCATATTTTTCTTTGTATGCACAAAATAAGAAGGATTTAATTTTCTTTTCAAATTTTCATGTTGCTGGGTGGCTTTCTAGTTTCATTTGATTTTGTGCAATCTTTTTATACCTCACAAATTTATCTTAATTATTTAAAAATTTAATAGCATCTTTTGTGTTATGGAAATTCAAACCTTTTTTTGCTATTTTAAAATTGAACTGGCACAAATACATTTAAATTATCAATATTGAACTTGTTCATTTGTATACTTTTATATGATTGACTGAGGTAACTCCACCAACATCCATAAACTGTACCCTGCTGAAGAAAGCAAGAGTTTTTGGTAGAGGACCTGAATTACCTGATGTGCTTGCAACAGACAACACAATAGAGTTTAGTGGTGGTGAATATAAGACATTTTTGAGTTACAACAAAATAATGCATATGACATTAGTACCTAGCCATCCATCATGAAATGATCCAGTAGAGAGACAATGAAATGCAACAGAATCCTGTTCTTTTATTTCCTTTATTCTCAATAACATTTTCTCAGTTTCTGTTACTCTTCACTTTTCAAACCCCTTGCATCTGAGTGACAAAAAAAAAAACAAAAGATGACAATTTAAATTTTTGAAGCTCATAGTTCAAAGGAAAGCAGGAAACTGGAAGAGAATTCTGCTAGTGCAATAGAAGAAACTGTTAGCATAAAACAGGGTTACATCTAGCCATATTAACTGTAAAATGATGAGACCTAGCTGCCAATCTAGTACTGTTCTTAAATTTGTGAAGTTGAAGTATCAAAGAGAAAAGCTTATCAGAAAATTAAAATATTTATAGAAAAGGCACAAGGAAACTATGTTACAGTGGTGGAAAAATGATTGAAGCCGAGATGCCAGGTCAGCACTGATAACATTATAGATCCTTTTTTGAAGAATCTGTAGATATATAGCAGAAGCAGCAGACCAAATGTGTCAGAAATATTAAATGCATAGTAAACTTGTAAAATAGATTCTGGCAAGAAAAATTGTCCAGCATGACATAGTGAATCAACTTTTCTAGAAGCAGATCTAGCAATTGATTCAATATAATTATTCTATTTCATGCTAGTGAAAAACTGTAGACAAGAAGGCACAATGAATTATTTTCTTGGAGGTTAGCATCAGCCATGCTAATGGAAGGCAAAAAAGGTTCTCTAAAATGATTAAAAGAGTGCAGTTTAATTTTGGATATTTAGATATTAGATTTTGGTTAAAATACTTTGTTCTTTTGTCTTTCAAAAAATCTTCTATAAAACATCTTATTCAAAGTTGTTTTTTTTTATTTTGTTTTATTTTTCTATAGAATGCAGTGCAACAATTGTTTCATGTGTCTCAACAAGGCATTGGAGTTAAGCAACAAATCTGCCTTGTAGTACAACTTATTGTTCGTACTGTGCATCAAATACACGCTGTATTTTACACAGCAGAAAATGATACTTTAAATATAGACACAAATGGTATGTCGACCCTTCTTTCTACAAAACTCACATATTACTTATATAAAACCAAGTATTTTTTGGTTTGTTTTTATGTGTGTCTGTGTGTAATGTGGGGGATTAAATTGGATTGCCATTTGATTTTAATGATAAACAGATATGAAATTGAGATACTGTTGTGAATGTCTAAAAATTTTTTGTTTGGGAACAACAAATATTGGAAGATCTTCAAAGAAGGAAAAATATTTATTGTCTTGTCAAGACTGACCCATGTAACCTATAAGCTGCTATAAAAAGGGTGCTGAAAAGTTTCTTCCCAAAATCAGTATTCTTGTGTTTAGTCATTAATGTACTGATTTTGGCAAGTGGCTTAGCCTAAGAACTTTTCAAGAACCCTTTTTCTGTGTGTATGAATATGAATGAAATTCTACTTGTGATAACATAAGTTGCATTATTTTTTAGTTTTAGTATTTTGTAGTAAAATTGATACATTTGTCATAACATCACATTCATAAGTTTTTTTACATTGTATATAAATAATGAATATTTCTACAATATCATTTTAAAGTAGTTGGCTATTTTTTAATAATATATTTTGAAATGATGATATTTCATTAAATAAAAATGCAACTGTTTAAATTTTGTTTGTGTTTGACTGACTTGACAGATTAAAAGTTAAATGCAATCATTACATAATTTTTTTTTTAATTGAAATCAGTTTTTATCTGGCCAACATTTTTTGCTTTATCTCTGTTTTTTTTTATAATGGAATTAAAAAAATAGTATAATTTTATTTATTTGAATATTTTTAAAAATTCCATTTTGTACCACAATTATTGATATGCACTTTTTATTGGAAAGAATTTATTCTTGTTTAAAATATTCAATCTTTTGGAAAAATTACTGATATTGATTTTAGTTTTCATTACATTTTATAGTTATACATCATTTATTATTTATTGTACAATTATTATTTGATACATATAAATAAGATTTTGAAATATAATGATTGTTCTTGTTTAACACAATATCTATGCAACTTGTGATATGATGGGCAGTGTTTATTAAATACATCAAAAGTTTTATTCACTTTAATGATTACATTTGCCATGACAGTAAATATTAAAGGCAGTAAGCAATAATTTTAATCTTGTGTGCAGGTATAGTAAATATAAATGAAAAAGTTGATCATTTAATAATTATTGATGTTTTACTAGAAAACTTGTGCAAAAATAACTGCAGATGATTGAGAGGGTACATCCTCACCCCATATGTACAGAAGTATGATTTTATAGTAATTTATAATATATCTAGCTATTATTATTATTAGCCTATATTATATATAGCTATTCAAGAAGATATTGACTTAACAATTGCAGACTCTTGGCTTAATAATCTCAGAGTCTTGACTTAGGCAATTTGTGACAGATGTCAGAATATACAACTTATATTTTGAATCTGATCACAGACTTCTTGTAATGAAACTAACAACACCAGCCAACAAAATAGCTCACTTCTTCTCATATAACATTGAGTCATGTCAGTACTTAGATGGGTGCCTGCTTGGGAATATCAGGTTCTGTAAGCTTGAATGTGTGGCTAGTGTATTGGATAATGACTCTGATTTGGAAATCAGAGCGCAGAGTTCCAATTCCAGTTGGGTTTGTTATATTTATTTACATGCAACTACTCTCGGGAAAGGTATGGATCCACCTCTTCTCCCACCAGCTATGGGTTAGTTACTAGGACTTGTGTCACTAAAACCATTATTATTTTCAAAAAATTATTACAAAACTAAAAATATTTTCTGGTTTTAAATAACCTGTAAAGGTTGATAAACTGTGAAAAAACTCACTCAATCAGCTCACATAAATCACAAAAGATACCTAGATATTACATCCAAGTCCTTAAAAATGAAAATGTAAGAGTAGCATTCTGTGATACACTAAAGTGCAAATTGGGTTCTGAAATCTTGACCAAAACAACATAGAAGAATCCAGTAATGTCATCTTATCCTCCTTAGCTGAAGTACATGAGACCCTTCCAAAAATACCTAGATGGAAAAAGATCCTCCCATGGAATGACAATCCTCATTTGAAAAAGTTGATAGAAGAGAGAAACAAATAGAATCCAAACTGATAAAGTCAAACATTTGTGTTGAAATGTGGAGAAAAACAAAAAACATGGTAGCATGATGCAAATGAAACTAAAACAGAAGAGATGTCCTGGTTTCAAAAACACTGAGTCACATTTCAATCCTGACCATGCTGAAGATGCCTGTGGAAATAAAATATACACCAATATATATCAAAGCATAACAAATTTTGTCTTCAAACATAAACAACAATGGGCCTAGTAATAAGGAAGTCAAGAAAGCTATAAAAAAACTAAAGAAAATAAAGCATCACTTGACATTGAGTCTGAACGTTTGAAAATAGCATACCCTCTCCGCAAAGTTAAAAAGATGTTTCTCGCTTTCAGGAATGAAGTCTGGAATCAGAAGTGCATCTCAAAACATTTGGGTATATTGCCCATTAATATATTATGGAAACAAATTGTTAGTCCTCTACACCATCAAATATACAGAGGTATTTCAATTGTATGCATTATAGTGTAAGTAATAATGAACATTAGACTCTCACCATTCTATGGATGTCTACTCCTCATAACCCAATTTGGCTTTAATTCTGATAAAGGAAATAATGGTGGCATATATGTCATTAAACAACTCCAAAAGATTGCATACATCTCCAATAAAAAAAAATTATATACCTGCCATATTGACCTCACAGCTGTATATAATCACATTAATAGAGACTTCCTCTTCTCAACCATTAGAAACACTTTTCCAAGTTTTGACTCTACAGACTGCCTAAATTTGATAAACGAACTATATAAGTCCACATATTCTTGCATGTATGATGAGGACCCCCTAGAATGAAACATTTCAAACATCATCAGGAGTATGACAAGGGGGAGAGGAAATGAAAGCTCTAAATCTATTTGATTTCTTCCTAAACTAGATCTCTGGATATACAAACATAGATGGGAAGAGATAGACACTGATCATTTAAACATTCTATACCACATCCCAAATGAATCTATTAATAGAAAACAGTGTTTTTGCTTTCTAAATAAACTTTTCTAAAACAGAAAGTATGATCTGGAATTGGCATGAAAGCAATTATGGTATGTACCATGAATTCATCATAAAAATTCAGGATGTGGAATTAGTAAATAATAATGTCTGGATCAATTAGAATAAATATAGTATAGGAGATAAGGAAATTGAATATAGAATAGGCTGGCTAGTGGTAGTTTCACGCAACACTGCAAGTTGCTACAAAGCCAAAACATTAACCTAAAAGCTCAAGTCATGTTCTTAAATAACTTCATCAGGTCAAGATGTTCATATGGATGTCATGCATGATGCTAAACTAGTTCAGAAATATAAACTGTCAGCTGTATACAACTGCTTTCTATGATCAATGGCTAATGGTGGCTTTGAATGGATGAAGCTTCTAGGTCTTAGCAAGGACCATCTTTCTTTGTACTTTGTGAACTGGCACTACAGAAATACAAAAAACTCTACCAAATAACAGACACCATATTCCTTGAAGACTTTCAACAATAGCAACAACTAAAATGCATAGCAAATGTCACTTGAAGAGAAAATAATGACAAGAAGTTGATGTTCCATGCTACATTAATAGAAAGATTAGGAAGGAAACTCATCAATACTGGAAAGAGCAAGAACATCTACTGGACTTGAGAAACCTATTTTCCTGAAAAATTGTTCTAATAGAAAGATTTTATAAATTCTAACCCAAAGTAACACTGGTTGCTTGGTCAAGGAAATTTGAATGTTTCCTTGTAAGGAAATGGCTAATATTACTATATTAAAATTACCATAGCTTACTCTTGATGAGATAGTTTTGTTGCAAAAGAAGATTGTTCACAGGTTTATGAATGAATAAATAAAAAACATCATAGTAACGTTAGTGTTAAAAAGTGGAATTGGACTTTTAAAATTTTTTACCTAAAATTTGTTTCAGCATTCAGTCTTTATGATGTAAACTGAAAATCGGAAAAAGATTTTCTAGCAACCTTCTATTTTAACTAGGAAAGATAACTCTTTAAAAATTTGGGAGAGTTGATGTCCTTAGATTTTACATATTTTTTTTTTTCTTGCCTTTTCTGTAATATAAAATTTTCAAAGGCAATCATTTCATGAAGCATTATAAAAGTGTTAATATTATTAAAAATAACAATAATCCATACAGTTACATATGATAATATGTGCAAAATATATGACTATATTAACAGAAATGATTTCTTTGAAAATTAAGGAAAACTGCTGATTATTTTAAGAATTCTTCTCATTTCCTGACCTCATACCTATGAATAGGAAATTAGTTTTAGACAAATATCAATATTTATTAAAGTGTCTTTTTTTATGTTTGTAAAGCTTTTAAAACAATTTTAAAAAATTTTTTATTTCAGTGCCTTGTAACTTACTTTATAGTATTCTGGAAAAGGTTACCAATACTTCACTTAAAAGTAAGTTAAATATTTTATAATTTTTAGTATATTAAAAAATTTTTTTTTAATTTGTTATTTTGTCTTTTTTTATTCACTTACAAAAATATGTTTGGTTCTGAATATGAGACATGAGTAATTAGGAACTATTTAATTTTCAAAAGCTGAGTGAAAACTATAATTGCTTTTTGAAATGTGTATTTATTTGTAATAATATAGTGAAGATTGATAATTTAGGAATATTGTTCAAATTTCTCAGAGCAACATACTGAAACCTTTTAATGTAAAGTAACATAATGCTGAAAAATTTGTGTAAACAATCTAACCTTTCAGGTTGAAAATGGGATTCAGAACAGAACACCTGTAGCTTTTGGAAAATTAAGCAAATTTTTATTATCTCAAAAGTGAAAGCTAGTTGATATTTTTGGATATAACTGAAGCAAATATAATATTTATGTGCATTAAACCTTTGGTTATCTAGTGATAATTTGGTTTAAAATAGCTTTTGAGATAATTAGCTCATTATCCAAATTAATTACTGAAGAAGAATAAAGTTGGAATTGTTACCAATATTGACACTTGTACATTCAATACTTAAAAACAATACTTTTAAGAAAATGTTGAAAATGCTTTTAATTTCAAACACATAACAACAAATATCAGCATGTTTTAGTAAAATATTTAAATTGTCTTTCCTTAGCTTTTATCTCAAATTACACAGTTCTATATGTCCTTTTAGATTTACAGGGAAGAAAGTTCCATTTTGAAATATTAAGTGTAAGGCTGTTGAATAATTTTTAACCGTATCAATCAGAATGTGTTACATAAAAGTAGAACTTTCTTTATAAGGTCAGTTAGGACAATTACTTTGCTTCTGAGAAATTGAACAATGAGATTTTTATTGTTGTTTATTATTATTTTCATGCATTGTATAAATGTGGATGAGCTTCTGAGCTTCTTATAGGAGCCTATATATATATATATATATATAAAGCTAGGATGGTGTCTCAAGACTTGAATGTCAATTTTCTTCTCTAGTGTTTGGCATCAGGAAGAGCATCTGGCCTTGTAAAACCTCACTTTAAATCATTATGACAAATCCTCTGTTAGGCAGGACTCACCTTGCTTCATGTGAGATTAACTCCAGTCTTGCTTCTACAAAAAAAAAGTGTATGTATGTGTAAACAGGTGTGATGGTGGTATTATATTAGGTTATTAGTATGGAAAATGAAATTGCAGGCTGGCTTCAAATTCTGACCAAGATTATTTCATTCACTTCATATTAATGGCCTGAGTAAAGGCAAAAAACACATCTTTTCTCCACTCAGCTATGGGTAAAATGCAGAATGAGTCCTCTAGCCTTGGTTGATAACCAGTCTAGGAAAAAAGCAGCTAAATTCAAAACTGTAGAGAAGGCAGTCTGAAAGGATTCCATTACTTTTTCTTTGGACAGTCCACAAATACATCAATATCAAAAACAAAAGGAAACTGTGGAGAAGCATGATTGCTTATATCTTGAAAGGAACATGGCATTTGAAAACAAAGTGTGTACAAGTGTATTAATAATCCAGTAGAACAAAATAATTTGATGATGATATCCAAAAATTAATTTATATTTTTTAAAACTTGACATTTAATATAAAAAGATGAAGCAGACCTTTCAAATCTATTGGTAAGTATGATGTCATATACAAAAGTTTAAATAATATTTGGATCTTAGTATTAAAAAATTAAATTTCTATAACTCTAATTTGCATAAATGTGCAAGAGTTTTTGTTGAAAATTTTACATAAGTTTATTTTTTTTTTTGCATGACATTTACAGAACCAGATGTTTAATGATAGCCTATATTTTATGTTCTCCTTTACCTGATAACTTCATGTAGACCTATCATGATGAAAAAAATCCGCAAACTTTAAAAAGTATACTTAAAAATAAAATTATAGAAAAAATTTAAAATAAATGAAGAACAGTACTATGGAAATAACTTTTCCTTTGAGATATTTTTAAATCATTTGTTTCAATGAATACTATTGTCTGTAAAAGTTGTGATATGTAATTTGTACATTATCATTATTATGAATGTGCTGCTGAAAAGTTCTCAGCTCAACTCAAAATCTAATTAAATGAGAATATTTTTGGAAAGAGCTTCTTGGTTAGGCCAAGAACTTTTCAGCACTGCCTTGTATTGAAATGTATATAGTGAGAATGTTCAGAAATAATAACACTGTAAAGTTGAAGGTATTTATATTGTTGATGCTAAATACTGAAGGCGACTTTTTTATTTTTTTATTTTGTTTAAAATGCTATAATTGTAAACACCTCGATAGGTATTTTGAAAATAAAAGGTAGTTATTGAAATAAAGAATTTATTTATATTAGACATATATTATTACACACAGAGAAACAACCCTATAGTCTTAATGTTTCATTGTATTTTATAATCAAGTTTAATAAACTTTATTTTTAGAATATTCTCAATAGTCTTACAATATATTATTATAATACTCTTATCTGTTATCATTGTGTTGCTCTTTCATATTTATAAGAATTGAATGATTCAAAGCAATCAACAATTTGGATTACTAATTTGGATTAGTATAAGCAAATATGCTTTTGAATATATTTTATTTTTGTCTTTGGAGGAAATAACTTTGGTCATATTCAATTGATATTTATTCAAATTAAGCCAATTTATGGAATATTGAGTGAAAAACCTAATTTACTCTCCAATGTCTTTTTACACCAGCATATGAGAATTTTGAGAATAGTGCTGACATTTTATTGCATCCCATATCTGTGTATTCATATTTATTTTATGTTTAGATCATTTTTCATTTGCAGTTATATAATAAAAACAAAACTTGTAAAAGTGGAAAAATAAATTAAGATGCTGAATTCATTTAAACACTAAACTAATAAAGAGTTTGTTTAATGGAGATATTTTTAAGATCATCAATTATCTTTGATATGTTAGATTTATTTCTTTGCATCTCAAATTATCTTGTGACTCTTTTATTGAATTTGTTTTAATCTAACAAACTAAATCCTGCTATTAAAACCAAATATGCTTTTGTTTTCTGCAAATTGTTCTCTTAAAACAGGATTGGAGGTTAATGATTAGAAACCTTCGTTAATCATTTTGTTTTAATGTCTGGCTTCTCAAATCAACATATTTGTAAAGCAATTTTTAATATAAAATTCATCATAGTTATTAATTTTCTGTTCTTTAAAAATTTAAAATGGACTGCAAAACGTTTTTTAATGTTGTCATTTTATTGTTTACTACCCCTACACAAATATATATATATATATATATATATATATATATATATATATATATATAATAAAAGTTCTCACTCTTCTTTCCAAATTGCCTCCATTGTTATTGAATCATGTTATTTTTCCAAATCTGAAATTTTTTTTTTTCAAATCTTTCCTGGCAATTAATCACTGTTCGTATTTATTCTGAACAAATCAACAAATGATATTGTATAACATGAATGGCTTCTCAGACATCTATTGTGTAGGAACATCTCACTTGCCAAAATTGATTGAACAAGCAAGTCAAAGGTCATTTGTTTATCATAAGTATTTCTGAGTTGGATAAAATACAATGTTTTTGCTTCTTATTTGTTATTTTTAAAAATCTTTCTTAAAAGAATCAAAACATGAAACATAATACCAAATTGTGTTTACAAAAACAAATTATCACTAAACAGACAGATATCAATTTTAACTGTTACATTTGACATGTACAAAATGATTTGAAAGCAAGTTAGAAAAAAGCAAAAGAACTTATTTTTGTAGATTATATTGAAAGATAATTATTATAGTTCTCTTATTATGTAAGAGGTTTGGTAAATCACACATCATATCACCCAAGAATTAAAGAATGAATAACTGAAACATTATGAAGCTCAAAAATGAAATTGGGGTTGAGGATGATGATAATAGGAATAATTTACCCCTGCATTTTTATTGGGGTGCTCAAAGGTTTTCTGGTTCAATAACTAGAATGTATAGCGACAAAGGCCATTAAGTTCTGTTGGGTAACTCTTCAAATTTCAGCATCTAATGTATGAATATAAAAATATAATAAACTTATATAAAAGTTAATTCATGATGTTTTATTCACACTGTCAACTTTGTATATATGTTTTTTATAGATATTTTATTGGATTTATATTTATCATTATCTTTTTCTATAAACACACATATTTATGTGTGTGTGTGTGTGCGTGTATATATATATATGTATATATATATATATATGAAATGGATTATGTCCGATAATTATTTAATATATTTTCTGCTTATGTTATTTTTATAGATACACTTTATTTAAGTAAATGCTCTGTTTTTTTAATTAAACAGTATTAATTACATTTACTGGCCTGAATGTTTGAGAAATTTTCTAGAAAATATGTGTTCCCTGACAGGAATTGAACCTGTATTCCTATACGGGAACTGTCATTTGATCTGATGTGCTATACCATTTAGCTACAGAGAAGCATCTGGTTAGCAATGTCCAAATTACTGTTTTTAAACATACAATCTTTGAAAATTTTTCTTAATCAATAATATCTGCTCATGAAACTTATCTTAAGGTAAACAATGACAACATATAATGAAATGGGTTAAGTCTGACAATTATTTAATATATTTTCTGTTTATATGTTATTTTTATATAAGTAAATCCTCTGTTTTTTAATTAAACAGTATTAATTACATTTACTGGCCTGAATGTTTGAGAACTTTCATAGAAAATATGCATTCCCTGACAGAAATTGGACTTGTATTCCTATTCAGAAAACGTCATTTGATCTGACGCACTATACCATTTAGCTACAGAGAAGCGTCTGGTTAGAAAAGTCCAGATGTTTACATTAAGGTATGTTTTGTGAGCAGGTTTGATCAATTGAGAAAAATCATCAAAGATTCTCTGTTTAAAAACAGTAATTTAGATTTTGCTAAGAAAGAGAAAATGGGCCTTTTCTAGTTCTTTTGTTTAGGTTTAAACCTTTGGTTTATTTAAGATCATGACCTTTTAATTTGCTTATTTATGCTAGTTGGATGGTTGGAAGAAGTGTGAAACTGACAGTCGCCATACGCTGTTGATTCTTATATCTGCACTGTCTATATCTATAAAATTCTGTCTATGATATTGAGCACTCTTTCCCTATAAATATAGCATGTTTTAAATTGATAGTGAATGTAAATGGAATGTGCCAGGTAATTAATAACAAACTATAAAGAAAAAATATAGACAACCTCAAAAAATTTGTATATATAAAAAAAAAAAATATGTAAAAAGGAAAAAGACAGCTTGATACTCTTGGAAATGAATGCATGCACAAATTAAGTGATTCTTGCTCATGTTGGTCATCATGTCCATGATATTGTGAGGTTGCTGTTTGGTCCTCCTCTTAATCTGCCTCCCAATTAGTAGTCCAGGGAGATGCAAATCAGAAGTGATTGTGGTGGTGGGATGACATGATCATGAAAATTCTCAATCACTTCTGAGGGAGTAGTCTTGCTTGAAGATGTATCCTCCCCAACTCCATACTTTGATCCACTGCTTGATCACTGTACTGTGTCCAGTACCTTGATGCATAGTATTAGCATTGATCTTGAAGTTCAGCCAAAATCTGAAATGTGATAGCATCTCATGGCCCACATTGCTTATGATCCACCCAAGACAATGTAAAGTTGGTGTACAACATTGTGGGTCCCTTCATGAGGTCTGTGTATATTCATCAGTCATTCCATCTGTTCATTTAACCAATTTCAAGATGTGACTAGTGGCACAAGCATAGTACACCTTTTCATTTCCTGTGCCAGAATGTTTAAAGCTGGTGCATGCTGTATGACATTACATTAGGTTTTCTTTCATTTGTGACCTGCAAACTGCTTTCTAAAATCAATGGTGAAAAAAGGCTTTGAGTCAGTAAAGCCTGTGGGTCTTGTTAAAAATCACACTTCTTTGAACTTTGTAAACTTGTATTACAGAATCACAAAGAACTATACTAAATAATAGAAACCACATCCATTGAGGACTACCAACAGTGGCAATAACTAAAATGGATTGCACATGTAACTAGAAGCAAAAATTGGATAATCAAGATGTTAACATTCCACACTACTTCAAATAAAAGGTTTGGGAGGAAACCCTCATTAGTACTGGAAAAAGTGATAACAACAACTACTATACTTCGGAAACCTATTTTCTTGAAAAATTGTTTTAAGAGAAAGATTTTATAAATTTCAACTGAAAGCTGCATTGGATGCTTGGTCAATGAATGCCAAATGTTTCCTTGTAGGGAAACAGTTAATATTACCATTACCAAAGATGTGTTCTTAAATATTTGATGCACTCTGTGTTTATGTACATTCTGAAAAGTTCTTGGCTTATCTTCTTTTTTTTTTTAAAACTAATATGCACCTAATACAAGGCCCAAGAGCCGCTCAAAGTAGAGGGTTACTGTATGGAGTTATATTAGCATAGACAAGGATGCACATTAGGAGTATAGAGCTGAAGTAGACTTTAGAAGGAACAGGAACAAGGAATGAGAACTGGACAATAGGTAAACCTATCTATTCCAATTGGTGGAGGAGAGTAAAAAATAAGTAAATATAATGAAATAATTAATAAAATTTCAGAGTGCAGGCACAGACATTAGAAATACATAGCTGAAGCAGACTTTAAAAGGAACCAGAAACTCAATCCTAAACAGGAAACAAGGGATAAACCTTTACTCCTGTTCAAAAGGCTGGGGCAGTGTGTGAATTGGATAATAGGAGAACATACTTATAAAAATCTGTCCAAATGATCAACTAACAAGATTCTGAAAAATTCTATCTTGGTTGGACTGAACTTTTCAGTTTAAAGAAATTTCTGTTTATCTTGTTTTCTTTAAAACCTACTGTATTTTAAATAAGAAAGATAGGAAAGTTTAAAATAATAGCATTTATTGTAGCCATTTTGATTGTCAAAAGCGCATGTCTGTTTTTTTTGTTGTTATTTTGAATCTGTGTTAAGATTTACTGTTAATTTTTTAACTACTATATTTTAGGGAAATTGATGACAAAGTGAAAAAAAATTTATGTGATACATTTTGTCCTTTATGGCTTCATTGGACTAAAGTGGTGTTTATAATGATGTGACTACACATATGCATGAAGGAGAGAGGACACTGAAACTGAAAATTTAAGCATCATTTTAGCTTGAAGTAAACAATGTAAACATCAATTTTGTCTGAAGTCCTAAAGGACGAAACATGTCACACACAATTTTTTTATCATTTTGTCATAGCTTTTCCTAAAATTATTCTTGATATGTAAAAATTTATATATCATTTTCCCATAAGTACTATATCACATGTATTTAATTATTCATAATTCTTATTTCAAATTATATGCAAAAGTTTTGTGGATTAATCTCATGGCATGTGATTAATTAAATGTATAATAAATTCCATAGAGTAACAATTATTTTTTTGTTTCAGGTGTTGGTCTTTTAGATCATCAAAGTTCAATATCAGCTCGTTATCTTCCTAATTCTGTGATTGGTAAGTTTTTTTTGTTTTTTTTTTTTGATAAATTATTGCTTTATCATCCTCTGCTAATTGCACTTCGACAAAATGTATTTCTTGGAATTAAAATTATGGACAGTATTTCTAAGCTATTATTCAAAAAATTCATTTACATAATTGTTATTTACTGTCACAAGAAATAAAAAAAAAATGGATGATTGATTTTCTGGCATCATAAACTTTATTAGCAGAATAAATTTATGGTGTAGCTCATTGTTAGATGCCATTTTAAAAACTTGCTGCATTTGTTGGATATACATATTAAATTCTGTATAGAAGTTCCAACATTGCTCTCTAAATGCCACAATGGTTTTTTTTTTTTTTTTGAGAATACGGCAAGATATTGGTTGTTGTAAATCAAAATTTTTTTCTTTTTTTAACAGTAAGTGATCTAATTCAAAATAGTATAAATTCTCTCATAATTGATTATTTACTAAAATAGCGACTAAAAAAAAAATGTTGGATTCTAGTTACTAGTTTATTTAATTTATTTTAAAAAAAATTTATGTTAATATCAGCCATTATAGTGCATCTTATAGCCTACATCCTTGTAACTTTATATTTGTAATTTATATTATATAATGTTAATTTAAATTTTCTGTTAATATCAACCATTATAATACACTTGCTAATGCTATCAAACCCAACTGAACAGTTATTTCTCTACAGTATTTATTTATAATATTGAAGAATATCCATGTTATTTAATCAATTTTATTTGTAATTTTCATAGACTCAAAAATTAAAAACTTTTTTCATTTTTCCTTATGAAAAAATTGTATTTTTTAGATTTCCGCCCTACAACACGAGCATCCATTTCTGTGATTTCTGTACAGCATCTGAAGGAGAATTGTCAGCAATGGATTGATGCGTAAGTTATTTGCTGTTTTTTTTTCTTTTTTTTTTTAATATTTTATCAGAAATTGTAGCCTCCACCCAATATTGGATTTTCTAAGTTCTCATTATCATTATAAAATTCATTGAAACTTGGGCTGTTCATTTCTCACAGTATTGCAAGCATAAATGTCTACTTCGATATGAGATGAGCATTCATGTATTCATTTAGACATTTCTCATCTCTTGTAAGGATTTTTCAAGAGACTTTGTTTTTTCTTTAAGATAATTAATAGAAAACCTTTGCATAATTTGACTTGGCCTTTTTTATGTAAGTCAATTATTTACTTCTCAGGTGAGACTCTTAGAATAACTTTTGTATGCAGCAATGTGGACATTTATTGATGTTTGAAGGCAGCTTTCAGAAGTATCTCAATTAAAAAGGCCATGTGTTACTTTCATTATCACATTGGTACCTATATAAGATTTATATTGACTGTTATGTTTAGTAGTGGTGCTGTATGTTTAGCACTTCATTACCCATAAAAGAAGTTGCCTACATAAGTCCTATCTACTAAATTTGAAAAATTGTACCGCTCAGAATATTATTTTTATATCAGAAATGTGCAACTAAAGTTATCAAATCTGGTTTGAAATTCTATAATGGAAAATCATTGTGATTTGGTGACTCCAGTATCATCATACTTATTGTTTTTATCACTTGGTTTTAACTTGTGCTCTTCATCTTGTATCTTAATGTTTACATTTGAGAAATTTTGAATCTTTTTTTTTTTTAACATTTTGCAAATCATGAGGGCATAATGTTCTAATCTATTGTTTACTAATGTTACATCCATGTTTTATAGATTCTTGCCTGAAATGTGAGCATAAAAATATAAAAAAATGAGAATGCTGTTAAGAAGTTATTTACTCAGTTATGATTTTTTTTTTTTTACTTAATTTTTTAAGTCAATAGTTTCATTCTATATGAGTTTTGTCATTGTGATTAGGCTTTATTAAACCTGAAAAGAGAAAGAATTAGAAAATGAGTATTTCCTCATAGAATTGATTGTTTTCTTGATATAATTTCTTTGTGAGAACTCTTTGAGATACTCTCATGCAGATAGTGAGTTTAGACATTGTAAACCTAGTTACAAAAGTTCTTACAGATAAGGTCCTATCAGTAGTTTGTGATAAACAGAATTCTCTTCCTTATGGATAGACAGAGCAGTATTCCAAGAGTCAAGCTAATGGAGAAGTTGACATTGTGTGTACAAACAACATATTTCCAATTGGAATTTGACACACATTAGCAGGAAGAAGGTATGGCAATATGTCTGCTACTGTGTCCATTGATGATAAATATATACATGGAATACACCAAGGAAATGGCTTATGATTGGTATAATGGAATCTGCTGATATGGCCATGATACATGGATGAAACTTTCATCCTCTAGCTCCACCAGGAAGATGGACAACTCCTGCTGGATCATGCAAACTCAATAAGAAGTTCAATATAGTCTATGATAGAGAAATAAACAGATAATAAACTAGCCTTCATAGATGTACTATTAGGTTGGTGCAAAAATAATGTCGTTTTCTATTTTGAAGTTGAACGTCAAAAACCGACATTATTTTTGCACCAACCTAATAATAAATCAACCAGGATAGAGGTTCAAGACCTCCAAATATTGTAAGCTAACATTCATAAGATAATATATAAATTTTGATTCTCACTATCCACAGCGTATGAAGAAAAGAGATCATCCATTGTCTACAACATGGAACTAAACCTATAACCAGACGGCATGTCTCTGATATATATATATATATATATAGTGCAAATATTTATTAATACGAGCATGTAGCATACTGAATAGAGAAATATTGTTTTCAGTTTAATGCACAAATAATAAATATCTTCATTATTTAATTAACTTCTTTTTTTTTTTTTTTTTTTTTTTTTTATTCCAGTTGCATTCAGAGTGTCAAAATAGGAATGTGCAAACTGTTAGGATTTGTGAACACTGTGAAGAGACTTGCAGACATCCGAAAGGAAGTTTGGGAACTTTTGTTACAGGTATAAAAAATGATTTATTTTATTTAATTTCTGTCTGTGTGACAATATCGGATCTTAATATATAATTTATTCTTTACTTACTTTAAATACTTATGGCACTAGTTCAAGAATAAATGAGATATAATAAAATATCTCCTTATTTAGATTTTCTTTCTTCTCAGCATTCAAAATCCTCAAAGCATACTTTTCATATCATTGGATTTTATCATGAAAATAAAAACATTGAAATAGTACAGATATTTTTTGTATTGATCGACTGATGAAGAATTATTGGTGTATTAATTTGTTGGAATTTTTCTGTTATAAAATGCTCAGAGTTCTGATATTTCCTCAAGATTTCCTCTAAATAGACAATTTTTAAT
Organism: Acanthosepion pharaonis; assembly: GCA_903632075.3. Classification (NCBI taxonomy): domain Eukaryota; kingdom Metazoa; phylum Mollusca; class Cephalopoda; order Sepiida; family Sepiidae; genus Acanthosepion; species Acanthosepion pharaonis. The sequence goes on from CAHIKZ030002578.1 coordinate 1,419,759, forward strand.
CTTGATTATGATATTTGTCTTCCATGTCTCTGCTTTTGCTTGTACTTTTCTTACAAAGGATTTTTTACTTTTTTTTAAATTGAGTTCACCCCATGCAAGGCAGTGAAGCCACTGAGACACAAGGGATTACTGGGTGTGGAAGAGTTAGAAACTGAAACTTTGCTAAGGAATGAGAACAAAAGAAGAGTAATCAAGAGGACAGCAGATCACAATTGACATTGCAGATTAAAGTTAGTTGGAAAGTATAGAGCTGGAAGGGAGTTGCACAAGCAAGAAGTGCAAGAAAAGAAACTGTTAGCATAGAATTTATGGTTACATCTAGCCAACTCAACTCAAATTTGGTGAGACCTTGTCACCAGTCTAGTATGGTGCTTAAATTCAAAGAGTCTAAATATCATAGTGAAGAGCTTATCTGAACAATTACCATGAAAGTATTTATAGAAAAGGCTAAGGGAAGCAACCTTATAGTGGTGGGAAGGTGATTGAAGCTGAGATGCTAGATCAGGACTAATGATATTGCTGAACAGTGAACCTGATGATAAATTGTAACATATGCTGCATTTGAAACAATCTCATGTAATCGACTGAGCAAAGATGTCTCAAATAAAATAAATATAGAATAACGTATGTGTCAGATTAGGAGACAATTTTAATTGACGCTTTCTGATTCATTAATTTTTTTGACCATAGCAAATTGATTTTAGATTATCATTAACCTAATTTGCTGATTTTCTCTGGTCAGAAATTCATCCAACCTATAGTTAAGTATGGCATAAAATGAGCAAGAATTTTAAGCAGTTTTTTTAAGATAAGATCCTGTGTGTGCATGCTTATGCAAGGTTTATATGTTTTTTTTTTATATTATGCAAACTGATAGTGGTTAAGAGAATGTTCATCATATTCCTATCTGTCTATATACGTTATATCTTAATAGTCTGCAAGTCAACCTAATTATTCTTCCCCTGTTAAAACAATACTTTCTAAATTAACTGTTAGCCATTAAAAGCTGTTCTGTTTGTGTGAAGCCTTATAAATATTGTCAGGAAATTGATATTCGTACTTACTTGATTATTGTTTGCCTTGTATCCTCTTTAAAAAATCCTTTTTTTTTTTTTTATTTCACTTTTTCTTCAAAACTCAAAACTGCCAGAGGCTAATTAAGCACACTTCTGACTTCATTGTTCCTACCATGTGTTTTTCTTTTCTTTTTTTTTACTGCTTTAATAATAAAAGGAGCTGGTGCATTATCAGAATTGAGTGGTTGGATAGATGCAAGGCTTCTTATGTTTATATTTTACTTGGCCAAACTACTGAATCTATTTCAGTTTAAAAAAATTGTGGACATACTTCTTAACATTTCAGTATGAGAATTCACTTAACCTATTGGGATGTGGCCAAATCATTCAGTCTTCTCCCTATCTGGTATCTATGTAAGAGATGACAAATTTACAATCTTTTCTTTGTTTATGTGAAAAGAGATGCAATTGACATTGTGCAGTGATTAGCAAACTTGCAAGACATTGATAATGCTTTTAAATCTCAAGTGTTTCATGTTTGTGAACTTGTGCTAGTTTAAGCAAAAGAAATACTTTGCAATTTACATTTCATATAGGTGTCAGTGTGACAGTAAATTAATTCTATATTCTTTTGCCTTTATGAATGAAGAGTAGAGCATTGGACTGTTGGCTTAGATATTTGGAATTTTAGTTTATGTAAGCTGGATGAGACCTTTTACTTTAGGAAGCATAACTTAGTTAGAAAATAGGTCTTTCTCTCTAGCAGTTTTGTTCTTGTAAAATCTAAGAGAATAGTTTTAAGAACCTGTTTGTTTCTAAAAATTGACACCTGAATAATTAAGTAATTGAATGATTGGCAAAATAATCTGTATATTGCAGGAAAACGTTTGTTGAGAATTTCTTTTATTTTTTTAATTGGTCACTTGGTAAGGCATTAGGAAAGAGAGAGAGAGAGAGAGAGAGAGAGAGTGTATAACTGAAAATCATATAAAGACTAAGTAGGATTTTCCAAAGGTTTTGGTTGTTTTTTTTGTCTTTGTAGCACAGTTTAACCATCATTCAAAATAGTTTTAGTATATGAGAAACAAGACTTTTCTGCATTTTTAATACATTATCTCTCTTTTGATTCTTTTTCAAATCTATAACATTATGGCATGAATCACTTCAAAGTAAATTTACCAGATGTGTATAGAAATATAAATGTTACAATTGTTTAAGCTTCTGAACCTAAAAAACTGAACTAATTGCATGTAAAATACCTGATTTTAAAAGTTAGTTGTCTCATTCTTCTGTAATTTGTGCTTTTGCTTTTGTTAGGAAACAAATTTTGACCAGTGGAAATTAATCTGTGAAAGGATATTCAATAGTGGTCAGTTGATGTCCATCTGGTCAGTATTTCTAAAGGAGCAGTTTTTGGACAGAATCAAGGTAATACTTTATCTTATACAGTTAAATCATATTTAATGATTGGTATGAAAATATATGAAAAGACTACTTACTCTTTGTAGAAACATGAATTTCTGAGAATGTTTTCTTAATAGTATATTTGTGTAACCATTTTGTATGAAGCCCAAACCAATTTCTAAACTTTCAGGAAGACTTATTGGAATCCTCCAATTGTCATTCATTTGGTACAAAAGAGAATATTACTTAACCTTGGGTATTCACTGTTCTATAAATCAAATCATGACCAGCAGAATGTTTTGCTACACAACTGAAAAATAGTGTAAAGGTCATCAACTATTGGTTTTAATTCTTAATGTTAATGAACATGTGAAAATTAACCCTTTTCTTGTTGTCCATTTCTTTCTGTCAGTAATTTTAAAATCTTCAACACTGTAAAGTTTTTAAATATTTTAAAATAATTTAATACTTCACAAAGGGATTAATAGTAAAATATTTTCTGAATTCAATAAAAGTATAGCCAACATAATATTTAGAATTTATTTTTTTATCAGCATCAATTTTAAAGAGGTTTTACTTGCATATTAAAGTCTTCAATCATTTTATCAAGATTTATCTTAATAAAAATTAGTAAAAGTCCTAATAGTGTAACAATATTACTATATATTATTTTTATATAACATGTTCTCTCAAATAATGTAGTTGGTTTGATTTGTTTCATCAAATTCTAGCAAATATAAATATTTTACCAAGTAGAAATATCTAAATAGTATTTGAATGTTTTCAGTTTTGATTTATAATTATAGAATATTGATGAATAATTAATAATCAATAGTGGTCATCATTTGTGATTTTCATTTTGGATAAAGTTATTTTACTTTTAAAAAAATGTCAATTTTGAGATTAAACTGTAAAAAATATACTTCATGCGTCTCATGATAATAAAATACAATGTAGGTGAATTATTGAAAGTGCATCAATGTTTTAAGATTTGATTTCAATAAATAACTGTCTTTGTTAGAAATTTTTTATACTATTTTGTTAAAATTAATATGCTGCATTAGTTCATCTGTTAAAAGATATATGCAGGCGTTTATTTTATTGTGGGGAAATATGTATAGACATATATATTATTGGCTGAATGCTAAAACAAAATGTTCCATAATTAAAGTTACTATAAAAAGTGCTATTATTTACAAAGATACAAAACCTGATTTATTAACACAAATATTTTTGATTTTTTTTTTTTGTTCTAAATTATTTTCATTTATTGTATATTTTCAGTTTAAGTCTATGATATTTTTTAGCTGCAATTTAAATTTTTCAAAATTTATTATATATAAAATGTATGTATCTATACTTGTACCTATTCAGAGATGTCTATAAGTCTCAATTGAAATTTGTGAATCATCTATACTTTATAAGTTTTCTGATAAGAGATTTTAGGACTGTTTACAGAGTACTAGAGACATTTTGGCCATAAACCATTAAACAAAAGAAATGTCTATTACAATTAAGATAATAGCTACAATAATGTATCAATATTTTGGCATTAATTACAATATTAGCATTTATATATATATGGGTTTGTGCTTTTTTTGTTTGTGAAGTTGATACTATAATTTGAATTAAAACTTTGATTTCTATAACTTTCCTTTGAAAAGTGATACAAATCTTTTGTTTGCAAATTTGTACATTTTTCTAATGTAAAAAATATGTCAAGACCAAAGACCAAAGACCAATGGAAGATCATGCAAAAAATATAGTTGAGATTAATTAAGACAACTTGGATAAGTGTAGAGGCTTGCAATATATTAATTAATAATCATATATTAAGATTATTTAATTAATTTTTTAGAATTCTTATATTAATTTCTGGAATGTGACTTTTTTTTTTTGTTTTTTCAGTCTCTCATTCAATTTCAAATGGATTCTACTGCGGAAGTTACAAAACGACACATTTCCAAGGTTGTCATGGAATTGGCAAGTCCTAATGAAAGGTAATCCTTTTTGTTTTATGAATTCCGTTATTTTGAATTGCAATAAAACTTAGCTTTTTCATTCTTTCTTTTGAAATTGATGTTTAAAAATCAATTCATAGTTGTATCTGAACTTTTTTTCCATTTTCTAACAGATCCATGATGGCTGAAGTTGATTTAGCTAATTTTATTTGGATAGAATCAGTTGGAGATATTCCTACTAACACTGCATGGATACCTGCAAGTCAAAAGACACTCAATGAAGGAGGTGGACTTTTAATGAAAGCACGCACATTTACTCCAGCTGTGCTTTGGTAAGAATAACATTTCATATTTTATGAACATATTTTATGACAAATATGATCGTATATGAAATATTCACTGAAAAAAATATCTAAAGGTACTGGGTGTTAAATTTTGATCTACTGTTGATATTGCATTCAAATATTAATATCTTATTTACAAACAAGTTTCATATCTTTGGACATCTTTTTCTTAAAAAATATATTCAACAATTTTTCAGATGATGCACTAAAATTAAATTTTACTCATTTTCTGTAATTGTTTTTAAAATTGTGTGTGGTGGAGAGAATAATTGCTTTATTTTTTTAATTATAAGTGGATTTGTTGAGTTATTTTCTGCTTATGATATTTTAGTTTATATTTTTGTTGAAACCCAGAGAAATAACATACGTTTTATATACTTGAAAAAAGGCACTATTAAAAATTGGCTTTGTTGTTGAGAAGGCAAATATTTTTAAATTAAGCTTTTGAAAAAAAAAAAAGATAAGAGGGTTAATTTAATAATAGATATTTGAGAAAACAATGTCATTTTATCAAACATCCTGTATCCTAAAATTAATTATGACAGATTAGTTTGTATGATGATATTTTTGGATAAATCTGATCTTTTCATATCTCATTCTTTTTCACAAAAATATTTTTCTTTTAATTCAGTGCATTTTCATCTGATTGTTTATACATAATTTCTCACTTCTTTTTCCCCCCTTAAATTAAAAGGTCATACCACAGGCTTATTTACTATGGAGAACATACAATTGTTATTTTATCTTAAAAAAAAAAATATTTGTTTTCATTGCAAAAAATGAAATTGAGAGACAGAAACATAGAATTAAAATGTCATTCAAAATGTTAATTCTTCTTGATTTTTATCAGATCTCATGAGAATATGTCCTTTCTTTTTTATGCTTTTAATATTCATGGATGAATATATATATAAAAAAAAAAGGTTATCAATCACTGTTTTTATTTCCCTTATCATGTTTCCTTGTTTCTATCTTCTACATTATCAATTTGCCTTTATTTCTTTTTTATGTTCTTCTACATGCAAATTTTCTTTTTCATTATTGGTATGCTACCAACAAATTGGACTAAACTTTCATAAACTTTTATGTTCTTAAATTTCTTTACAAATTAAATGAATTTGAAAGTAACTTGATTTTTTTCTACATGGGGATCATAATCTGGAATTTTCTTCTGAATTTTATTTTTTATTGCTAAGCTTTTTATGAATCCTAATATTTTGTCTTTTTTTTTTTTGTTGTATAAATGAGAAATGAGAACTGGAGAAGCTGAGTTACTATGAAAGATGATGATTAATGTGAGAAAAATTGCTTTTAGGCTATAAATGTAAGCAAATTCTGACAGCCAATGTTTATTTATGGTTGGTGTCAAGTGATTGATACAAAATTAAAAATAGTGAATTATGTAAGAATAAAAAAAATGTATGTGAAAGCATGTATTAGTGCATCTTTATACACTAGGTTGATTGGCAGTTAAAGTATTGAGATCTACTCAAAGCTGATTAAAGATCAATTGACTATTTTGAAGCCGAAAAAAGCATCCATATTTTTATAGAACTTTCAGTTGGGTTCTATTTCTTTATATAGTAAATATTCTTGTATAGGTTTTTCAACATTTGCTTTCAATTGTAAGAGATTATTATTACTGTCTGGCTACTTTTGTTATATTTCCATTTAGCATAGTAAATCAAAAAGTGAAAGAAAAATAGAACATATAAAAAAAGTGGTAAAGCGATGTATATATGTATCTTTATTTTGTTGTATTGAAATTTCTCAGGACAAAGTATCTGTCCTCATTAATTGAAGGGAATAATTAGAAACTTTTACTCACACCTCTGCTCATAAAAATGAATATATTCTGTATGTAAAATTTAATTGATAATGACTTGATACTTTTTGAAACTTTATTGCTTAGCAATTGCAAATACAGAAAAAAAATTGATAAGTATAGTGATAAATTTCAGTGTTAGTTTGAACACTTTGGGATTGTAACCAAGTTTTTTATTATAATTAATTATAATTTCACTTATGACTTGATATAACATTTAAACACTTTTGACAGTGTTAATGACATTTTCAATTTGCTAAAAAATAATTATTTATACAAATTCTTAACAAACAGGAAAATAATTTAGAAAATGATGACGAGATGTAATGTTTACTTTTGAACAAAGCACATGATAGTTGTATTCCTTAAGCTGTATACATGCAAATAGGAAAATTGTGACAACAGCAAAATGATTCAATAATAGACATTTTGAATTTTTATTATGAAGAATTGTTTTTTTGTTTCTACTTGTTTCTTCAAACTTCTAAGAGATTTTTATTGCAAAAATGTAAAAAATATCATAGATTAATTGTGATAATGAAATCATTTAAACCTTCAACATTTATAGCGGGATGCAGTTTTGCTAAAACATTTGATCTCAATGTTGAAATATCTGTTATGAATTATATTAAATTTAGATTATTTTTTCATCTATCAACACCCTTTTTTATTGTCAACAATGGATATGTAGTCAACAAAAGTTAATGAGGGACACTGTAGAGGTAAGGTGGTGTTGAAAAAAAAGTTAACCAATAAATACAGTGCATTAACAAGTCATCAAAAATTGGCAAAGTTAATAATTTAATTGAGGTGACTAATTTTCATAGGAAGTTACAAAGACAATATAAATAGCTATGGCTATTACTCATGAGCAGTTGAGTGCATACTACTTCCTGTGAGTCATTAATGATATTAATATTAATTTTTCTTGGGAATAATCAATTAGTTAAATGGAAAAGTTACAAAAAATGCCGGATTGATAATTAATGAAAAAAAAGGTGTCCACAACACTAAAAAAAATATCATTTTTGGGATATTCCATATTTAACAAGACATATTGTCAGAGCAATTTTTAATTGACAAAATATTAAAAGTTCAAGTAGTTAATTTAGGACTTGTAAATTTCTACAGATGATATTTTGAGTGATACTCTGAATTGACAGAACATTTTGCTGCTTTAAGAAAGATAGAATGTAAAATTTATTTGGACAATTGAACAACGAGTGGCATTTGAAAATTTAAGAGCTGTTCTGGCAAAGAAGCCAGTAGTAAAAATATTTGATCCTAGAAAGGAAATAAAAGTAACAACTGACACAAGTGAACACTCCATCTCGGGGTTAATTTAGGATGGTCATTCTGTTATGTATCTTTCAAGAAAATTGTGAAAAGCCAAATTGAATTACTCAAATATTGAGAAAGAAGTATTGGACATAATATAGATGACAAATAGAGCTTGTCCATTTCTGATTTGAAAAAACAATTCTTACTAAGGTCTAACCATAGACCTTTAGAATTCATATTTAATCCTAGAAAGGAAACTTCCTAAAATAACATCATCTAGAATTCTAAGATGGGTCTTAATGTTAATGGCATTTGACTTTGATATTGACTATATAAAAAAGCAATACCATTCCGCATGTAGACACTTTGTGAAGATTGAGGTTTATTACTTCTGAAAGTGAGAAAGAGTTGGAAAAATTTAAAGATACTTTCTTACACTGGGTTGAAACTAATATTTTGTTGATAGACAAATTAATTGAGGATATGAAGCAAGATCCCATATTGGACAGCATATTGTTCAAGATAAGAAATAATAAGTGGAATAATTGCTCATGAGCAGAAAGGCTTTTTAAAGAGGTTAAACACAAGTGTAGAAAAAGGTGTAAAATGTGCAATGCCAGAAGAAAATTTACATAGACAAAAAAACATACTTGGCCTAAAGAGTCCCAACCTTGGGACAGATAACAAATGGATAATGTCCATGTCAATGGTGTGGGATTATTACTAATACTGGTAGATGCATATTCAGGCTGGCCAGAAATAATACAGGTTTCCAACAAAAGAAGTTTGATTGTAAAACAAGCATTAAGGATCATATTTTCAAAAAATGGAATTTTGAAAACACTAGTATCTGACAATGCCCCAGAGTTCCATGGTGAGGAACTATGTCAATGGTTGAACAAAACTGGATGCAAGCTATATAAAACACCCCTGTACCATCTGCAATCAAACGGATTAGCAGAAAGGATGGTGCAAATTATGAAAAAGGGATTTAAGCTATGTGTACAATGGAAAGAAACAATAGAAACATTTCTTCCTAGATTGTTGGTAAGCTACAGGACCATGCTGTATGCTGGTAGATTGAAAAGTTCGTCCCCCTTCATGGGTAGACAAATTAGAGCCCCAGTTGACCATGTCTTATGTCACCAATGAAAAACTGTGGAATAAAAAGAATAGTGAATCTAATTTACAAGAGGCAAGTTTCATAATGCAAAGTGGACAGAACAATATGACAACAAAAAAAAATGAAAATGAGACATTAGTGCATGTAGACCAAGTTAGATTGCAACATAATAACGAGGAAAAAATGTACAGTGAGTCTGAAAGTAGTGAAGGCGAGAGTGTCATGTCAAGGCAAGACAAACATGACAGTGAAATTGAGAGTAATATAAACTCTGAAGATGAGCAATCATTGGAGGAACACTCCTATGAAAAAAGAAAAAGGTCAAGATCTCCCATATCTAGACAATCTCTTAGGGAGAGGAAGGAAGACAGTGAGGGGGCAAAAGCTCCCAGAAGAAATACCAGAGAAAATAAAGGGATAAAACCTCTCTGGTACAGGGAGATGAGGTGAATCATTTACATAGGAAGTCACAAAGTCTATAAATAGCTACGACTATTATCCATGAGGCAGTTGAGTGCATACTACTTCCAGTAAGTCAGTAATAATATCAATATTATTTTTCTTGGGAATAATCAATTAGTTTTCATTGCATTGAAATATATCATTTTTAAGTTGCTATAAGCATAATAAAGGAGGGGTTGAGTGCGTACATAGGCAGTATATTTTTTTCACATGATGTCCATGCAGTGGGAGTAAATAGCTGTTGTCTCTGCTGTTGGTCTTCACAGATTGAGGTCTAAGCATAAATACACACCATCTTGTCTTATAACATTAGGCTAAAAAGTCTTTTCTTTTTTGGGGTGGTGGTGGTGGTGGAAGAAGAATTTTTATTTATTGCAGACAAATAATGTAGTCATTGGCCAGAGTTAAATGTAATTGTCAGAAATGCCCTACAAACAGAATTCACAAAGTTTGCAATAAACAATAACTAGAGAAAGAAAAGTAAAGCACATGGCAAAAAATTATATTGAACAAACAATATATGCAAGACAAAATTAGGCAAAAAAATAATGAGGCAAAAAACTCACAAACTAAAATGGTATTAACAGACAAAAGAATGCTGTTATTACTTGTCTGTATCCCTTTTAGGATACAGACAAGTGATGGCAGCATTCTGACTTCTAGACAAGGCAGACTGGGACTGAGTCAGATGACACCAACAAGTGGTTTATCTTATTGGCTAGGAAGAAATCCCAGCTTGCATCTGTATACTTTGTCTATAAATTTATAGAGCAAGGGATTTTATTTGCTGTCATTCCCCCATATGTATTGGAGCCAACAGATAACATTTTATATGTTGTTTTTGATTTAAAAGGTAATAACAAAATAAGTAGCATTGTTGATTAATTTAGAGTAGTGATAAGATTAATTATTATTTTTTTAAAAATATTGCATGCACATTTCTAAAATCTTTGTAATATTTATATTTTGGGCATTATCTGTAATAATTAGGTGTTTGTGTTAAATCTCTTTCTGCTCTTTAGTACCTACAATATTTATTTGTGTACCATTATGGTAACCAACATTTTATGAATCTAATTTAATATAGTGTTGTATCTGAAATAATTTTTTTTGTTATTTTGCTAATACATGAATGAATTCTAGTTATGAATTTCATTGATATATTTTTTTATTGTTCACCTAATACAAAATTCAAGAACCACTCAAGCTAGAGGGTTACAAAATGAGAATGTTGTTAGGGCTACACTAGAAGGGAGCAAAGGGGTGCATTTTATTGGGTATATAGTTTACAGTGCAAGGGAGGCATGGTGGAGTAATGGATAGTGGCTCTGATTGAGGAATCAGAGAGCCAAGTTCGAATTTCAGTCGAATCCATTACATTCCTTTTGGGAAATGTATGAATCCTCTTCTTCTCCCCACTCAATGAGTAAATAGCAGGATAGACTGGGTCCTATAGCCTTGGATGGCAACTGGTCTACCGTAGAAAGAAATGGCAAACTACTGCGTGAAAAAATCTGCCTCGTCAGTCATGTATCGAAAGATACATGATTGCCTAAGCATGTATCACGCATGGTACATAACTGACTGACTTACAGTGCAAAAACATGTCAACATAGTGAAATGTCCTTCCATTTTAACTGCTGATACCAAGGTTATTTTGATAAAATTATTCTGTAAACAAAATTTAATAATCCTTCCTCTTTCTCATGTGTGATGATCAGTTTTTATTCCACATCTTAAATTATGTTACTATTTCAATGATGAATGGTGCACTTTCAACGTTGACAATTTTGATAGTTGTTTTTAAAACTTGTTGCATTTTGAGTTGGATCTCCCTACACATATTAAAATAGTCTTCTCTTAAAGAAAAATAGGATCAATTTGGTGGGCTAACTTTAAAGTTTGAAGTTGTTCTTCACATAAATTTGTAAAAGTTGAAAACTTTAGTGGATTAAATGCCAGTAAAATTCAACTCTTAAAAAATTAAAATTACACCTCCTTGTAGAGCAATGCCTCATCTTTTAAAAATCATTTGGTTTCATATCTCTGCACCCATACAACTTGAAGCACATGTGAATCAAAAAGAGGGTATACTGTATTCATTTTGTGCAAAGTTGGGTCCAATGCATCAAAATTTGTATTGCTGACTGAGTGAATGAACATCGCCAGCTCAACCCCCATTTTAACTTAGACTTGTTTCATTGGTGGATATTGCACAGTTTAAATCTTTTTATAATTTCTTTAATGATGCAAATTAAAATTCTATTGTACTTTGTTCAAACTGTCATGCTCAAATTACTTTCACCATGTCTGTTGTTTTATGCATTTTCTTAAAAACATTAAACAGAAAAATAAACTGGGTATATTCTTAGTTCTTTAAATTTCACATTCATATTTATTGATAAAAATTAAAACAAAATTTAAAAAAAAAAAGTCTCCAGTTTTCCTTTTAATGTTTATTCATTTCATTTATATTCATGGCTGGATATATTTTTTTAATTCTCAGGAGTTGGGGATTAAATTAAAAATATATTAACTTTTTCTTTTAAAAAATGAAACTGGATACATTTTATAAAATAAAATACAAAACGAACTCGATAAGCATAACTTTGGCACAGGAGTATGGACCCCTGTGCCAAAGTTATGCATATTGAAATGTAATTAGTAGGTAAATTTTCAAAAAGGATTAGTTCTCTGTTTTTTTTTTTTTATGATTATTTGTTTACTAATTCTTGGGATTAGGTCCTGTTTTGGAGGTTAAAATGAAGTTGCCATATTTTCTAAAAAAAAGTGGATACATTTTATAGTTCTTCAATTTTTGTGAACATCTATTGTATTTACCTAATTTTTTCCTCCTCTTAATTCATTATAATGATAATGGCATTTTGGGAGATAATAAGCATAAATAATTTTTAAAGGGGGTATTTGTTCCTTTTTTTTCTTTTTATGTATTAGTGCTTTCCATACTAGAGACCCCTGTCTAGAGGATTAATAAAATTTACATTTAATCTTTTGTTCAATGTATAATGAACTCAATGCCCTGGAAGTAGTTTTTTTTCTAAGTGGAAGAAGCAGGCAGAAGAAGACCCCAAATTCCTTGCAATCTTTGCTGATAAAGTTAAAACTGTGATGAAGAGAATAGACATTTAACTGATGTAACTTTTAATAGAGCTTCATCTATACTTCTAAAGGAAGGAATAAAAGGCACTCAGCGAATTTGAGTATTCAAACAACTTTAGCATTTGTGATGAAGAAGAGCCACAGTTACAAGCACCGAGGCCAATAGGCTGTCATATACTATTACTCTAACTTTTACATTGACCAAGTCATTGATATTACATTTACAAGGTAGACTTTTTTGATGGCCTTTGTTGGATGATATTGCACAAGTGGCTTCAACATTTGTCTTTAAATGGGACTTTGATATAATACCACTTTCAAGAGATGATAGGATATGGAGTGTTCCAGGAATATTGACTATAGCAGAGGCTAATAAACAAATTCAGGCAGCAAATCACCATTAGAAGAAGAAATGCAGGAGGACCATTCTGATTGTCCACAAATCTTTTTCATCAGTTCCAATAAATGTATTTTTATTCATGTCAGTGTTTTTAGTTTGAAAATAGATGAAACAAATTTCTAAGTTTTGTTGTCATTGCTGTCCCTTTTCGACAAGTTAAAAATTGCATAATTTCACAAAATATTCCAAAAGTAGATACATGTATGGGAAAAGGCTTTCATATTAGAGAAAAAAGAACTGTTTTATTGAATTTCTCATCCAAAATTATTAATGTTTCAAAGTTCAAGCATGTACCTCCAATAGATATTTTTTTATGGCAAGTTCAAGATGGTATACATTTGCCTTGCTATCAAATTGTAGCTGTTTTTATGTGTTGGAAATATGAGTTTCTTATTGGTGTACTGCTGAAAAAAAAGAATTACCTTCATCTCTGTTGTACTTTGAAGGAGAAGAAGTTGTAAGGAATTAACTATTGAAATGAAATTTATATGACCAATCAAATTGACACTTCTCTGTCATATTTTTATGATTTTATTTTTGAGAATGAAACTTTCCACATGTTTAGGCTGGTCTGATCTAAGAATTATTGATTCCATTAGCATTATCTTTCTTTTACTTCAAGACTACCTATATGTCATTACATTTATAATGATTTTTAACTAGCCTGAAGACTTCATCTTCAGTTATAAACTGTTGAAATTAGCTTCTGGCCCAATAGCATGAGATGGAAAACTGACAAATTTTGAATGGTTATGACTTTGTTGCTAATTGAGCGACCAAGATGAAGTTGGTACCATTTTTATGTTGTCAATTTCTTTATGCCTGTATTAAAAGTTTTTAGATATATTGAAAAAAAAGTTAGTTTGGGATACCTAATATTATGAGGACATGTAAGATTGATAATGGTTCACCCTCAACTTGAAAAGGCCAAGATTGTAGTGATCAGGGAAGCATCAATGCAAATATTCTGGGGAAGAAACTGTCTGAGTGGAACTTCTTCCTCACTGATAGAATATGAAAAGAATGAGGATGAATCACCTCTGTGTACATGGCATGGCAGGTCCTAGCTGTAAAGATCTGGGCTGGTGGAATCAAGGAATGTAACTTGTCAGAATATCTGCCATGAAAATAATGATAGAGTAGTGAGAGGCTAAAAATGATCCATCTGTGGTAAAGAGGTGTTAAGGTAGAAAAATAATTTATCACCCACAAGGCTGTGCAAATATTTGGTCAAGGCTGCAATGTAAGTATTGGACTGCTCAAACCCAGATGTAGCACTGATACTCCATTTTAGATCTGATCTGGCACTTGTAAAGATGGAACATGTAGCCAGATACTTTTCTGGTGTGGTACATGTGGTACATGGAGCTGCCCATTTTCCAGCCTCCTTAGTGATGTATCATATATATGAGTTTCATTTGATATTTGGAGTGAGATTGAGTCCCAATACACATTCAAGGCAAGGAGTCTCATTAGAGTACAACTGTCCATCATAACTGGTGAAAACACAATCTGTGCTGTGATGATGAAACATTACTTGTTTGGTTTTGGAGATATTGAATGTTACAAACCAGTTCCTCCCCCACAGAGGACTGTCCTATTTCATAATGTAGGTCAATGTTTTCACAATAAACTTGGTATTAACCAGATGACATTGGTAACCTTATCAAGATGTGCATTAACTATAAATCTCTAAGATTTTCAGCTTATAATATCTATTTTAACTATAAATATTGACAATAACATGTTTTGGGATGTCAAGTCTTATTATGCAACATAATTTTTTTTAAAGGATATAGGCAATATAAATATACTTGATTAACACAATATTGAGTAAAATTATTAGTTTACATGTTAATATGGTCTTGTTGAGATTTTTCTAAACTTCATTAGTCTTTCTTTAATTGATTTTATGAACTTTTCTACTGTTTTAAATTGTACAGGCAATTGTTTTTATTGTTTTCCAGATGTTATGTTGGATTACTATCTGTTGAATCTGGGAGTCATTCCATTAATTTATTGTCTTTGAATCCTTTTTTGGCAAAGTGGGAAATAGTTTGTTTTGCAGAATGTGATAAAGCATTGTCTTCCTTGAATATACTCTTTGGCATAAAGCTTCTTAATATACCACTTAAAAAAGTCTTGTCCAATAACTTAATATAACTGTCTACATTATCTACCATTATCAACTTTGAAGGGATCTCTAATGTTATTGCCTACAATACTAATCTCAAACTCCACCTCCATTCTGTTCTCTTTTGAGTCATGTTGTATAACTGTTTCTATGAAAATGACAACTCCTAGCCATTAGGTCCATCCATTGTAGCTCTAAATGCATTGCTAAACATTTCTGTTGAGAACTTTTTTTCATATAATACTAGCAGTAGAGCCTGGCGTTGCCAGGGGATGTAACAGTAAGAGATAGATCAAGTATTGACCATCATAAAGACTGAAAAATAAAATTGACAAAGATTATTGTTTAAGGTTGACGGACATGCATGTCTTAATTAGTTTTTTTTTTTTTACGAATTGGTCAAACCCAAACTCAAACAAAAGCATTGTTTTCAATTGTTATGAGTCTATCGATTGAATGGAATTTTATTATAAACAATTGTCTTGTAAATGGAATTTTTAAAGCATTCTGAATGTAAAAATAAAGAAAAAAGTTTTAAAGACAATAAGAAACACTACCTGCCAAAAAAAAAAGTGAAGTTTTGTTGAAATCGGTTGAAAAATGTAGGAAATCCGATCCCATATATAAATGAACACACACACACACACACACACACACACACAACCTGGGTTTTATAATAAGTATACCTCGATATGAGTTGTCCCCCTTTCATTCTTGCAATAGCGATGCCTCTTAATTGTGTTTTCAAATTGATTTCGTGCAAAAACAATTGTGTTTTTCTAATTTTTGGTGCTGTCAGAACCACTGCAAGGTAATTTTACGTAGTCCTGTGAAGTTTTGTTGAAATCGGTTGAAAAATGTAGGAAATCCGATCCAATATATAAACGCACAGACACACACACACACACACACACAACCTGGGTTTTATAATAAGTATGATTTCTTTACCTACTATACACATTTCTTACTCTGATGTTTACTTAATATTTCTAGTTTGGGCTCTTTGAAAAATGCAAATGCTTGGGCCTTGTAACCATAACAGCTGGTGAAAGAATGTTTTATGTAAAATAATTATTTCAACAAAGATGATTTTTGTAGGGCATGGAGTTTCTCTGCAGTTTATTACTTTTACTAACTGATGTTTCAACTGCTCCTAAATCATCTTGAATCTCCTTTTAAGTTTTTGTAGGATTCACATTAACTCTGCTTAGTAATTTTTCTGTCGATCCTGAAAAAAATTTTCAGTGGAGGGACAGTTTAAGTTTTTTTTTCTCTTGTGGTGCCAAACTTCTTTCACTTCAGAATAATCGATTCAGTGCTACTGACAGGGATATTTAACCTCTAGGTAATAGCTCTGTAGCTTTCACCTTCACTGTGTTACTTAATTACATCATTGTTTTGTTTGATTTAGTGCTCATGTACTTTAACCACAGCAGCTTAAGGTGAAGTAGTGAGTGATGGAGATGATGCCCTCATACACTTGTGAAATGCTGAAAGATTCCATACAAGTGCAGAAATATGTTTACAAATATGCATTTTCTTCTTAGTAATTATTAATTGTACATTGAAATATATCACATGTATAAATTGAAGTATTGAAGGTATGCTAAATAAATAAAAAAGTGTTCAGATACTTCTTTTTTCCACACTGTAATGAAATATTTCATTTTTCAGTCTCTGTAAGACATTTAATGATAAATTGAAATCAATGCTTGAGGACATAGAGCCATATCTGACCACTGAGGAAAATGTTACTCTCACTTCACAACAACACAGCCCCTTTGATCAACTGGCTGATTGCCCTGAAATTGAAGCTCATGTCAAGAAATCCAGTGAAAATTGTGTCACTCAGTGAGTAAACACATTCTCTTTTTTTTTTTTCCCCTAATTATTGAATTTAATTGTATGTGGGTGTATATGTCATTTCATGTATATAGTTAGTTATTTCTCTAATTAACTTCTGTTGAAGATCAGAAATTTTGGGGGAATAATTTCTACTTATTTAGTTTGATATTGAAAACCTTGTTTGAATGTAAATAGTTACTTGAAAAAAAAAAATTTTTATTTTTTTTAAATTTTTCTATGGGTTTCTTTTAAAGCAGGTGGAGATTTAAGGAAAAGTTATATTTCAAGTTTTGTACTTTTTTTCATAATTTATTTTTACATTTATTTCATACAGAATATTAGACTATGTCACTGAACAGATGAAACTCTGGAAAAAGTCCCTTGAGGAAATACAAGACAAAACCACAAATGAAATTACGATAAACAAGTAAGAATATTTTTTATGATTGTTTTACACACACTCACTCTCAAGAATCTCCACGAATCTTGTGTTAATTCCCTTGAGGACCAAATCTATACTGAGTAATTCTTTGACATGAAATTATGTTAGGACATTTTGGTTATTTCTGAATCTGAAAGAGTTGTACAGCACTAAGCAATAATTAGTGAAGATGCATACAAAAGCTAAGAGAATTCTTCTTTTGTTGCCTTTCCTTTTATGAACCCTTTCATCTGATATTTGTAATGTCATCTTAAATTCAGTGCCATAAGGTTAAACTGATTGTAATTAGAGAATAGATTGATTTAAATGTTTCAGTTTATGTTCTTATTCTTTGGTCAGGTTTTCTAAACTGATCTGTACATTTTCTCATTCCAGTTAATGTTCTAAAATGTTATGTAAACAAAAACAAAATATTGTATTCATTGGTGGAACTTATCCTATACTTTTAATGAATACAACATGCAAGCTATGAAAATTTAGTAATTTATATTATTCAATGAGAACATGATTTCAACTTAAAATTTTTATATAAATATCAAAATTAAATCCTATCCTTATTGAATAGTGTTCTGAATACTTTACATATGAGGTATAGTTAATTTTTTAATGCAAGACTAATACAATTTTTCTAGTTTAACTAAAGATTTTTTAGCATGGGAGTTAAAATAAATTTTAACTTTAATATTTTCAGTAATATATAATGTTTTCAAACAAATTATTCATTGAAATAAAAATATAAACTAATCAAAAGTTACTATTTCAAAATACCAACAATTGTCTAAAATGTAATGGATAAAAATGTCCTTATTTTCTTTGTAGAGTAATTTTGGTTGGTCGCTTTTGCTTAGCAGTCACTGATCTTTGTCCACATTTGCACAAGTGCATTGTGGGAATGGACAACAAAGAGAAGGGCATAAAGTAAGTATGCAAATGGCTATAGTCAACTGAATTACTTCCAACTCTGAGTTGAAAAGCCTCCATTTTTACTGGGAAGAATGGTCAAAGTAAGAATGCATTAATGCCGTCTGATTTTAAATAAAAGAACAACATTTAATTTTCTCCATCTATTGTTAACACCAGAGGAAATCTTATTAGAATTGCCAGTAACATTGTTATTAAATAATATTGTCTGTTACTTTGTAATATTAGTATTTTCTTTTCTAATTATAATTTTTCCGTAGCAGATGCAAAAAAATAAATTCAATAATAAAGCCAAAATAACTGAAAATTCAAAAATGCAAGTGTATTTGATAATATTTAAATTTTCATTATTTTTATGAATACTGCAACTTTGGGTGGATAATAATTGTCATATTTACAAATTAAGATTTTAGAATGCAAGTCAGTGTTTTCACAATAAATTTGCTATTAACCAACTGATGTTGGTAAGCTTTTCAGTATATACATATATTAAAATGAGCAATAAACTGTGTGAGTTTCAGCTAATATTGCCTAATTATGAATATTGGCAATAATTTGTTTTAGGGTGTCAGGTTTTATTATGCAACATAAATTCCTTTTATTAAATTAAAGGATATAGGCCATATAAATATAAATATCGAGTAAAATTATTATTTTACACGTTAATATGGTCTTGTTGAAATTTTGCTAAACTTTATTAGTCTTTCTTTAGTTGATTTTATGAACTTTTCTACTGTTTCAAATTGTACAGGCAATTGTTTTTATTTTTTCCAGAGATGTTCTTTGAATATTGTTTTATGTTTTTATATACATATCATTTTATGATGGGTTACTATCTGTTGAATCTGGGAGTCATTCCATTAATTGTCTTTAAACCTTTTTTTGGCAAAGTAGAAAGTAGTCTGTTTTTCAGAATGTGATAAAGCATTGTCTTCTTTGAATATATTTTTTGGCATAAAGCTTCTTGGTTGTAATCTATACCACTTAAAAAAGTCTTGTCCAATAACTTAAAATAACTGTCTACATTTATCTTGAACCACCATCAACTTTGGAGGGATCTCTGATTTTATTGCATACAATACTATAGATACTCCATCTCCATTCTATTCTCACTTGAGTCATTTTGTGTAACTGTTTCTATGAAAGAGACATCTCCTAGCCATTAGGTTCATCCAATGTAGCTCTAAATTCAACACTAAAAATTACTACTGAGAAATCAGTTTCCTTTACTTTAACCATTTATACATTTCTCTTTCGGAGATTAACTTAAAGGTTGTAGTTTAGCTGCATTCATTTAACCAATATTCTTAATATTTTGCCTCTTTTTTTCTTTGTATACTTTTGCAACACAACTTTTACAAATAGTTTCCTGCTAGTCTTTTCCATGTTTATTACCCATTTCATTTTACTCAAATCTTTTTGTGGCATTCTTAAAGCCAATTTTCAATTTTTTTTTATTGTTTTTTTATCTTTGTACAATTTTCTTTCAATTTCCCATACTGAGTTCTCATTGCTCAATAACTTTACAATATCTTATTTTTCTTTCTTTGGACACTATGAACAACATTATAGTTGCATAATAAAATCTCATACACCCAAATAAGTTATTATAAATATTTCTCATGAAAAGAGATATAAGCTGAAACTAGCAAATTATATTTATCACATAAATATACATATAACCTGAAAATTTACCAATTTTTTTTCTGAAAATGCTTACTTGCATAATAAAATCTAACATATGAAATATATATATATGAAAATATAACATCTATTATGGGACAAAGATATTACCATTTTGTATAATGTCAAATATTTGAGTGCAACATAAAGTGTCATTTCTTTTGCAGATCTTCAGGATATAAAAGCAAAAAAGCCACATCTGATTCTCTTTGGGAAAATGTTCAAGCTTCTCTTTCTCAGTGTCATTTGGATTCATATGGGTGAGTTTGATGTTGTCTAAAGTTGCCATATTACTAAAGTGGGGGTTTTGTGTCTGTGGCAGCCAACCAATTTTCATTGTGAGTAGTATATCTGTTAGCAACTCAGAAAGAGAATTTGGTAAAGTTCAAATTCCATTTGAGTTCATGTCATTGGAAGAGGTATGAATTCATCTCTTCTCTCTTCAGCTATAGGTTAAATAGCAAGGCTGACTGGGTTCTTTTGCATTGGAGTGACAACCAGTCTAAGAGAAGGAAAACTCTGAATCCAAAACCAGCCTGAAGAAGGATTGGCTCTATCAGGCTATCTTGTCCCAGACACACCACTGTTACTATGGTTACAGTATGAGCTGTGCCCCTATGAGCATAATGAGTTATGGGACTTGTGACATCAGGACATTGTCATTATCTTTACTTTTTTTCTTTTTTAAAGAAGTCTTCCATCAATTCTTTTTTTCCTAGCCAAAATTTCTTAAAGGTTTCACTATTTTTTACATTCAAATATTTTCTTCCTTTGACAAATATATGGAAATTTAGAAAAAATAACATATGACTGAAAGTTCTTCAGTGGCTTCTATTTTTAATAAAAGAAAATTCTTATTACATATTTCCAGCAATTAAGTTGAATGTAATAAATGATTTCTGAAATCATAGAAGATGGAATCTAGCATTAAAATACAAAATAAACATTTTTTATGTTATAAACTACTATAAGGAAATATTCTTGTAATTGTATGCCTGAAACTGTTTCAAATGAGGACCAAAAGGAGTTAAGATTTGTTTGTCATAGAATTAGACATATTCTGAGCATAAAACTTATTTTAGTTGAAAGTCACTTGACACCTTTTCACTCACAGAATCAGTTCCATGTATTTGTATATAATGGATTTAATTTACCCTTTTCAATTGCATATGCATGAACAAAATGAATTGTAATTTATATGTAGATGTCTTTCTACACAGTTGCAAAAATGGAAAAGAAAAAAATACTTGGTTGGTTTTTAAGTGTTTTGGCAGGCATGACACTTTTCACTAGTTTTACTTAGCATACATACAATAGCCTTTTTCTTTTGTTTTTTCTTTACTTCCTAAACTTAGGCTGATATTTGCTTTATTAAAATACATACTAAGTGAGCAAATATTTCGATCAACTTCTTTTAGCTGCCTGTCACAAATGATTACCATTTCTCTGGCATAAATCCGAATAGATTCAGCTAAGCCAGTTCACTAACTGACCAAGACAGTGTTCGTATGTTTTGTTTAATATTTTCATTTTTTGTTGAGGAGTGGAATAAGTGGTGAATTTGTTTGAATATTTAATTTCACACTAAATTGCTCTGCCAATTCCATATTCAGTACTACCTGCCATACTCTAAGGCAGTCAAGACAATAATGATGTTGTTCTCCAAGTCACAAGTATTTATTTAGTTTTTGTTTATTCTAGAAGAGTTCATTCAAAGGTGGAATGCTTTCAACAAATTCTATGGCCATCATTAAGATATATGTAGTGGTTAAAGAAATTTAGAGTAGATATGTATTGTTATTGTTGCAAGGTTTGTTTATAAAAAAAAGAGTTCATAAGAGTAAGTGAGTCTAATGAATAAAAAAATAAATGCCACATTTTGTTCCATCATCTTTTGTCCTGATGACGGCAGTAGAGACTGTTGAAAAGTCTCAATCTTTTAGGAGAATTTTCTATCATCTGATTATGATCTTTGTGTATCAGTCAAAAATCATGGGAGGAAATTCTGGTTTATCAAACTTAATAAAACATTCTAGAAAGAAAATATGTTGCCAAATTATAAGACATATATAAATTCAGCTATTTGGACACCTCTTTCATCAATCAGAAGTTGTGATCACAATATTTATGGTAGTTATTCTTGGTAGCACTCATACAGCTAGCATACATACACTTAAACTTATAACTTTACTGCCTTTAATTTGGCTTGGATGCTTTGGTTTGGCATTACATACTGTAATATCTTCAATAGAATTGTTTGATCACAGTAGATCATGATGGTATTGTAATAAGGAACAGAACTGAAGAAGTACCTTGATGAAAGCTTTAATAAACAGAGTATCCATGATGGGTCTAAGAGCAAATAAAAATACAAAGAATACAAATAAAAGAGGATATATAAAGTGTGATAAAGGGTGTAATGGATAAATTGTCTTATAAATTACACAAAAATGAAAATAACACTGACATCTCATTTTAACAAATATATTTACCAAAATTACACAAAAATATTTAGAAATACCAAAGAGTAAATTTATTCAATAAAATTGCCATTTGCTTCAGCCAACTTTGGAATCTCCTGCAACTTTTCTGTATGGTCTCCTTGCTTAATTTGGTGAATACTGCCATAATCCTTGCCTTCAGTTCTTCTTTGGTGTTATGAAGAGTTTTGTTGCTCTTTTGCTCAACTGCGCACTACACATAATAATCAAGGGGGTTACAGTCTGGGTAGTTAGGTGGCCAGATGTAAGAGGTGATGTAGTAGCAGAAATTGTCTGACAGCCATGTCTGGGTTCTCCTGCTTGTGTGGTATGGTGCAGAGTCATGTTGCCAGACATAAGGTCTTCCAGCAGCCACCCTCTTGACCCAGGGCAGCACTACCTCCTCAAGGTACTTGATGTAGGCCTCAGTGTTGAGTTTGAGGCCCTGTGAAAGATGAATGGAGGCATAACATTGTCATCACTAGTGATCACTCCAAACTCCTTCATAATCACCATTAGACTCATCCAACTCTTTCTGAATCATCTGCACTGTTCTCAGATTGACACCTAAACCCATTGAAATGTTAATATTGGAGCTTCTGACACAAATGCCAAGCAGTATAGCATACCATTTTCAAATTTCTAGTGGTGTGGACTGCATCATGATGCTCTTTTTCTCACAGACGGTGCCCAACTGACCCTACTATACTGTGCAGTCGACAAAATCAAAACCAAACAATATGCATGTGCAAAATTAAAAATATAAATTGGCGACAATTTACCCATCGCACCCTGTATATAGTACAGCAAAAGTTGGATAATTCTAGAAAATTTCAAATTGAGGGAAGTTAATGCTTAGGACATTCTCTCCCTCCATTTTTTTTTAAATAATTTTTTTTAATGTTCTGGATATTGTAATGGTTTTCTTTGATTCCTTGAAGATCATATTATCATCACTGAATCTTCAGGGATCAGAGTACAATGATGATCCTCAGAGTTGGAGAACACCGGCAAATATATTTCAGGGTTACTCAGTGGTTTAGAATGTATATCAAACTCTGGTTCCTCAACTTCTGTAGTGTTCTTTTCCACAAGAATATCTTGTTCTCTTCTTTTTTTTTTGTTCTCCCCTATTGTATTTGTTTCCAACTGGAGCCAAATCATGCACACATATTGTAGACTCATGTCTGTCATTAAATCTTACATGGGCATATTGGAGATTGTCTTCTAACAGCTGAATGTCATCAACTAAAGGTTTGTACTTATTAGCATGGACCTTATGATGTAAGAGAACCAGACCAAGGGCTGCTAGTCAAGTAGGCAAGGAATAACCACTTGGTGACTGGTGTTGATAAGAAAATATTCTTTCATGGAGTGTAGTATTCATCACACTACAGAATAGAGATCTGTACTGTAGTGTGGGTAGAATGATTTCCCACTGAGATTTTCATAGATTTCTTGAAGCCAAGGCCAGTATAACATGCTTGCAGATAATTCAATTCTATTGTTCACAATGACCATTCCCTGGAAGAGTCTTCTTATTTATCAAGTCCTTCTTAATGGGTAGGTCACTGAAGGTGATTAACAGCCAGTCCTCTGAAGCCCAAGTGGTCAATACAGGCTTATTTCTTGGTCCAACCTACTTTCTACTTTACATAAATGATGTGCCAAAGTGTATACTCTGATTATTTGTGAATATATATGCTGATGATACAATAGTATATGGGTTCACCTCCAAAATTCTAGATGGTCAAAATTTCTCTTTTGACCTAACAGCTCAGTGGGGGGAAAACTGGCTGGGCATATTCAGTGCCTCGAAAACCAAACTAGTGATGTTCCATTATCTCCAAGTGGACCCTGAATTTTTGTCTTGCAATGAACACATATTCTCTCAAGGAGGCCCCATGCCTTGAGCACCTATTGGGACTTAAGATCTTAAGTGGAACATGTACATATGATCCATCACTAAAGATGCTGGAAAAATGGTATGTTCCCTGTAGCATTCCAGTAAATACCTGACATCTCCTGCTATCCTCTACCATTACAGGAGCCATATGTGAGCAGGAGCTGCCAAGTCTTCATTTTTCAGTCTTGATAGAGTCCAAAATCATTTCCATCTCATTGTAGGTGATGAAATATTTTTCCATCCTACAACCCCTTTCCCATAGATGAAATATTGCAAACCTCTTGCTGCTCTATTGCTATTTCCATGGAAAGTGTTCAGATGAACTACATTCCTTAGTTCCACCACTTGTAACCTTCATGACAAAGACCCACCATGCCATGCACATTGTAGTGAACCAGCTTCAATCTCTTTGTATTCCTGTGGTGAGATTTAAGTTCCACTTGAACAGCTTTTTCAATTGACCTGCTGCTTTGTGGAAACAACTCCCTAGAGTATGTTTCCCCACTACAATCTTAACCTGTTCAAGTCCCCGCATATCTCCATAAATTGTACCTCTTACTCTGTAACTCTCTACCTTGAGTGGCTCTGGAGTTTTGTATAGGATTAACATTATTGTAAGAAAAAAACAAAAAAAAATGATTACTTTATTTGAATTGGGACATGTCCCTTAAGAACATCCCACCTCAGTGTGGAGCTTAAGAATCTATACACCTTTTTCCTATTACCAAAGAAAGTCACAGACTGTGTCCCAAAACCAACTGCATACACACCAACAAGGGTGAGTGATTGTTACACACTTCTTTGGGATTCATATCACAAATATGTTTCTCTACACCACCCCCAATAATGGCCATAGTTGCAACATTGTTGTATCCTTGGCTGTAGCAGTGCTTCAGCTTATATGTTCATCAGCTTGCAAATCAGATGCACAAATCAGTTTTGTAATGACATCAGCTGATTTCACATGTAATTGAATATAGACAGTGAAAGACTCTACCATGCTGACTTCTGTGCAGAGATTGAATTACTTTGGACATTTAGTCAGCTTGAGAAATATCTAAAATACTGTTAAACATAGTAACAAAATACTTGGCTTTCCTGACTTTTTGAATGATGATTGTTCTGATGTTATCACTCATTCTAGTTCTACAGAGAGAGCCAGGACACAACATATCCATTTTTCTGCTGAACTTTGTAAAGATGCTAATTAGCAATTCGGTCATATTTGGCAAGCAACTTAAATGTTTCTTGAAGATTTTTTCTGTGCTTAGATCTTCTTATTGATCTTGTTAGGGTAAGCACACAAAAGTATTCTGGCTAAGATTGCCTTCCATCTCTCGAATGACATCTGTTGTATAAGCTGAGCAACAACATCAATTATCTCTTATTTTTGTAGCCACACTTCAGATTCTTCCCATATTGTAAATGCACTGAAGTGATATGAACTGTGCTCATGCTCTAGTAACCTGGGGTTAAGCTTGGATCCACTTGGCTTTCCAAGAGTACTTTAACCTTTGACCTTCTGAAAAAGCATGCAAGGACAACAATATGCAGCAAATGTATAGAAGAAAACACCAATAATGTCCTTAACATAGTTTCACCATTGTCCAAAGCCAATCTGCTGAAAATAATTTGCCATTACTTTCTTTTAGAAACAATGCATTTTTATTCTCTTTTTAACTGTCCTTCTCTCAACATGTTCAGTTTTTAAAGTTTCATTCATAGTTTCAGGCCAATGTCCAATATTGGTGAAAACTTTTAGGTCAATACTCTTTGGCAGAATATTTCACTGAGCAGAAGTAGAAGCATCCTCTGGCAAAGCTGTCTCTCCTCCTAAAGCAATAACAGAAATGTCCACAGATATTTGATCAGGCTTGTGATGCTCCTCTAGTACTGCTGGTGCACTTACAGCAGTGTTTACAAGAAATCTGTCAAGGCTTCTAGCTAACTTAGCATGTTCTTCTTACTCTATTCCCCCTCCTCTTCCTATACCTGTTTTTTTTTTATTTGGCATGTTTAGCATTTCATAATATATATATATATATATATATATATATATATATATATATATATATTCTGAAATGCACATATGAGGGTAGATAAAAAAAATTAATGTATATTTTAATTAACCCCTCACTGACTCTTTTATAATACCCTTGCTTTTCTTCTCTTTCCCCTTTCTTCTCCCTTTTTCACATCCTCCTTCTGCCTTTCTATTACATCCAACATTGTGCATTTGTTTATTTTTTTTTTTTTAATAATATAGCATTCATTAGTTTTTCAAAAAAATAAAGTGTTAAGAGGTCATTTGATAAAAATCATCTGAGGATACCATAAATTTGAAACAAGGTAGTGGGTTCAACTGATCTCATGATTTTTAAAGTTAAAAGCTCTACATGTTAATTTTACTTTAATTTAATTTTTTTTTCTCACATGTATTGAGCACTTTTTAATACCACTGTTTCCGGGTCTGATACAACTCTGACCATTAACTTTTTATTTATATATATATATATATATATATATATATATATATATATATATATAGTTAAAATGGCTACTGTATCATCAAAACAATCAGAACAAAAAAAGTAAAAAAATAACTTTTTCAATATTAAGTCAAAACAAAAAAATTGACCAAATGATGTTTCATTAAGAGCAATTACCTGCTATTTTCCACGTCATGCCGTTTTTCAAAACCTGACAAAGTTCAAATTTCACCTAAAGATCAGTGACATGATACCATCCTCTACTTTGCAGTTTCCACCTTTAAGCTTGCATATTTAATGAAAACCTTGAAGGTGGGTTAATTGGATAACCGTTTACATTTACTGGAGTACTGAGTGAGGGGGAGTGTCTGCTATTTTCTTATCTACTATTACTAATTTATTTTTTTCCTTTTTGAAATTTTGTGCCTTGGGCAACTGTCCTGGATGCTCCACCCATATTACATCACCACTTCATCATATACTGTAATAAATTTTATGTTGATGAGTAAAATCAGTTTTTGATCTTTTTTTTTTTCTTTTCTAGAATCTGGACCAATTATACATCATCCATGATTATCACACAAATTAGACAAGCTATTTTGAATCAAGAAGGCTCCCACATCATATCTTCCTTAACTGTAAGTTGATTTTTTCTTAATTTTATTCTTAATTTTAATTCTAATTTACCAAACATCTTAGAAAGTCTCAGTTTCTATTAAATTAGCTGTATATTTATTTACTAATCTTAACTGAAGTTTGACACAAGACTATTTGGTACTGTGAAAGAAAAATGGTGCTTGATGCTAAATAGTTTCTTGGATGTCTGCAGACAATTTTAATTCTTATTGGTATATTTAATTGAATCCTTTATTCAGGTATTGTAAATATTTCCAATTAACAGAATATATAAAAAATAAAATAATTAACCCATACACATTTTTAAATTCAGAAAAGACTGAAATATTAGGATAATGAAAATTTATCTCTCTGCCTACAATATAGTTAATCATTTCACCTAAGTGAGGCAATAAAGCCACTAAGACATAAGAGTTTCCCATGTGTTAGAGAATATTAAGAAAAACACTATTAAAGAGAGAGAACATTAAAAGAACAAAAATTAAGAAGACAATAGATAACAATTGACATTGCATTTAAATTTTTTGAAGATCAAAGTTGACTGGGAAGCAAGAAGCCGAAAGAAAGTTCCACAAGTGAGAATAAATAATTAGCATAGAATTTATGGTTACATCTAGCAGCCATTTCAATTGTAAAATGATGAGACCTTATTGCCAATCTAATACTCTGCTTAAATTCATAAAGCCTAGGTACCAAAGAGGAAAGTTCACCAGAACAATTCCCATGAAAGTATTTATAGAAAAGGTACCACAGGGGAGCTACATTATGGTGGTGGGAAAGTGAATGAAGGTGAGATGACAGGACAGGACCAATAACATTGCAGATTCTTCTTTGGATTTTATCAAGAATCTCTAAATATATATAGTAGGAGTACCAGACCATGTGGCAGGAATATTCAAAGCACGGACAAATGGTAGACTTATAAATATGAAAGATAGATAGCTATGTATCAGAACTGAATTATTAAATAGTAAAGGTAGAATTACCTATTCCACACACTGCAGTTGTTAAAATAAATAACATAGCTGTGAAAAAATTAATATGAAATCATTGTATATATAAAAGAGCCTTTTTATGCAAAAATTTGGATATTTAAAAAAATCCCTTTGCTTCCTTGAAAGTAACTTTTGATGTCATTTTTATCTTTTACTGAACATGGATTTTAATATGTTGATATTAGCAGACAAAAATTTGAAAAAGATACAAAAATGATTGTTTGAAGGACAATATAGGCATTGATTACACAAATTAATTGGATATAAAAACCTTTTAAGAGATTATTGGTAAAAAAAACAAGATAAAGGAAGAATTTATCTGGGATTTTTTTTTTTTTGACAATGAATCCACATTTTTATTGCTTGCTTATATCTAAATGGTACACACTTCTAAAACATACATAAAAATCTTCCAAATTTTTTTTAGGGTGCATATAGCCTTTACATAAAAAAGTTGTGTGCATCAACAGATGTTCAATTTTGAGCTCCCGGAGGTTAAGTGTACTCTATTAAAAGCAAAATCTGAGAGCTGGTTCCACTGTGGCTCAAAGAAAAAACAATTTAGTTTAATTGAAAAAAAAAAATGGTTACAAACAAGTAAACAAACAAATTACTGATGTAATGAAAAAAAATCTATTTGTGAAACAGACTCTCAGCCATATTAAAACTAGTTTTTAAAATGTCTCAAAATAACAGGGAAAAATAACTGCATTAAGATCAAATTTATGAAATTGTTATGATTTGAATATCAGATAATTTAATTTCAGTGACTGTTGTTTAATTCTTGTATTTATTTTCACTTTTTCTTGAGCTCTGCATTTCTCCTTCAACCCCTTGGGAAGTTGAAATTATTAGAAATGATTATTGAGTAATTGTCTGATGATGAATCCTTACACCAAATAATATAAGTATCTGTATTAAATCAATATGTGTAAGCAATAATCAATAATGCTTCAATAATCAGATCAAATTAGGTCCCATAACCTTGTGGGGCTTTTAAGCATATTTGCTGACTTGTTTGCTGTGGTATTTTTTCTGTGTAGCATTTTGTAGTGTTGGATTGCAGCCTGTAACTTTGACTTAGAAATATATGCAATGATTGCAAAAGAAATGCTTTTTTTAATAGATGATTAATTTTGTTTTTGCTGTAAATGAGAGAGCAAAATTTAATATTTTAAATGATTGGATGCAAAAAGTACATTTCAATTTTTAACTTTTTAAATTTGTTTTTCTTTACATTTCTCATCTTTCTTGCATTTATTCATATTCATCTATATATTTTCTCCTTTATTTCATGAATGCATGTTTTGAGAAAAAGCTCATCTTAAAGACTTTTCTTTTTATTTTGTACTTTTTGAGCTAAACAAATGGCATCACTAATATGAAATGGTACAATATCCCACATCAGCCAAATGGTCACATGTTATTTGTCTATCCTATTTCAAATTTTATTAAGTCAATGTTTACTCATTAAAATTGGTTTCAATCAAATTATGTTGGTAAAATATTCAGAATATACAGATATTTGTATGATAAATTTACCCTGTAAAGTTCACCTTAATATATGTTTTTTATCATAAATATTTACAATAACTTATTTGGTGTGGTGGGATTTTTGTCATTCAACTTCAACATTGTTCACATATATATATATATATATATATATATATATATATATATATATATATATATATAATATGTGTGTGTGTATTTGGGCAGCAATCCCTCTTTTATACAATTTTCATTAAAGAAAACTGACAAGATACTGTGATTAAGCTTTTTATTTTCCTTGTGTTCTTATAAGTGTTTTCTTTTCTGGACATAAAGTGTGTAAAAATTTTCCAAATGTTCTGCATATCAGCATTCTTGGCTATTCTTTTAGCCCTTATCAAGGATGATTTATATTTTTAACTGAATGTATGGATTTTTTGTATGCATCTAGAGTTGTATGAATGTTTTATTTTATAATCACAGTCAGCTTATTGTGCCAATGTTTTTAATTGATATTATTGAGTATTGGCTTTTTCTTTTTTTATTAGCAGAGCTTTCATTTTATATCTATCTATCTATCTATCTATCTATCTATATATATATAAAGAAAACTCTGCTAATAAAAAGAAAAAGCCAACACTCAATAATATCAATTAAAAACATTGGCACAATAAGCTGACTGTGATTATAAAATAAAATTGTTAAAAATTAACCATATATAAATCCAAAATTTAAAAATTAATCAGTTTGTCTGACGATTGCAAATAGCGTGAAAGCCAGGGTCACAAACTCACATTAATCCAACTATATATATATATATATATATATATATATATTTCAGACATATAAAGATGGTTATAAGAAAGATATAACCTTAAAGAGACAAGATATTGTAAAGTTATTGAGTAATGGTAACACAATGTTGACAATTGTGAAAAAGTTGAATGGAAATCATGGAACAATCAAAAGAGAAATTGAAAAAATTGACAAGATAAGAACAAGAAAGAAAAACAAGTGGTTATTAAAAAAAAGAGATTTGAGAAAAATGAAAAGGATAATAAATAAGAAAAATGGATTGGCAAATAAGAAGATATTTGAAGAGGTTGATGTTGCAACAAGAAACTGAAAGAAAAAAGATAAAGAATAGAATGTTGGATAAAAACATGGCAGTAACTAAACTACCAAATTTAAGAAATGTGTAAGTTGAATGAAGAAATACATGAAAACTGATTCCTCAAAAAATTTAATGATGAATTTAGAACTATATTGGATTGACCTGATGCCAAGGATATGGGTGGCGGTCCTTCAGTAGTTAACAAATACAAGTTAAAAGATGATGGTAGGGAAATAGAGTAATGTCTGAGACTAGTATCATAGGCAGGTATTATAGGTATCTGAAAATTTGATTTGGATTCAAGATAAATGTAGATAACTATTGTAAATTTTTGGACAAGATATTTTTTTAATTGGTACAGATTACAAGCAAGATTATATTTCTGAAGTCAATGCTCATTCACATTCTGCATAACTGACTAGTTAAAATGTGTATAAAACTTAAAATCAATGAATGAAGGATTAATGAATGTCGTAATAATCTCTAAAATGATATTTATTTTTAGGTAGATGGGTATTGTATTAATCAGAGAAGTTTCTATATAGTTTATAACTTTCAGATTTATTTATGAATAAAAATTTATGTTGAACTTCATTTACATAACACTCTCCACCCCTAATATCTTTAATAAGGGTTGATATTATAAGCTAAAACTTATGTTATATATTGTTTACATAAATATAACCTGAATATTTGACCAGCATTGTTTGGTTAATACCCAAATTAGGTATTGACTAAAAACTTTGAAAACATTGATTTGCATAATAAAATCTGATGTAGTGTATATGTGTGTGTATAATATATATATATATATATATTTAATGTATGTTATATATATGGTTTAAAGTGCTCAATATTAGTGATAGAGCATATGTAAATGAACAATAGAGGTCAACAACAAGTACAACAGTGTGTTTCATGTTTAAATGTAATCTTCAGGACATCCTGATGATTGCATTTAAGCATGCAACAAAAATCAGTTTATATTGTCATTATCAAAGTGTGCTTTTCTACAGAAATACTTTCTGAAATCAGTATTCTGATACTTGGTCCTTGAAATGCTGATTTTAGGAAGTGGGTTGGGCTGAGAACTTTTTAGCACTGTCATTTGGATGAAGACCTCATGTAAATAATTAGCATAGCTAAGGCATAGACTATATAATTGCCCAAGCAGTAATGGTAGAGCAGCTCTTGGTATGCAAGATAATTAACTACCGTTGGACTGATAAAATACAAAGGAAAGTACTCTTTATAACACCTTGATTTTTGTTTATGAAATCATTTGTTTGACTATGTAATTGATTTTACTTCTTATTCCTGTATTTGTGTGGGAAATTAATTTCTATCTTTAAAATTTCTGTAAGTCCTTTAGAAATATAGTCAAGCTAATAACAGCAAAAAATTTTTCAGTGATTTCTTATTTTAAACACATACCTTCAAAACTTTTAAAAAATCCTACAATTGTTAATAATATTTCATTACAGATAAAGCAAGAATTTAACTTTTTAACTTTGTTTAACTCAGAATTTTTTGGCTGCAAAAAACACTTAAATCTTTAATGCCTAGTATGTGTGCAAGTGATTTTTTGGCGGGAACTAGCTTTCTTTATAAATCTCCAAGTCAATCAAAATTGCCAACTATATATTCCTTGCCAGAGCAGTTTTCTTTGCCTATTTCCTCTTTTCATTTTTTTCTTTATTATGCAATTACCTCTAATTGTGTCTTGCTGATTGTCAACAAGCCTGGCTTGATGGCCTTGGGGCTGTGTGATTTGGCTGCCAATGTTTGCTTGTTAGTTAACTTGTGTGCGTGTGTGATGCATGCACCTGACAGGAGCTTCCCAACTATTGTCATGGCACTTCACTATTAAGTGCATGCTCTGCCCTCACAGAAAACAAATAACAGAATGAATCAAGAAGGGGGAAAAAAGTTTCTAGTTGACAACTCCAAAACATCTAAGTTGGCATTAAAACTTAATAATTACTAGTGTTTTGGCTTTTTCTCATTCTCTAAGAACATTTTCTAATTGATTTTTTTTTTTTTTTTTTGGTGGGGGTGGTAAGTGTAATTAATGGGATTTTACTGGGTTTTTTATTATCTGAGGAGTGTTCAAGAAGTGGAAAAAAAATATAAATTTGTACAGTACTTTTATATGAACAAATTTAAAATAATACCTGGTATTACTTCAGTCCACAACCATACAATTCAGCATCACTGTTTACTTTACAACTAGTCTATTTTGTTACCTACTAAAATGTTTTCAAAATTATGAATTAAATATTTGTCAGTAGATATAAATAAAAAGAGAATTAAATTTTACTGAACATGTCTATGGTAGAGAATTGGGACTGGTTTATTTGCTATGTGGGAAATCAAGAAAATAATTTATGAGTCATAATAAAAGAAATTTCTGGTAATGTAAATCATTGATTCTTTATAATCGTTCATATCAAGAAAAAAATGCTATGCTTCACCTGCTAAAATTTAAAAAAAAAACTTATAATTTGTTTTTGATACATTATTATACTGACTTTGACAACCGAGAACTTTAAAATATTTTTTATTTTATTTTTTATTCAGTGGAAATAAAACTGGTAGTTTTTATTTCTAAAATGTCTTGGTATTTTTTTGTAAAAAAAAAACAAAAAACTAGGAATTAAAAAGATCTCATAAATTTAAGTGAATGGTTTATCCCCAGGGGTTTGATCATGTAATTGCATGTATATGCAGCCAATTTGAAATGTTTTAAATTTATAAGTTTTTCTGATTAAGAATGTGAAATGTTATCATTATTACTTGCTAGTCTTGCTGCTGAGAAAATAGTTAAAAGCAGCTATGGCACTAGCTGTGAAGAAATCTGACAAAATAAAATGTGTGTAAAATTGTAGCATATTTTGTTATTTCATCTGATTACAACTGAGGCTTAGATTAACAGTAATAATGTGAAAAATGCATTAGAGTTCATTTGTTGTGATTATAGATTTCAAATCATCAATTTTGGATACAGAAATGAATCATGTAGTGTAAAGTGTAATTTCCTTTTTGTTGAAAACATTTGGTAAATGATCTAGCATTTTGAATTTATTCTTCTCTTCGTTCCTGCAAGTATTGGTTCAGAATGTAAACACAGACATTAAAGATGGACACTAATAATGTGTAGTTGCTCTAAAATAAGATTAGAAAGTTGAGTTAAAACTAATTACTGTTGCTGTTTTTTGTAACATTTCAGAGTGTGAGCAATGGTCTATGTTAGAATGACTGTGCCAATATTTTTGCTAAAAAAATGAAAATTAACCCTTATCTCAAGAATTGTCTTCATATGTAAGAAAATTATATATATATATATGTGTGTGTGTGTATTAATACTGGTTTCATTTTGAACTGATTTTCCTGATGCTGATATGTTTTTATACTGTGCTATTTTTTAAAAACTTTGTTACTCTTTGCTAAAAATATGATTGCATTAGGAACATGAGTGATTGGATCCCTGTCAAGGTTGACAATGAGGATAACAGCTTTTTAATTGTTAGTGTCTGGGAGGTAATTTAGTTATGGAAGAGTGATTCGTCCAAATGCTCATTTAATCACTTCTTTTTCAACCTTTGTTTCATGCCAACAACAGCATTTATGAAGAAATCTACTGATATAACAGCATGCAAGGAGATGTAGAGTCATGCCTTTCCTAATGGAATTAGCATAAAGAAAACTTAAATAGCCTCAGCTGGAATATTAAACTTGATTTTCTAAATTAATAATTTTTTCTTCCATGCATGTCTCTGATATTATTAATGTAGTGAATTGATTATATGTTTTAATAATAAAACATGGGGACTGCTAGTTTTTACAAGACTGGTTGGGGGTGCAGCTGGAAATCAATTAGCCCTCTCCTAAAAATCTGGTCAGATTTAGGAAATGATTTGGGCCAAGAACATTTTAGCACATTCTTGTATCAAGCTTTTTTAGTTAAATATAGAGTCAGTTATCCACATGAAATATTAAATTGGTGACATTAGAAATGTTCCTTTTAGTAAAATAGTACAAATCCAATAAACTAGACAGTAACTATGATAGATTATTAAACATAGATTAAAATTATTTGTAGTGAATGATTTTTATAATAAATAATTTGAATAACATCTTAGAATATAATATAGTAGTAATAACTTTTAAAACTATATATTTGAATAGTACTATAAATATAACAATAGTTGTAGTATCCCAAATCTTTTGGGAGTATTTTATTTTTCCAAAAGATTATTTTTGGGTGGATGCAAGAGTATGGTGCTGCCCTTCAGAGTTTTGGTAGTTGAAAGCAAGTATCACAAAAGTGTTGTGATACATAAGAGGAGGTGCTGAAAAGTTCTCAGCTTGACTCATTTCTGAAAATCCGACCAAATATCAGAATTTTTGTTTTTCTTGTCTTTTCTTGGTCAAACTGAGAACTTATATATGATGTTCTTGTCGAGTTAATATCATCTGATCCTAATCTATCATGAGTTAAGATTTAAAAAAATCATTTTTGTATTCTTTATGATTTTTCCCCCGATTCAGAAATGGGATGAAATTGACATTGAAGAAGAAACAGAAAGTGGTGAGAAGATCAAATCAAAAATCAGAGTGCCAATGCAGGTAAGTCCAACCCAATGAATTGCTGACTGAGTTTGGCTGACAAAATTGTTTTCTCAGTCTAATGTTGCTGATAGTGCAAATTGTTGTGTTATGATAGGTATTTTCTGACAGATATTGTCTTGATAAGAGAAGATAACTCTCCTGTAGGTATAGAGAGAATACTTTTATTCCCATTTTTACTGTGTGAACCATTCTCTCTACAATTCCATTTGACTGTAGGTGGTAAGGTGGTGTTTTGTATAGAATGCAGCCAATATGTTTTAACCATGCACATAAACTTTCTTCACAAAACTCAGGTGCATTGTTGGAACTCCATTTCTCGAAAACATTATCCTCAACACCCACTTCACAGTAGTGGCTTTTCTATTTGCAATTTTAATAACTTCAGGCCAACCTGAATACAGATCAACTAATATCAGAAATAGTCCTATACGTTTAATGTAGGTATAATCCATATGTACTTGTGTCCATGGCTCCATTTCCTTTGACCAAGAATGCATTTTTTACTTTGGGCATTTTTTAACATACTCTTCCATGTCTCTTGAATAGCCTGGCCACCATGCTTGTAACTTTAACCTCATTTGTGTAGTCAATATACCTCCATGTATATCATCATGCACAGCTTTAAATACTTGTCTTTTCAGAGACTGTGGAGATACTATGATATTTCCATTACATATAATTCCTTTTTCTATTGTTAATTTGTGCCTTGACTCTTTATACAGCCTCTCAGCCATAGAGCAATTGTATTTCTCTTTATTCTATTCATAATTCTATTTGACACTAGATCCTGCCTAGTTCCTAACCTAATCCAAATCAAGGATAATACATCTGTTTCTATCCAGTTCAAAATCCTATCCTCACAATTTTCACTTGCTTCAACATTTTTACTCTCAAAATTTAACCAAGATAATACATCTACATGTGGAATAGTATTTCCTTTAATATATATGATGTCAAAGTTGAACACTATAAGTTTAATCACCCATCTTAATATCCTGGCAGATGTGACCTTTGGCAACTCTCTTCTGGGGTTGAATATAAATTCCAAAGGCTTATGATCAGATTTGAATAGAAATTTCCTTCCCAGCAAAAGATTTCTAGCTCTTTTCATGCTCTACACAATTGCCAATGCCTCCTCCTCAATATTTAAATAATTTGCCTCAGCTGGGTAAGTACATTAGATGGTGATCCTTCTGTGACAATATTACAACTCTAGCACTGTCACTGGCATCAGTAGTTAACATCTGTTCTTTCAATGGGGTGAAAATTTTAACAACCAGTTTGTTTATGAGTGCCTTTTTTAATTTCTTGAAAGGAACATACTGTCTTTTTGTCTATTAAAACTTGGTATTGTTCTTCCTTATTTCATTAAATGGTTCCACAAGGTCACTATATCATGGTAGATATCTGTTATAGAAATTGGCTAAACCTAAAAAAGATTTTAACTCTCTTTTTATTTCTGGGCACATCTATCTCCGATATCTTATTAATGAGTCTATCATCCAGCAATATGCTATCTTTGGATATTTGATTTCCTAAGTATCAAATTTTTTCACAATTAAACTTGCACTTATTGTGATTAATTGTCATATCTGCGCTATTTAATTTTCTCAAAACTTGCTCCATTTTACTTTTGAACTCTTTACTGTACACATCAGTGCCAATGTCGTTCTGATATACAATTATATTTTTAATCCCCTCTAAAACTTTTTCAATGGCTTTTTGGAAAATGTTACTTGATGTTTTTACTCCAAACAGAAGATGAGTCCATCTTATTAATCCAATAGGTGTGTTCATTGTGGTGACTTTTTGAAACTTGTTATCAATTTTTATCTGATTATATGCTGACTTAAGGTCAACTTTAGCAAAGTATTTCATACCAGCAAACTCATGGTATGCTATTTCAATGTTTGGTAATGGGAATGAATCTGAACAGATCTGGTGATTCATGCCACAGATTCTTAAATCTCCATTGTGCTTGTTTATCGGCACAATGGATGAAGCCCAATTGCTACCACCCCGGCTGGCTTTTTTTAATATTCCTTGTTCCACCATTTTGTTCAGCGTAGTAACCACAAAGGGTAGCATGTGAACAGGAACTTTTTGAGCTAGAAAATAAATGGGTTGACTGCTTTCTTTAAGCCAAATACTTGCCTCATATCCCCTTACTAATCCAACATCTGATTTGACTGACATCATGGAATTAATCAGCTTTGATGTATCCACTCTTAACATGTCAATTCCTCTAAGACTGTGGCTTTGATGTTTTCCACCACTATGATAGATATTATCTTGAATCTGTTTTTTGTCTCAAACACACCAAGCATCCTAAGATTTTGATGATTGACCAATCAAACTGTTTCAACTGGAGATTTCTTTTCTTTAACTTTGGTCTACCCATTTTTTCTCAAAAATTCCTTGGTATCAAGGTAACATCACTTACATTATCCACCTGCATGAGTAAAGTTACTCCGTTCAACTTCACCATTTCCTTACTTTTATCCTGTGCTTTTAACTCAAATACTTCCATACTTTCACCCAGTGGATCTATATTTTCCACTTTTTCCACTTACTTTTCATATCTGCATACTGTCTGGAAATGATTCCTCTTTTGACACTTAAAACACCTTTTCCCAAAGGCCAAACACTTATTTTTGATCTATTCATGTTCCTTATTGCAATATCTGTATACAATTAAGCTTTTAGTAGCACTGTAAGTTACTATGCTGCCTTTAGAGACATTAAATTTTTTAATCAATTCCAATTGTAAGAACTCCACACATACTTCCAGATTCATATTATGAGCTTGAAGCTACTCTAGAATTTTATGCTTGTATTAGGAATTTTTGAAAATTCCTTCAATCAGTCTTAGCAAAATTAGTTCATCTTCAATAGACATTTGTTCTGAACCCATTCTTTCAAACTCACAATATCTCGACATTTCTTTCAATTGCTGTACATATTGCATAATAGTTTTGTCTGGTCTCTGTCTACTTTCAAGAAATTTAGTTCTTTCCGCTATGACCAATCTTTTTTTTTTGGTTGTATATTTGCTTTTATGATGCAGCAATTTCTTCAGATGCTAAATCTTCCAATACTTTGGGACAGACCATGACTGAGATTTTTTTTATGGCCTCACACCCTGCTGAGGCCAAAAACAAATCTGTAACTTTTTCTCCTCCATTAGTTTTGGTTTCTTTTAACTTTTTTTATGATGCTGATACTGCAAAACACCTAAGCCAGGTTTCTACATATTCTGGATCCTCCATTGTGGTTAAGTAACTGATGAGCAATGCCATATTGTTATGATAGGTATTGTCTCTGACAGATGTAGTTTTGTCAACTCTTCTGTAGGTATAGCAATACTGCCTTTTATACAGTACCTCATTTACACATCACTGCATGTTGAAAACTAATATCAAGCAGCATTCATAGGAAAAAGTGACATATAACCTTTTATTTTGTCCTGTCAAGGCAATAAGTTTAGAGCCTAATGATGACAAAAAAAAAGTTTTTTGCTATAATTTCCTTCCTTGTCAATGCACTAACCCAGCACTTCTCCATGAATTACATAAATCAGATATTATATGATAAAGATTTCCGCTAATAATTCTAACAGGCTAACTTATTGATCCTTCATTGTAAAAGCTACATTATGAGAAGAAAAAATTTATAAATTGTACTCTAAAATTTGTAAATATTTAAAAAGTAACTTTACATTTTACTAATTGTAGAAATTAAAGTTTAATTCTTTTACAAATCTATTTTTTACAAATAAATATTTTTCAAAGTTTAATTTTACTATATTTTTGGAATTTCAGTTTTTTATTGCAGACTTCTGTTTTTACCAAAATTAGTTATCCTTTTATTTTTGTGACTAATGATACTGCAGAGTAAGCATGGATATATATTATGTATTTGCTCCAAATTATCATTCATATCAGTGTGGTTAATTAAAGAACAATGTCTTACTTTGCCAATGATGAAGAAAGTTGGATTAAGCAAAGTGTGTAAAACAAAGATTAAATAACTAAATTTGGAGATAGAATGCTTTCATTTGCACACAACAAGTATTTCAAAGAGATTTATATTTTCTTATTTTTCTTTGTTTTTCATACATTAATGATAAAAAAAAGTTCAGAATTTTAATTTTACATAATATCAAAATTATCAGTGAATTTAACAGTGTACTTAATGCTGAAAAGTATTTCGTTTGATTTTTAGCTTGTATTTTAAAAGTATAGAAATTTATTCAGATTTCTTAAAAGTTAGTTTTTGTTAGCTTTTAGATTTTCATTCACTTTTGTCCATTACAAATATATAATTCTTTTTCCTACTTGTCTGTAACTTCATAAGAGATAACAACATATTTGTCAGTGCAAATGAAATTGATGTCCTGCACTATTTAAAATATTTGGCAATGAGAAAAATTGTTTATATTCTGCTTTAAACCTGTAATTAATGTTAGACAGCCTGATTGTTATTCACTGTATAACAACAAATTAACATGTTTGTGGTGGATGAATTCCAAACATTTGGGACATATAATAGCATTTTATTTGTTGGCCATAACCAAATTTGATACATGAACAAATTTATTAATAATCCTTTTTATAGTGAATATATTAAACACTGAATTTGTTAATGTGTTCTTTATTGTATGAGAACTTATGTCAAAATTGGTTAAGTGTAAAAAATATCACAATAATGACATTTACATTAATGAGTATTGATATGAATTTTATTATTTGCCTAATTATTCAGAATTTTAGAGGTAAATATGAACTTTTTACTGGTATTTAAAAATGATTAGACTAAAACAAATGGAAGTAATTTATATAGGCAATGATATTAAAGAAATTCTGTTTTTTATCATTATCTTGTGAGTAATAACCATTTGCAAGAATAAAAAAAAAACTTGCATCAAAATAATTCAGGGCAGTCCTTATTTTAAAGGGTTTTCACTTGTCTTTCAATAAAATTAGTTTATTTTTTCCTTCCTTTCCTGGAATATGTAAGCTAATGCGCTGTGCCAATAAGAATAATCTAAAATTGGACCATCCTGAGGGTGCATCAGTTTTGGCAATGACAGCAGACAGACTGAACTTGTCCTCCATTTTCACTTCAGTCTGTTTGTGTCAGTATTCATTGGTCAATGAATATAACTTTTGTTATTTACGAACTTATAATAATAATAGTAACAACCTTATATTTTGGGGTTCAGCTTTTGTAGATATCATATCGAATATATGGTTTGGTGAAATGTTAGTGAATTATAACAAGATAAAAATGTTATAATGTGGTTATATATCATTAGATTTATACAGAGAATCCATTTCTATCTGAAAATATTTGCCTAAGTGTTGAAGGTAATTTGAATCTACATTCATGTTTGTAATCAAAATTTAATGTAATAAATCATTGGAAATTGTGTATAAAATGTAATTTCAGGATGCTGAAATATTAACAGCTTTCTATGTTTTTGAACAACTAAATTTTGACCATAAACAAAAATGTTTATAAAAATATTTTATTCCCAGTTTAGTAGTAGTATGCATACAAAAACAGTTGTCTCCTTTGTTTTGCATTAATAGAGGAACATATGTTATTTGTGTGTGTGCACATACACACACACACATATATATATTAATTAACATTTCAGCATAAATGTCTTTACTAGAAGAGGAAAAATAGCAAAATCTTATAGTTGCATCATAAATTGAATAAAAATGAAAAAAAAATTATTCGATTAATCAACATTTTTTTTTTCAAAAGAACTAAATTTGCATGTATCTGAGTGCCTTTTTATGTTATTTTTATTAAAAATGTAAAAACATGATATTTTATAATGATTATTGTCTTTTGTTTATCTCAGGTTTTGAATATTTTTATATACAATAACTGGTTGAAAGATATATTTCAGAAAACTTAGTGTAAATAATTGTTAAGTTATATTCTTAGATTGAATATTCTTTTGATTTGACGTAAAATATGAACTATCTTCAATGGAATTGTATAATGTCAGAAACATTTTTCAAGCCTAAAGGATCATTATATTATTGATAATATTCTCAAATCACTTCCTCATAAATACCTTGACAGGAATCAGATCATTTTTCATTTGTATATTTAATCTCTGATATTTTCTTGTCAAAATGATAAAAATATTGCAAAAAAAGAAGCCTTACATAAAATGTTTGAGTTCTAAAAGTAAATTTATTCTTAATTACTTTGTTAATTTCTTCTTGCTTAAAAGAAATGTCTCTGTAAGATTTAAAATTATTTAGTTAGAAAGTAATTCAAAAAATCTAGAATATTTTGTTAATATAAAACTAGTTTTGTTTGAAATTAAGGAATTTTTAATAGAAATTTCTGTCTTTGAAGATTTTCTATTTTGACTCTGGGCAGGTCTGTCATTCAAATGGAGTAAATATCGCAATGCATTTTTTCTTTTTTGTATTTGTAAATTTATTTTTGTATTTGTAAAAAGTTATTCTTGTTTGTACAGAGGCTTACTTTCTTTCTGCATAAACTTGTACCTTTTCTCTATTGGTTTTTAAAATTGTTGTAGACAGAATTGCTTGTTCCAGTAATATCAATATTTATTTATATTTTTTCTTTTTTGTGAAACATTGTCTCTGAAGTCTCATAAAATTGTTCCATTGTGGAAATACAACATTTTCTCTTTTAAATTTTTAGATTATCTAACTTTATATTTTTTTTAAGAAAAAAATTATATATTCTGTTTAAATTAAATTTTTTGTGTTTCATTTTTTTGACAAGTTTAATTGTTATTTTCTTTTCAAGCTTATTGAGGAAAAATACCCAAAATACTGAAGACTATGTTTTGTATTTTATTCTTAATTTTATTTTCTGTTTTTTTCTTTTTTTTTTTTATTAAAAAAAAAATAAGCCTTGGAGACATTATTCAAGCGATTCCATTGGATTAAGTACCACATTATGTAAATAAGCTATTAGTTATGCCAGAAGTTGCAAAGTTCTTTCCTAAGGGAGACGAGTAACTGAGTTATGTAAATAGGAAAATATTTTGACATGGCTGTGATGAGGATGGCTGAATATTGTTGAAGCTGATGATACTTTACAATTAGTTAAATTTTCCTCCAGTATTTTGTCTCTGTCTGCTCATCTGTCTGTCTAGTTCTTTCTTTCTCTTATGTACAGTTGAAGCCAAAAGAGGATGAATTGTATTTTGCTGAATCATGTTGATTCAAATGTCATTCACAGCAACATGTGAGGGAATAATATTTAAATTTGAATAATTTTATGAGCTGCATTATTTTCATGAGCTTATTAAGTTTTCAATTGCTTCTACTTTTTATAAAAAAAATATAGCAGCCTAAAATATAAAAAAAAATATTTTTCACTCATGAAAGAAGACAAGCAAAATGACAAAAAAATGATGGGCACTAAGTTTAACTTGAAGAAAATGATAAAAAAAAAGTTAAATCTTAACTAGCAATAAATAATAAAATTGTTACTACAGAAGAACAGGCAAATTTCACTCATTGTAGAAGACTATGACTTCTCTTATCTTCTCATTTCCTGTCTCTACCAAAAGCTAATAAGGTAGATATCTTTCTGTAAGTAAAACTCTTTCTAATATAAATTGCATATGAAGATCAATGAACAGTAATTTTTTTCAACCTGTTCAAATTTGAATTTTTACAGAAATCTCCATCTCCTAATTGAAGGCTTGTAATTTTTAGGACTGTGTGTGTGTGTGTGTGTGTGTGTGTGTGAGTATTCACATCATTCTTTACTGTGTAGTACTGTAGTTATGTGGAGGTGGGGTAGTGGTGGGTTTTTATTTTAGAGATTTTGCAGATAATGCTGTTTTGAATTTCTGACAATTGACAAGGATTCAAATGTAATTATATCATGTGAATATGAGACGTTATAATAATAGTACAAGACTGACTGCTGGGGAGGAAAGAGCTTTTAGATCTTGATTTGAAATCTGTTTTCTCTTTTAGGTAAACACTGCCACCATTAGTTAGCACATCAGGTGAAACATTATTTCTTAGCTGTGAGCAATCTGCTTTAGTAGGAGAAAGTGAAATGCAGATGATGCTATGG
The DNA here is from genome assembly GCA_903632075.3 of Acanthosepion pharaonis. Lineage (NCBI taxonomy): Eukaryota > Metazoa > Mollusca > Cephalopoda > Sepiida > Sepiidae > Acanthosepion > Acanthosepion pharaonis. The sequence goes on from CAHIKZ030002578.1 coordinate 1,463,560, forward strand.
ATATGACATGAAAAAAAACATATTCAATAATGCAATCAGATTCATATGGGTATATACAGACTTTGCTTTTCATGACTGGCAATGAATACATGCAACAGTCTTTCTTTTGTCTTGTGTTTTTATATAAATGTTTTTATGTACACACACATACACACAAATATATAAACACAAACAGTGAGCTTAAATAAAAAAAAATATTTGAGTGCATTAAGTATTTTAAAAACTTTTGAAGAAGAGACATTTCAAAGTGCATCTTTAAAAAGGATTGTTTAGAATGCATGTGAAATATATTTAGTGGTGAGTTAGTGCTTTAAATGTGTTTAATTTTGCAAAAAGACACTATTAAAGAAACAGATACTGAATGAACTGATCTCGTCATTTTGCAAGTGAGACAAAACATTTTAAAATTGGGTTGCCATCACAATAAATAAAAAAAAAAAAGAAGTTGTATTTCTAATGAAACCAATGCTGACACACAAAAAATAGCTGTTTTTTTTTTAAATAAAAAAACTAGTTAAATTTAGTTTGAGCTTAAAAATTATATGAAGTTTGTACCCTGATATGTAGTTATTAATTGAACTTTGACCTGAAATTTTCATTGTATAATGTTTGATACATGTGAGTAATATTCACTGCTGAAGTTGACAAGGGAGGAGATTATATTGAAAAATATTTCTTATGTAAAATAAATGCTTTTTCTTTTTTCATCATTAGGCTACAAATTGATGAACCTATGTATTGTTTTAAAATTTCTTAACATTTATCTACTTATGAAATTTTAAGCTTTTCAAAAGTTGGCTGTCACATTCCCAATTCTTTCTTTATAGGAAATGAATAATGGTTTATACTTAGTGTAAATTCCATTTATTACATTTTTTCTTCACTCTGATATGCACAAATATAACATCTTATTTTTGTATGTATGGAACCCACTCTAAGTTGTTTGATTTCTGAATTGCCTCCCAGTTTACCTGTGCTGAGAGTTATAGTTAAAAATAATATTATTCCTAATATCTGAGCACTGAACATATGTTGGGATCTTCCTTTTGGTTATAGAAAGAGAACATCATCTGTTTGCCTCCTTTCTCTTCCCCTTGAAAATGAAAACAACTGGCATTATGCAAACAATTATTGTTTGTACAGCTTTGTTTAATTTCCATCTTCATCTGTGCAAGTGTTGTGCATATTGTCTGACTACATCAAAGCAGTGATAAGAAGTGCTCACTTTACAGTTATCTGCTAGACAGCTGCTGGTCTCGGAATTGAATGCAAGAAAAAATTAGAGCTTAAGAAAATGTTGAAATAATAAGGACGATGATGATGATTATGAAAAAGATTAAGACTTTTTGAAAAGAAATACATATCATAGGTTTTATAAAATATGAAAAGTTCAATTTAGAGAATATTGAGCCAAGAAGTCAGACACTACTACTAGCACCATTGATTCTATTAGTAATAATGATGATAGGTATAGATGTATAAAATGCAATAATAATATGTAATAATCATAAAATATAACTTGAATTATTAAAATTAATCTTCATATGATTTTCTAAATAATTTATTTTCTCATTCTTTTTATACAAGATGAATTGTGAAGATGTATTAAAAAGAAGAGCAGTCATTGTGTATATTATTCATTTTATTATATGGAGAAATCTGAGAGACTGAACAATTCATGAGAAATTCACTGATGATTGTATCTAGCCGGAAAATTATCATAATATGTATGTGAATGATGATGATGATAACAACTAAGAATAACATTGACAATGTTACAGCAGAAATGATGAAATTAACAGCTGTAAATTTTCTATGGAATCGGTAGCATCTGAAGTTTATCATTATTTCATTAAGAATGAAAATGAATAAATAAAGCATAACAAATAATAAATAGTTGATGGCAGAGAAAGAACTGATTTTGTTTCATACAGATTATAAGTTGTATGTTTACCCACAATGCATCTTTCCCACTCAACCCCTTCTAATTGTTCAATCGTCAAAGTCTCTCGTATTCATTCACTTTTATTTATTGGCACGTCTTTCTACGCCCTTCCCATCACCATCAGTCACATGGCTCTGTTTAATTTTTGAATGTTAATTTATTTTCCCTTGTTTAGTGTTAGGAAGAAAAAAAGAAAAGATGTCTGATGTCCAGAACCATTTTGTGCTTAACTTTAAGCAGATGTGGAAATTGTCTTTCTATGCAAAAGCGACATTGGAATCTTTTTGAAGTTTTGTGAAAAGAAAAGAAAACATGTGCTTTTAATTGTTTGGAAGGAATATAATGAATGAAAAAAAAGAGAGAGAAATGTTCTTGTACATCTGCAAGAATATTGTTTAAAAATGTTTCATAAAAGAATATAAAAAAAAAGCAAAATTGGAAAAGTGGGAAACAGCTCAACTATAAATGGTCCTTCATTTACTAAAAAACTGTCATTTGTCTTTGGTATTTGCTGCTGTTAAAATTCACAATTTTTTATCTTCTTTTGAAGAATTTTTTCTTGGTTATGCAGGTGTGAGTAAATGGTTGAGTATTTTATATTCCATGAATTAATCTCAATAAAATCATTGAAGAAGAACTCTGTTTTTTTTTTATTAAATGTTTTTAAAGGTGTCAGTTAAAACATTTTACTAAATACAGTCATTGACCAAAGACTGCTTGTCTCTCCTGAAAATCTGTCACACCATCAAGCTTTACAGGATGAGCAATTGTCTTCTCAGGGCAACAAAGTCAGCAAATAATCTTGTGTAGGCATTATTTTGGCCACACTTTTCCTCAAGATATTAGTATCTCAAAATTTTTATTCTAGACAATCACAGTTACTGGTGTCTGGGTGAAACTTTGAAAAATGAATAAATAAAATATTTTCACTGACTTACATTGAACCAGCATGCAGTAATTGGTCCAAATTTTCTCACCAATCAAAGAGACAGTTGGGAAGAGTTACATAAACTCTGCCTTATCACTTGGATAGCAATGAAGATTTCATGAATTATAAAAATTTTAATGCCAAAATGTAAAGTTTGTTGTGAATTTTTATAATAGAACATTTACACATTACCTTGTTTACCAGTCTAATGTTCTAACAGCTAATCATTGTCAAGTGGTCAGGTCTCAGTGTTCAGCAGGCTAGTTTTTTTCTTCTCTTCATCACTATTTATCTTCTAACATTTTTTGATGTGATTGAAAATAAGTATCAAATAATCACACAAGATAAAATAAATGAAATTAACTATTTTTTACATTCATAAACTTGTGTAATGGATTTTACAAGTACAAAAATAAGTACTAGAGAAAAGGTTTTGACTATTGTTTGCTCCAATATCTTTGCTTTAGATGAATTTGTAGTTACCATTTTTGGTCACTCAGTAGAAATCCTGGCATCCAGTTTTCTTTTGCAACTACTAGGGGAGTGTTTTTTGAGAAAACAGTGAGACCATTTTTAAGAAAATGTAATCTAGGGATTTCTGGAATGAAGAGCTATCATTATTTACATTTGGATTTATGCCCCCGTAAATAATATCACAATGTTTCGTCCATTGTACCTTTTGGTCTTCTTCAGATGTCTGCCAATCTGTATAACCTTCAGAAATTTAAAACTGAGCACTTTAATTAATTTATTGCAGTGGATCATTCTTGTTCGATTGTTCATGTGTAGGGATATCTTACCTTGCTCTCTATTAAGTATTGCACTTTTGAGTCTGAATCTGTTCTGCCAAGGGACTGAACTCACAATTACAATGCCACCGAATTCACGAACCAATGTTCTAAATTATTGTCCCATAAAATGTAGTGATAATAACAATAAAGATGCGGTTATTAGTGTATATAGATAAAAAATATTTAAAGTAAATTTGGTTTCTTTTCTATGACTTACAGAGCATTGCAGATTTTTGTGTTTGACAACTTCATTTGCAGAATAAGCAATAAAATATTGTTCCATGATAAGCTTTTGAATGAAGGAATTTTAACTGATTTAGAGAGGAATGAGTGCTGTCACTTAACACCTATTTTTGCTTTTTTATATTTAATTTATCACAGAAATTATGCTTGCTCTGTTAACTTGACTGTTGTGAGTTAACATTAATACACCAACAAGCCTCCTGTTAGCTATAGGGACAGATGAAGCTGGTTTCTGTATTTTTCAGAGAAGCCTTTTATAAAAGCATGATAAATCTAAAAAGCACTAAAAGTGAAATATAAATGCCAATTGTTTAAATGATAGAATGAACCAAGAGGAAAAAAAAAAGATTTTTGAGAAGTTACAAAACAGACACAGACATGCACTTTAACTTGTTTAATACTTTAAGCAGTAGAAGAGAAAAAATGCTGTAGTAAAGTAGAAAATTTTCTTTTCCAAGATTCGCTTCATTCTCTTGGGATATTTTCCCCAGATCTTTTCCAACTTAAGCCGACAGCTGCCATATTTGCTTGTTTCTCATTCAAGCTAAACTCAAAGTGACTAAAATGAAATTTGAATACAACTCTATATAATTGTATCAATTTGGTGTTTATTTTTATTGATGTTTGTTTATTACAGGCTTCATGGTATGTCCAGACTTTACTTTATTCAGTGTGCAAAGAAATAAACAGAGTGGCAGGACATGCAGTGAAAAGGTAGGTGATTCCAATTCTTTTCTCAGTTCTGTCAAGATAATGCATATATCATCTCATCATTTGAACAAATATTTTTCAAAGAAACAAAAGGACAGTCTTGTTCATAGTAGAAACACAATTAATTTAATACTGCTTGGCGTTATATAATTCACACACACAGGGTATGATGAATAAATTGTTGGCATTTTATATTTTTCATTTTTAGCATATGCATTGTTTGTTTTTGATTTTTGATTTGTACAGTATAGTAGAGTCAGTTGGGCACAGTCTGTGAAAAAAAAAAAAACCATCACACAATTCACTCCACCAGAAATTTGGAAATGGCATGCTGTAATGCTTGGCATTCATACCAGAAGCTCCAATATGAACATTTCAGCATGTTTGGGTGTCAATCTGAGAACAGTCCAGAGGATTCGGAAAGAATTGGATGATATATCAAAAGTCAACACCATGGTGTTTGGAGTGATCAATAGTGATGGTGATGTTATGCCTTCATTCACCTTCCCACAGGGCCTCACACTCAACACTGAGGTCTACATCAAGTGTCTTGAGGAAGTAGGGCTGCCTTGGGTCAAGATGGTGGCTGTTGGAAGAACCTATGTTTAGTAACAGGATTATGCACCATGCCACACAAGCAGGAGAACCTGGTCATGGCTGTCAGACAATTTATGTGACCATATCACCCATGATATCTGGCCACCTAAGTCCCCAGACTGCAACCCCATTGATTATTATGTCTGGGGTGCAGTTGAGTGAGAGACCAACAAAACTCCTTGTAACACCAAAGATGAACTGAAGGCAATGATTATGGCAGCATTCACCAACTTAAACAAGGAGGCTGTTTAGAAGAGTTGCAGGAGATTCAAAATCTGGAAGCTATGGGTGAAGCCAATGGTGATTTTATTGAATAAATTTACTCTTTAGTATTTCAAGACATTTTTGTGTGATTTTGGCAAACATATCTGTTACAATGAGATGTCAGTGTTATTTTCATTTTTGTGTAATTTAGACAGCAATTTAACAGTCACACTCAGTGTGTGTATATATATATATAAATATATATATATATATATATATATATATATATTTATTTTTAAATTTCAGATATACATCTCAAGCTACAGTAATAGTTTGGTAGTAAAATTAAGGATTTCTTAGTTTTCTGTGAATTGATTTTGATAAAATTTTTCCCAGCTGGTTTGCACAGTATGGCAACACCATTGTTTGGTTTTCATTATTCTGTGTAATGTCCTTTATTTTTTTCATTTCAGATTCAACAGTTTTTGGGTGAACCATGCTAATAGTTTTGAATGAAAATAGCCCATCTAGATATTTTTGGAAGAAAATGAAGGATGATGATACATATTAAGCATACCTTTATTATGTATTTAACAGAAAACATTTATGAATTATTTGACTACATGAGCACCATTTCAACGGATAACTTCAAAAACTCTATTAGTTATGGAATCTGTCAAATTTTTATCATAGCAGGTTGGACTGCCTCTGCTGCAGCTTTGATGGTCACCCATAAGCTATCTTTTGATGTAAATTGTTGTCCATTGCCATAAACATCTTGTTTAATGATGGACTAAAGATTTTTGATATGGTTGAGATCTGGAGAGGCAGGTGACCACACCATCAACATTTTGCCCTATATGCCATAAGAGCCTAAGAATGCTTTGGTGACCCTGGCATAGTGGGAGAGAGCATTGTCATGCATGAATACTAGAGTCCTTAGAAGTGACAGTGGTATGTCATCTTGTCATTAAGAGATTGCAGGAGTCAGCTGCAATCATTTTAAAGACTTCAGGCACCATGACTGGGCCAACAAGTTTGTCTCCAAAGATGCCAGCCCACAACATGACTCCTCCACCCTCATGTTGACGTTGTAAATGTTGGTGATGCTCATCTCCAAAATAGACCCAACCATTTGCCCAACTGTCAGGTCTGTCAAGAGTTGCCCTGGTCTCATTTGTGAACAGAACACAACTCATGTCCAATTTCATGTACTTCCGAGCCCACGTAACAGGGGCATTAGAGGAGGCAGTTTCAAGGGAGCTTCTCTGGAAGCCATGGTCCTGAGGATGTGAATTCTGGTGGTTTTCGGTACATGAGGAAGTCCAGTGGCTGTGAAAATGGCTTTGCTTGTTTCTCTGGGTTTCCCACATGACTTTCGGATAATATTCCTTAAATCCATAGCTGTCACAATCTTGGAGTTCCCACAATTGGATCATTTCTTCATTGGCAAAGTATGATCCAGGAATTGTGTAACCAAGTCCACATGACAATCTAACTTCTCTGCAATGACATAAAGAGAGGTGCCTTTAGCACTTTCCTTGATGATGACTCTTTTCTATGTCCTATTGTTTTTAGAAAACCTTATTAGTGTGGTTAACCCAAAAACTGTTGAATCTGAAATAAAAAAGTATGTTACACAGAATCATAAAAACCTAACACTGGTGTTGCCAAATTGTGCAGACCAGCTTGGAAAGGTTTTATCAAAATCAATTCAAAGAAAACCGAGAAATCCTACATTACGAAGGTATTAGCATGGCTTGGGGTCTCTCTCTCTCTCTATATATATATATATATATATATATATATATATATATATATTAATTTTATACATATAAAAATTGTTATAAGTAAGATGTAACCTTAAAAAGAGACAAGATATTTAAAGTTATTGAGTAATGGTAACACAATGTTGACAATCAGAAAAGTTGAATGGAAATCATGGAACAATCAAAAGAGAAATTGAAAAAATTGACAAGATAAGAACAAAAAAAAACAAGTGGTTATTAAAAAAAGAGATTTGAGAAAAAATGAAAAGGATAATAAATAAGAAAATGGATTGGCAAATAAGAAGATATTTGAAGAGGTTGATGTTGCAACAAGAAACTGAAAGAAAAAAGATAAAGAATAGAATGTTGGATAAAAACATGGAAGTAACTAAACTACCAAATTTAAGAAATGTGTAAGTTGAATGAAGAAATACATGAAAACTGATTCCTCAAAAAATTTAATGATGAATTTAGAACTATATTGGATTGACCTGATGCCAAGGATATGGGTGGAGGTCCTTCAGTAGTTAACAAATACAAGTTAAAAGATGATGGTAGGGAAATAGAGTAATGTCTGGGACTAGTATCATAGGCAGGTATTATAGGTATCTGAAAATTTGATATGCTTTAAAATATTAAATTATGGTTTGTCATTGGATACTTTCCTTTTAACTTATTGACTTTGGTTAAATGCAAATCAATTGTTTCAGAACACTAAGATACTTTAAGGATTTTACTACTTTAAAATAGCATTGTTCATTTCCATGGCTATCTTTTATAGTCATTATTGTCATTGTCTTCTTTTGTCTTTGAAATTGTGCTTTTATATACAAGATAATATTCATCTTTAAAAAGACTCCTAATGGAGTAAAATCAGTTTACATACTTGATAACAGAGATTGAAGCATAGACCTTGAGTTGTTTACTTTATATGTATTACTTTGTTAGATTGTATTATTAATCAAATCAATATTTCATAATAAAATTGGCATTAATTGACCAATGTTAGTAAATTTTCAGGATATATTTATATAAACAATATATTGTGAGAATTTTAGCTTATTGTATCTGTGCTTATTAAAAATAGTGATAATTTGTTTTGGGGTGTCAGCATTTATTTTGCCAACAAAGGCCAATATAAACCCAAAACATGTAAACCATAGAAACATATATCTGGTTAACATATATATCTCATATACCTGACTAAATTAATATTTCATTATTTTACATGTTGTTTTGGGCACCTTGACATTCTATGAACTTCATCAGTTTTTTTATCATTGTTTTTTTTTAATTTTTTTTACTGATTCAACTTTAACATTACTTGTAGCAGTTTTTATTGCTTTCCAAAGATCTTGTCTTCAATGTTGTTTTCCATCCTCATACACAACTCTTTTTCTTTTCAAATGAACTGTAATTTTTTATTGGAAAGGTTGACTCCATTCCATTAATTTGTTATAGTTGAAAACTTTTTAGCAAGATGTGGCAATAGTCACTATTTCAGAATTTGAAGGAGCATTGTCTTCCATGAATATACCATTGACTTTGCAGGGACCTATAATTTTACTGCTTACAAAACTAGTCTCAAACATTATTCCATCTCCCCTCTGTTATTTCTTGAGTTGTGTTGACTGACAATTTCCATGAAACATTCAGTCACTAGCTCAGCCATTAGGTCCATCCAATGTAGTTTTACATTAATCATTAAAAATTACTACTGAGAAGTTACTTCTTTGCATTTCTCTTTATGATGTTTAAGTTAGGTTATTTTTATGTCTTTAGCCAATGTATTTAATATTCTGCATCTCTTTTCTCTCTTCTATATGCAATACCAGTGTCTTCAAGATTTTTATTTCTGTCCAATTCACTTTTCTTGCTTATTATCCTTTTAAATTTTTTCAAATTTCCTTTGGTGACATTCTTAAGGCCAGTTTTATTTTCTTGCTCTTATCTTAATTGTTTTTGTTGTTTTATTGTTTCTGTTCAACTTATCTGTAATTTGTTTTCATGACTCAGTAATTTTACATCTTATTTCTCTTTGGAAGTTACATCTCTCTCATGTCCCATCAAAATCTTTATATATTTGAAATTAAAAAATAAACCTAAAAAGTTATACTATTATATACATTTTTTATTATGCAATGAACAGCCCTTGAGTTGCATAATAAAATCACACATAACAAAATAAGTTATAAATATTTCTAAGAAAAACAGATATTATAAGGGGAAATGTATCCATAAAAACTTCCCAACATTGGCTAGTTAATACCAATTTTATTGTGAAACATTGGCTTCCTGAATAATTTTTGACAGTGTAGAAGACTGGAGTAAGAAATTATTTTTACACTTTATATGATTTACTTTAATTCTCTCCTTAATAATGTTTTCTTTTTATCATATTTTCTCACATTCAGTAACCCCTTGCATCTTAGTGACTTTATTGCCTTGCTTGAGGTGAAATGGGGTGAAAATGATTAAAAAAATATTCAAATTCAGGAGTAATCATTGTCAGCACAGTTAATCTTGAGAGAAATTAGTATAATCTTATTCTTGTAAAATCTACAAAAGTAAATAAAAAATAGATGCTGTTTTATTTAATCTGCTCTTTTTTATTGAAAAGGTTTCTTGTTAAATTCATACTAATTTGAATAGGCTTCTCCATTTAACTAGTATAATACTGATACAATCTGTTTAAAATGCTGGTGTTTCTACTTTAATATAAATTTGTTATCACATTAATTTAGGAGAGATTGATAAGAAGCTGTTTTTTTTCAGTAATATTTTTTTTTAATGATACTCTTTTATTGTTGATAATAAAACTGACTTGGATATTATTTACAAAATTTGTTTAGGTGACGTAGAAAAATTATTCACTATGTAAAGAGTTATTTTAAAAAATTTTAAAATTGAATCATAACAATTTTTTTTTTTTATTATGAAGATTGGTTTATGTTTCCAGTAAAACCATTGAAACTTTTACCATGCATTTTGTGAAAATGGTTGGCCAAACAATTCTAGATTTTCCAACCGAAGAAGAGGTTTTGGTGTGTGGGGTGTGGTATAATAAGAGGTATGATTAATGCTTATTTCATAAATGCTGCTACCAAGGCAGTTTCAGTGTGAACTGTGCTCTGCTGATAAGTGAAACTGAAATAATGCAAGGGGTGGGGTCAGAGTAGTAGTGTCTACAGAACGTAATTTCAATCTCCTGCTGTGTATGTGTGTCTGTGTACACAAGAGGGTGTGAACATGAAACACAAAAGATGAATGTTACTGTCTGAACAAACAACTCTCCAATGGTGAACCATATCCAGAGTTTGTCTAGATTATTATTTCATTTTTCAATTTTTTGGCTGCTTTTGTGTTGTATAAAGAATAGGTTTTGTTGTTGACTTTTGTTACTGCTGCAGTTGTGTATGCAAGTGAAAAGTAACATTTTTAATGCATTCATCAATTTTTATGTCAGTCAGCAAATTCAGTGTGATCTCACAGCCTTGGATGAAATGTTGACTGTGTTTGATGCCAAAAGTTTCATTTCCATCTTCTTTGATGAAATAGACTTTGTTACTCTCTCTTTGAGAGAGAGAAAAAATATTGTGAATAAAATCAATTAATTTTATTATCTTTGTTTAATCATATTTTCTAATTAAAGTTTCTTTTAATACAGGGCATTAAACCTTGCTTCCAGAGCATTTGTGCGATTTTTGTTTTCTTAATTCACATTTAAGAAAAAACAAAAAACAATACAGATATTTTTGAAATTAGATCATATATTTGGTGTCTTTTATATAGAACTATATTTACAGAAAAACAAATTAGATGTATTCAAAAGTATGCAGTATTTTTTTTTTTAAGAAGAAAGTTTTCTACTGTCTATTAAGTCTCTAGTTTAAAAAAATGTGCTTGGAACTTTTGCACACACGTAGTAATTAGCTTGATTACTTAGTAATTAGTTTGATCCCTGTTGGTTGCTACACAACCAACAGGGATCAAAATAGTAATGATCTGTAAGACTAACACTCTCACTATCACTGAGGTCATCACTAAGTTTTGTTGGCTAATGTTATTTGGTTTGATGCACATGTAACTTTATAAAAAAAACAACAGCAACAAAAAAAGAAAACTAGAAAGAAATTAACCAGTTAGTGTGTCTTCATGGGGAAATAGAAAATTATTTTCCTAGTGTAAAATCAGTTATCATTTTAACAATCTTTTAGTTCAATATGAGAAAGTTTTCAGGATCTTTATAAATAAAAGTTAGTATTAATAAAAAAAAATAAAGCAAAGAACTGTGTATAATATATTCATCCTGGGTATGACGATAAACTACATCTGGGTGAAAGGCCTATGATCAGGAGGTTTTGAGGAGTGTAGAACCACTTCTTAATTACTGCTGTTCCTATGTCCACCCTGACCCAGGGTGGTGTCACCTGCTGGGGTCCCAGTGGTAGGCAAATGGCTAACCCTCAAACTGGAGTCAAAACACTATGAAAGTGTAAAAATAGGTTTTTATGGTAAAAATACCAACAATACATTTTTTTTTTATAAAAGTTATTACCAGCAGTACATTTTTAGAAAAACAAAATTATTACCAGCAATAAATTTTTGAAAAAAAAATTATAACCAGCAATAAAAATTTTGTTGGCATTAAATAACCCATTGAGGTTGATATGCTGTAAAACAAAACAAACCAAACCTGAATATATTTCTTATAATTAACAAGATTAACATTAATTCTGCTCAATGAAAAAAAATCATAATCATAAATCTATTTTGTGTGGGTTTTTTCTTTGTCATAAAATGATTGCATCTGTTGACTTGTTATTCAAAATATATAACACATAAATTAATCCACAAAGTAAATTAATTTAAATACGAATTTGCACAAAAAATAATTCTAAAACATCACTTATTCACTTTCATTTATTAGACATTGAATTGTATTGCTTTGTATCCTTGAAATCTTGCCTGACATTTCAGCTAACCTGATGAATATTTATGAGCATTCCTAAACTCAAAAATTTTGAAAAGCCAGTAACATTTTTGCTCTTGTATATAAATACTTGTTACAAAATAAAATCCTTGCATTTTCTGCCTTGATAAAGACCCTCAGGGGATGAACATGTCAGCTAAGATAAAATTTCTTTATGTCTTTATACGTTCACTTGCAAAAGATTTAAAACTATCTAAATAGTTGTCAAACAACAAAACCATATTTATTCTTTTAACACAAATACTGAATATTTACTGTGTTGTTATTTTTAAATGTTTTTTTTTTACAAATTGAACAGAGAAAATGTTTTTGTGGTTCTTCAAAATGGAAATAGAACATTTTTAGAGAAATCCTATTAAAAGTAACATTTCTATTTTTATTTTTCATGAGAATTTTGATAATAATGAAGAATATGGAGAACTATTTACTTTGAGTTCAAAAGTATTTTAATTGAAAAATAGAGTTACACTTCAATGCATCAAGTTTCTAACATTTATTAGATTATCAAGAAACCTTTTATTTATACAAGTCTAAATCAGTGTTGATCCCAATTAATGTTTTTATAAAGGAACATTATTGGATAAATCAGATTGAATGATATCTTTAAGATATAGCAGTGCTTATACATCTTTGTTGCAAATGAAAAAACTAATTGTTGTCTTAAAAGACAGAAAACTGAGTGACATCAAACTTATAATGAATATTGGAATTAATGTTTCATGAAGATTAAATATTCAATTTAAAAATCAGGCAACCAAAGTGTAAGTGAGCTGAAAACTTGGAGAAAACTATTTATGCAATGTTTTCTAATTATATTCTTTTGTTGGAAGGAAAAACAAAAAAGGCAAATGATTGATGGTTTTTAACATTAACATTAGCTTGAGAACTCTTTGGTCAATATTTCTCATTTTAGCCAAATGAAATTTCATATTTTAACCAATCCATCATCAGTCATTCTCAGGTAGTAATTTTACCTTGTGAAATCATGGCAATGGAGTGTATATTGAATTATATGAAAATTTAAGCAGAATTTTACTGTGCTTCATTTGCATGATTTGAGGTGCACTTTTAACTTTGCTACATGAAAGAACTTTATCACATGTAAATATATTAGTTTTAAATCTAATATTACTTATATGATATATACCATCAGATTTTGCGATGAGCTTATATATATATATATATATATATATATATATAATAATAATAATAATAATAATAATAATAATAGATCCATAAGCGGAAAGGATAATCCAAATAGGTCTTTTTAGTATAAAATATTAAAAAGATAGATCCATGCCATGAAGAGAGCTGAATGTATTGTATACAGAGCAATAAAAGTTACTTGTTGAAATAAATTTATTATTGGATTTTTCAAGATGTGTTAAGTTTTTCCTTGAGATATATATATATATATATGTATATATATATATATATATATATATATATATATATATATATATATATGTGTGTGTGTGTACACACACATAACAGGTTTACATGCATTGAGATGACTGATGCTTTTGATGTGTGTCACATCTGCTTGTATATGTATCACCTACAAGCTTAGAATTTATGAGAAAGTTTCTTTTTCAATGCTTGGTTATTCCTTAACAATGGAAATAGACAGGAAGCTACTTAGTACAAAGATCACATGATACTGCATATGGAGTTGAAGTTACTGGTGGCTTTCAGTAGATGATTAATATCTGTCCTATTTGTATGATTACAACCAATCACCTTTTCTTAAAATCCAACATTTTTTTTTTACAAGATTTTACTTTCTCCTTTAAGACAATTCTAAAGCTATTCCTGTATTGGGTTTTTCCAATGAAAGTATTGTGTATTTAATATAAAAGTTGACTTTATATAAATAAATATTAGAATATAAAAATATCCTATTTCTCATATCAAGAACAATATTGGTTTGATAGTGCTCACTTCTTTTTAACAAATTCTCCACACTTACCCAAATATTAATTAAGCATAACTAGTCTTTATTACTGACTCATTCCTTATGCCACAATCTTTTAAAAGAATTGCTTTCATAAACAATACAATTTTGAAATCTCTCATTTTTCTTAAAATTTTTAATGTAAACTTTTTCTTTCTCATGCTTGCATTCATATATAAAGAAAAGGAAAGTAGTTCTATTGCATTCCCAAGTTGGCTTGTAAAAGCAACAATGCTTGAAAGCCACACTCCCATGAGTCTTCCTGTAAGTTCAGCTCTACAAAAATTTAACTTTTAAAAGTAAAATTCAAACTTGCATGGAATCTTTTCTAACTTTATTGAAGTAAGCATTTTTAGCTTCCAGCCTTCTTGTCTCTGAGTTTTATTTACAAAACTATTTGGTTGTACCTGTGTTTATAAATTTAATAAAAAAATAATGTAAAGGTGCTGTTATTTCCTGATAGTTTCTCATTTTTTTTAATGTACACGACAAAATAATTTTATTTTTATAGTTTTGAATGTCACATGATCAACATTTAAGATGTCAGATATCATAAAAAGGAATTAAGAAAGATGTCCTTGCCTAAGATCTGTCAAAAAATGTCAGGAAAAGAAGGAAATTTAAAAAAATATACAATGTTAAATTTTTACTCTAATAATGTTTTTCTTTTGAAGAAGAACAAAAAAGCAAATTGCTTTTTAAAATGTTTTACTGTAAACAAGTAATTTTTTTTTTGGTTATGACAAAAGAAAAATAAAAGGAGTAAAGAAATTGAAGAACAAAGATAAAAACTTATCTCTTATTTCAAAAAACTGATCTATAGAATAAATATTCAATAATGATTTTGCACTGACTTGCCTACTAGCCTTTTAGGCAAGTCTGCTTTTCTTACCTGAATCTGTGTTGTTTGTTGTGACATGTTTCTTGCCAGTTTTCAATGAGTGAGATATAAAATAGGTAGAAAATTATACAATAAATATTTATATGTTTTTATTTCATTCAACATATAAGACCTTATGGGTACCATGAAATGATAATTAAATTTGATAATTAACAATAATTGGTTATCAACTAAAAATTCAAATGGTCATTTCCCAAATTCTTTGTTCTGAGATCTCTTCTATTTATATTTACACAGTATGAAAACTATAGTAGATCCTGTTTTTTTTTTTGTTTGTTTTTCATATCTTGACCTTTAAGTAATAATGGATTACTAAGCTGATGTACTTCAGTATTTGTAACATAGTTTAAAAGTCTCAGATTTGATTGCCACTGATGACTTGATAACATTGTTACCCACAATTCTACAAATTTACTTTGGAGAAATAAAAATTAAACATCTTTCATCTGGTGGTCTATCAAGTAGATCTTTGCTTGATGCAATCGTACACACACACACACATAATATGGAGCAACCAACAAAGATCAAACTAATAATGGCTTTCAAGACTAGCACTCTTACCATTCTGTAGCAAGCACTCTATTGTTTAATCTTGTAAGGGTAACATTTTTGATATTTCTACATTTCATTTCTTCCCATTTCAATGTTTCTAAATTTATTTACTTTTCCTTTAGATAAAAAAAATGACACAAAACAGCAAAGAATAAAATGTTGAATTTAGGCTAAAATTTTGTTGTTCAAGTTAATAATCATTGTTTTCATTGATGCTGCTAAAGTATGAATAAAATCTGTACTATTAGTCATTTACTTGGTGTTGTGTAAATTCAGATAAATTTTTAGAAAATGGTTTTAAAATCAAATATTCTTTATGAAAATATTTATATTTGAAATAGAAATATTTGGGTTATGATAAAATACATTAAAAAAATCATTGATTCAAAAGTAGAAAAATTATTTTTCTTAATGCTTCTCTTCATTTGTCAAAATGATGTGAATACATTATTTTGGATGAAAGATAGTCTTTAATTCTTTTATAATTTTATTGTAAATTGGAATTGTCCTAAACAGGTGACAGTTTATTGTGATTTAGGCTGTCTTAAGTAATTTATACTCTATTAAGACATGTAACCTTTAAAATTCTTGAAAGTCTTATTGATTTTAAATATATTCAATTCATTCAGTTGTTATACTGACTTTTAGCAAAATAAGCAATTTGTGATTTTGCTTATAAAAATACAAATAAGATTTTAGCAGGTTTTATTTTTTAAATAATATTATTTATGTCATCCAAATTTTACTTTTTTCTTCTATATCATTGCTTATGATATTCGCCTTTATTGAAAATATTCTGTCAAGTTTTTACACCATCTTTGTTTTATCAATAATTATGCTGATGAAAGTTTTGTAGAAGAAATTCTGTCAAATGTCAATTCTTGCACTGACAATCAGATTTTATTTTGCATAAGAATTCTAATGGTATCATATTAAGACCTTTTGTATATCAGATGTAAAACTGACCAAGAAAGTGTAAAAATTAGATTAATAATTTAAATGATTGGCTCCGTGTGGGTTTTGATATTATTTGAAAATATAAGTTTTCTTGTTCTAAACATAATAAAGACTTATGGTTCATATGGGTTCAATATTGTTTTGTTCCAAATGACAAAAGGTGATATCTTAAGCAAAGACTTTAGGAATGCTTTATCTTTGTTGCTGTATTTTGTGAAAGTTAAACAATGTAAATGTTCTATCTGCAAGCAAATTTGCCAATCATGAACTTATTACTTAGTTCAACAGATCACTAATTCTTTCAGAGCAAAAGAATAATCAGCTGTATGAAACAATTCAGAATTAACTTCCTTTCTTGAGAAAATCCTCATGACCACAACTGATTCATGATTTTGTTGTTATTACAGAGTGCAAAGGGGATTTGTATGTGAAATATTGCAGCATTCTTAAGGGACACTTTTTATTGCCTCTGTTCATCTGGGCTTTATTTAATGACATCACCTTAGTTTTTCTTTCATTTTTAGTGTCATTGCTTGATAGCCTGATGACATAAAAGTTTTCTAGTTATATTTTCAGCTATGAATTGGACTTATCTAAATCCTTTTGTCTTTTGATACCTTTAAAGTTTCACTACAGGAAGAATGCTAATGCTGTTTAATGTATATTAAATAGAGTTTATATGTAACTGCAATCATATTTAAAGTTATGCAACAAATATAAAATTGTATTAGCTGTATTTGACTTTCCCTGCATTGTGTACTTAGATGTTAAGATCAAACATTGGACATTTTTTAAATTTTTTTTTTATTTGAGGAAGCCCTCTTGTTTAGGCCAGACACTTTTCAGCACTCCCAAAATATTTTGCTTTTCCCATTTGTTTAAATTAGTTTGTTGGCATTCATCACAGGGTCAATAAGGTTAAAATAAATAAAATTGGTACTATAAAATAGAGACTATAAAAATCAATATAAAATTTACAGTCTTTTATGACAGTTGACGTTAGAGCAAAACTGAAAATGATATTCTTAAATTGCGATCAATATTTTTAAATACTAAAAGGAAAGAAATTTGATTGTAAAGAGTTCAGTCTGTTAGGCTTTACCATACCTGCTTAGTATTTTGTAAATACTAAATAACAATATTTGATGTACATTGTTATAGTTGACTCTATTTTTCAAGCATTCTTGGGTAAAACCTGACATTTTCAATCCTTTATATATTTTTTACAGTGTGGTTTTCTTAAATATGCCATCTAATGCATCACATTTGTCATAAAATGATAGTCTTATTAAGGAATCTCATGGTCATAAAGTGTTAAGTCTTTGTGCTTAAGCATATTAAACAAGCATCTTTTAGCATGTAATATATTTTAACAGATTAAAAAATAGTAGTTTGCTGTTAGTATGATAAAATCCTAATCTAAAGAGTTAAAACTTGATTTAATTCAGTTCTTTCTTTGGCTTTGATGGATTTAAAATTGTGCTGTAAAATTTCTTGCTATTAAATTTTATGAAATTGTTATAAGATTTTTTAATTAGGAAAGTGTGAAATTTGTTTTTAGACAACCATTAGAAAAAGGATTTTTTTACACTGCAATGTTAACAGATTAATGAACTTATTTTTTTCTGTATTTATATTAAACATATTTTTATACTATTTATTTATATATATTGTTAAATTAAGTTTAATTTGAATTAAAACAAAATTAACCAAAATATCTTAAATATAATCTTTGTAGTATTTTAACACAATATTACTACTTATTAATTACAGTATGAAAATGTTGACGAAAGAATTAAGAAGGTTTCAAGCCTGAACATCTATAACCACTGTTGGAAGTCAAACAGATTTCATTTAAATTAAAAATATATATTAGAACATTTGCTTAGATTACAATCTCCAGAAATTGCATTTTGTATATTTCCCAGTCTTTCAGTTTCTTATAACTTAAAATAAAATGATTTGTTGAGCTATGTGTCCTTGGGCAATAACTGGAGACAGAATTATATTGTCTCATTTTGTAGCAAGCATTGTTAAATAGATGTATTGAAAGTCTACTTTAAGCTTTTAGGATAAACAGAGAAAAGTTTTGTTTTATCTCTCTCTCTATCTCTCACTCACTTTCACACACACACACACACACACACACATATATATATATATATATATATATATATATATACACACACATACACCTTGTGCTATTATTTTTGGATATCTTCACAATAAACCACAAGGGATATTTGCAACTGTCCAATAAAATTGATAGACCATTATAAGCAGACATGATATTGAACAGGTTGACAAGACAATTTGGAGAGGTAATTACTGCTCCTTTCTTTTTTAAAACAATTTTTAAATGTTTACTGAAGCCACCAAGCTTCTAAGATAGTTAATTAGATGAATGTGGTAAAAGACAGTAATTTTATTCTTGAAAAAAAAATCAACATGTTCACACAATTTATCCTTTTAACAAAAGAGAAACTTACATGAAACCAAAGATATAGAACTATAAACTTAGGGAAATTTGTTCCTATCTCTAGATTTTTCCTGATTATATTTATTTGTTTCAGCCTTGTCTTCTTTATCAATCCTTGTTTTTGTTTGTATCTATTTTATTTATATATCTTTTACTCTGTTACTTTGTCATATATCTTGATTTATTTCTTAGTTTATTTAAATTTTAGCCATCTTTGAGGTTGAGATGTTGTTGACAAAAAAATGTCTTCTAATGAGTTGGATAGAAAAAAATAGACAAAACAATCACCAAAATGAGATAGAAATGTTTAGTCTATTGGGAACTTTTAGGATAAGGAGTGTTCAAGGATAAATATGAGTAAAGCTAGAAATGTCCTTTTGATAGTCCATGTAAAAAGAAGAAATGAAGAGTTGAACTAACTTTGTTGTTGAGTGACAGAATGAATGAGTGAGTGAGAGCAATGTCTAGTTTAGCATTGTGTTCTGAGAGTACAGAGATTTGCATCCTTTGTTCACAGTGCTCTCTGAAAAAGAACAGGGTATAGCAGTTGCTAAAAGATGTATATTTATATAATGTGAGCTTCATATGGATGTAGAATCACTTTTGTATAGTTTACTTATTCTTAAGGAAGACTAAAAATGAGCACACTCTAGATTTGTTTATAGAAATGAATATTTGTCATTAAATAACTATAGAGGACCAATATATTCTCTCATCCATCAAAGTACATTTCAGTTCATTTATTTTTCTTCATTTGTCTCATTCAGTAGTAATTCAGGCATCTTATTTCCTGATTTTGAGAGGCAGCAATTAACAGTCTTGTTTAGTATAAAAATCATTCCTTATAAGTAGCATTTCTAAAAATACATTTAAAGGATTTTTAAAAAAAAATCATGATTTTGAATGTACAATATTTAATTTTTATTTTTTACCAAATTTTCATTTATGTTTATACTAGAGTAGATCAATAAGTCTGTAACCTGACACTGCTCTTAGGTAAAATGTTTGCTTTATGTAATTTGTGGAGAAGCATTGGGTTAAGTGCATTGACAAGCAAGGAGATTATGTTAAAAAATATTTGTGTAAAGTGCTTTTTTTTCATCATTAGACTACAGCTTATTGATGTATTTCCATATATCTTGAAGAAACTATAAAACATGTTTTTCTTTTCAACTGTGACTGAAGTTTCTCAATTTTGTATTGTCAGTTTAGTCTTGTTAGTATGAACAATGCTTTATAGATTCTTATAACTAGTCTTTAGCTGTGTCTGTTTATTTTAGTTTTGTGTGTGTGTCACAACTTCATTATGTATGCCTGTATATAATGTTTAAACTTTTTTCTATTTATAAATAAAAGTCAGTTGGGACTGTTCGTATTCTCTTATCAGGTCAATTCAGTCACAAAGTGTTATGGGTACTCATATTTTTCTGATTGCTTCGTCCATTGGCCATTTTGTAAAAAGTAAATAAATAAAAAAGAAGATAGGATTATGTATATTTTGCTGCCAATTTAAAACCTGGAAGCCTGCCTAACCTAATAAAATCATCTCAAGACAACTATCACCAGTAAAAGCAAGGTTGAATTAAAAAAAAAAAAAAAAAAAAACTTGGGCAAAGGTGGAGAGATTGGATAGTTGAACTTTGTGCTCTGCTGAACTCCTCATATCTTTCTTTTCCATCTGCATGACTTTTACTCTCTCTTTCATTTAGCCAGTATCTAAAAATCTATCCTAAAGTTTATTTGCCTTTTGGAAAAATAAAGATGATGATCAATTCTATAAAGAATAATCGTTAAAAAGCCAAAGTTAAGAACTCATCAATCATTAGAAGACTGAAACAATTGTAAATGTTACAACATTCTTATAATGTTTGTAAACATTTTAATTTACACTTCACACATCTTTACTTTTGTCATTGGAAAACAGTAATTCACAATTCATTACAAAATTAAAAACTGGTTATCTTCCTGATGACAATTCTTTTTTTTTAAGAATTAAATACAAAAACATATAGGAAGTTAATTTGACTGGTGTTCCACCTTGTACAAGTGTAACCTATAATTGTTTGGTTTTACTGATTAAAAATTGTCCTTGTTTTGAAATAGTTTATTCTTTGATTATATCTTGAAAATAGATTATTCTTCTTGAATTCTCTCACCTTTCTGAGAATAAGTGTGAAAGGTTTTAGGGGGTCATAGTTTTATTCTGATCCATTCCTTTAATACTAATGAAATTATTTGTAGCTGGTGATTTTTTTCTGCATAGAAAAATACTACACTAAAGTTATTGAAAATAGACAAATAAAGCTGACTTTAGCAAGATAAACACCAATTACAAACTCATGCTTAAAATGTACAGCAATACATTTTGTAAAATAGTTGTATTTAAATAAAGATGTGTTTAAAATGTATGGAATTTTACATTGTATGTTATCATTGCTTATTGTCTCTGGTTCAGTATGTATTTTTCTTTGCTTTATTCTTCCTTTGTCTAAAATGTGTTACTTCCTAAATTGATAGCCAAACTTTTCATATTATTACTGACTGATCGGTGATTGCAAAGAAAAAGTTCAGTTCATTTTGTTTCTTGCTGTTCATTTTTGGCCCAGACTAGTCCATTGCTTGCTTACTTGCCTCAGACGTCCAGCTTCTGGCATCCTTTTCCTCTTACACTGATGTAAACTTTCTAATTTTACTCAGCATAGTAAATGTTTCCTTGCTGCTGGCACATATCTTTGCAGCTGTGGAAGATGACTTGATTAGTTTTGGAATTTTCAGCTTTATTTGCCAGTTGTCTGCATGGCTGCAAGGAATTATTTGGGAAGTGTCAGCCTTGTTCTTTACTGTCTGTTACTGTAATGGATATGCTTGACCATAAGGCTTGTTGTAAACAATTTCCTAGTCAAACTTTTGATGGAAATACTCTTGCTTTATCCAACTAGAGAATGGTTTTCATTTATTTTGACTTCTCTCTCTCTTTAAACAAATCAAATATTCTTTATTATTTTTGTTTTTCTTTTCTTTTATTTAGAGATGTATAAGTGTCTACATAAAAAAGTTGATCAGTTCATTGAAGCCTTTGGGGCACTGGACATTTCATGTTACTTTGTTGTTAATTGTTGTTGCTATAAAGATGAAGAATGTTTTGAAATTTAAAACTGAATCAGGTGAGGTCATTGATCTGTTGAAGTATTTATATTGATAGGCTTTGTGATCTTTTCAAGATGAAAACAAATAAAGGAAATTAGAGAACTTTTCTGGTAATCTTGCGGCAATCCATTTCAATGATATGGCAAATGAAATAGGTGATGGATTTTCATTTCCTGTAAGAGTAACATTTTTCTAAAGGAAAATTAAAAACTAAAAGTATATGGCATCTTCAGCTACAGATAACACTAAACAAGTAAACCATTGTTATAATGAGTATTGGATAAGAATTCATCAATCTTTTGGCAAATTGTAGCAAAATCATTTCTCAATAAGAACTTTCAAATTATATCTATTTTTTCAATCTTGGGATGGATTTGAATATTATGTGAAATTGCAGCAAATGCATAAAAAATAATGGAATAATTGTAAAAGATTTCTGTCTAAGAATCAACAAGTCTGGATAAGTAAAGGAAACTAAATCAATAAAAATCTGAAACAGATTGTTATGAAATACTTGGACATTTATTGACAGAGGTGGAATTAAATGTTTTTTATTTAATATTTTATTATGAGAAAAATAGAAAGGTTTTTCTTATCAGAAGGTGAAATGTGCATATAACCACTTTACCATTGAGAAAAATAGAAAGGTTTTTCTTATCAGAAGGTGAAATGTGCATATAACCACTTTACCATTGAGAAAAATAGAAAGGTTTTTCTTATCAGAAGGTGAAATGTGCATATAACCACTTTACCATTGAGAAAAAAAACAGTATTATGTTTATTAAGAGAATTAAAATTTATTTAATGAATTTTTAACTTTGTAAATAATATTGGAAATAGTAAATGATCACAATATTTCAATAACAATACAAATATGTGAAGAGATGAAATATAATTTCCCAGTTATTTAAACTACAAACTTAGATGTTTGCATTTTGTAGATGGGAAAGCCAATTATCTTCAACATAACTGGTATACTTTCTTCCTTTCTAATCTATTTTGTTATCTAGCTTTATCAACATATCCACCATATATTACTTGGAACAAAATCAATTTCATGATTATCATTTTTAGTTAATTATACTTACTCAACCATCTAATCTTTATGAAATATTTTGATATGTGTACCTGAAACAGTTTTTGTACAAAATAATAGAATCATTCAAAGGACTTAAAGTATACCTTATGGCTGAGATAGTTGCATATGTATGGCAGTAAGCCATATATTGAAAGCCAAGTAAAAACCAAGTTTTTAAATGCTGGTTTACAAGATAGACAGGCTCTCGTCATATGGAAAATTGATATAATGCAGCCTTCCTACCCATTTCTGACCTTATGCCATACTATGCTAGACTTAATAAATGTAGACATTTAAATCATATTCTTACAGACAAGCCATTTGATTTATAGAGTTACCAAGTAGAGGAGTGATAAATATTTTTCATTTTGTTGATAACAAATATCAGCAGACAATCATATCAAGATAAAATATATTTTGGAAAGAAAGACTTGTTTATTTTTTTATCAGTAATCTCTATAATACAATATAAAATGCTCAGTGTTAGGTTTTACTTTGGATCAACATTAAATATGTTCTTTTACTTCAGTGAAAAATATATTGAAGTAAGTTAAAATTTCCTTTCTTCAACTTAATCAGGAAAAAGATAAATCCTTTTAAAGGGAAATTAAACTGAAAATGTTTTTAATAAAGTAACTAGAAAATTGATTTTTAATTCTGTTGTGGAAACAAAGGGGTGCTGGAAAGTTCTTGGCTCAGTCTGATCAAATGAAACATCAGCTATTCTTTTTTTTATTTTCTGAGAGGCTTCTTGGTTGAGTTGAAAACTCTTCACTACATTCTCATCATTCCTAATTCAATATTGACCTGGTTCTATATTATTTGAGAAATAAGAAACTCTATTTTTGAAAAAAAAAATTTTTAGGCTGTAATCAACAAGAAAGTTGTTGAGCACCTAGATAAGAACAGCCTCTTGAGCAACAAGTAGTATGGGTTTCAATTGGCCTGATTCACTGTTGATGTCCTAACTACCATTACACACAGAATCAGTGAGGCACTATACAATAAATACACCCCCAAGAGCCATAGCATTAGATATTTTGAATGCCTTTGACAAGGTGTAGAACAAAGGATTACTGTTGAAGCTCTCTAGCTATGGAATCACTGAAAGAGTCTTCTCACTAAAGTCCTTCCTAACAGATAGGCCCCTGAAGGTAGTTGTTAATGACCAGTGCTCCAGGCCCTAGCAATCAATGCAGGCATCTCCCAGAGGTCACTTCTCTGACCAATCCACTTTTTACTCTGCATAAATGGTCTGCCTAAGCATATACTCAGATTATTAGTGGATATCTATACTGATAATATGATATAAGGGTGCATCTCCAAAATTTATTATGACTAGAGATTGGCAGCTGATTTCTCCTCTAATCTAGCTCTAACATCTCAGTGGAGGGGAAAAAAAACTGGCTGGTCTCAAAAACCAAAATAATTACATTTCATCATTGCCAATTGTACTTTGAACTACTGCCAGTCATGATGAATGGATGTCCCTTTCAGCTGGCCCCATACCTTGAGCAACTATTAAGGCCTCAGATCTCAAGTGGAACTCGTACATATGGTCCACTGCTAAAGATGCAGGAAAAATAGTTGGTTCCCTCTAGCATTCCAGTTAGTACCTGACTCCTTGTGTTATCCTCTACCTTTACAAGAACCAGATCAGGCCTAAAATGGAGTACTGCTGTCATATTTGGACAGGAGCTGCCTAGCCCTCACTTTACAGTCTCAATATAGTCCAAAAGTGTCTCTGAGTCCTTTTGGCTAAGAAATTATTTTTGACCCCTCTCTCCCAGATGAGATGTAGCAAGCCTCTCACCCTCTCACTGCTCTATTGCTACTGCCATAAAAAGTGCTCATACGAAGTACATTCCTTAGTTCTGCCAGTTCTAACCTTCATTACTAGGACCTACCATGCCACTCACATTGTAGGAAACCACTGCTCTGTGGAACTGACTCCCAAGAGGATGTTATCTCAATCACTACAACATTAACCTGTTCATGTCTAGAGTTAACTGTTATCTTTCCCAGCTGTCCACATAAACTGTGCCTCTTACTCTGTAACTCTCTACCTTGAGTGGCTGCTAGGGTTAACCTCATTGTAAAAAAAAAAAAAAAAAATTAAAGTGAGTGGTGAATATACATGTACAATGGATAAAGTATTTAAATGATCAATCAGTTGAAAGCAATAAAGAAATGAGTAAGTAATATCTCATATTTCTCAAATTACAGCCAATAGTTACTAATGTTCATCTTCAGTAGTCAAAGATGACTATAGTTTCACTTGAAGTTATGACTTCACATGGATTGTAGTGAGAGAGTGTTGTGCACATTGACAGCTTTATTCCATTCTAGTTTCTCTGGATCCAGAGATGGACTAGGATAACCAAGTTGCTCTTACATGTCATATCTTCCTTTTTTTTTTTTTTTTTTGCTTGCTGTCATATTATCAGTTGCTTCTAAGGGGGCTCTGCTCTCTGGTTTAGAATAATCTCCTGGACTGGTTGGCAACCAAGGCTAAAAATCTTATCCCTGTCCTGCTATTTTACTTATAACATGTTGGGTAGGGGAGAAAAAAAAGGAATCATACTTTTTCCAAAGGCATTAGTATGAAGTGAAAACAAAATTGTCTGAATTAAAGTTTGAATGCTGTTCACCAATTCCATTATTTTCTCTCGCTAACTCTTAAGCCTTCTGCACCCAGTTGTGATAATGATTTTTTAAGAGAATGAATTATTGTTCATTCACAAAAAGATCTCATATTTTGCCCATAAATTAATGCACTCACAAAATGTATATAAAATGAAGATACCATTCTAACGAGTGCATATCTACAAACCCAACCCTCAAACACAAGTAAAAAGCTTAGAAAATAATTCATACTCTGATCATGTTTCTTTCTTTATTGTGTACTCACAAGCTTTCATCAAGTGCCACTGATCAAAGTGTGTTATGCAATTACTAAGGTCCTTTTTTTCATTTTTGTTTTGTTTTAATCTCTTGGATGCAGGCATTTTGATATTAGTACTTTCAAACTAACTTTATATGATATCAATATTCACACACACACACACACACACACACACACACATTCATATTTACATGAACTTAAATATATCTGTGTGAAAAGTTATTTATCTGTATGAATTGTACCTTTATAAGTATTTAACTTTATATATAATACTATAAGCATGTAAATCTAAATATCAGTTGTCTATAGATGTGGGTTTTCACATATATTCAAATGTATATATATATAAAATAGTGAAATGCTGTATAAAAACATATATAAATGTGTTTTATATATATATATATATATATATATATATATATATATATATATATATATATGTGTGTGTGTGTGTGTGTGTTATGAGTTTTGATTTGCTGGGAAGTGGTTCTAATTTTCATGCTACTTGTAATTACAATTTCAAAGGAACACATTTTCAGCAGCTTTCTCTTTGAGATATTCCAACTCTTTTGAGGCCTCTGTATTCAGACATCTTTCAGTATTTCTTCTTGAAACATTACATCCATTGCCTTCCAGACTGCCAAAGTTGAGTTCTTCCCAACGCACACATATATGTAATGTAGCCTAATAAATATGCTTTTGACTTTTGCATTCTATTTAATAATGAAAACCTGGTGCATCAGCATTAGAATTGCAAATAAGAGAACTTGCCTAATGCAAGTTTATATTGATGCTTTTTACAAAAATGTCAAACCAGGCTTTTATCTAGTGTCAAAAGAAGTAAAAAAATGGCCTTAAAAATCTTCTTTCATTTTATTTTTATTGGAAGTGAAAGCTTCTTTAATTTTGGTTAGTTCCTATCTTCTTTTTTTTTTGATTCTTCTTTCTCTGAAAATCTGGAGCAGAATGCACACTTATATTTAAACTTACTCCATTTTTACCATGTTTTCTCATCTCCCAACACCTCTGCCACTTTGTGAGATATGAAATATCAATAAATTTTGCAGAGTTTTTCTTTTTTTTTTATTTATCATTTTTTTTTTATTAAATTCTCTTTTACTTTGCTTTCTGCTTTTTTCTTCCACATCCTTCATATTTTTTCCATTTAATCTTTTTTTGTCTTCTTTTTCCTCTTTCTTTTTCTTCTTCATATTTCCTCTTTGTTCTTTTTTGTCTCTGTTGTTTATTTTTTCTTTTTACTACTTCTTTCTCATTCTTGCTTTCTTTCTTCTCATATGCCTTCTCTTTCTTTCCATTCTTTACTACCATGCTCTTCCATTTACACCCTCTACAAACTCAACCCACAATTATCAGTAATAACATTTCCATTATCGCTTGGTTTTATCAAGATCACTCTCATACTTGTTCTACTTTTAGACTCTTTTATTCGATACTAAATTTGATGTTAAGATTTTGGAAATGCAACTGCTATTACCAAAGTGTTCTACTGTCAGCCTTCTTCTAACCCAAATCAAGATTATACTTGTGAAAGATCTTAATCTTTGCTGACCTAAAATATGGTCATTTTTTTAATGTTTTATTATCTTTATTGTTTTATGCCAACTATGCATTGACTGAGAGTCTAGTGTCATGTAAATCTTGTTCCGTCTCAGCTTGGGCCTGCTCATCTCTGCATATATCTTGAATCACGCTATGCGTTTTGGACACCTATCAACAGACTTGATGTGAAATTTCCTCCAGACTCTTATATTGCTTATTATCATTATTATGTCATTACAGAATACATAAATCAGAGAGACTGGCAACACAGAAAAACACAAGTGTTTGTGGGTTTGGGGAGAGTGTTGAGGATATTATGTCTCCTTCTATTTAGGTGTATAGGTAGTATAGGCATAGATCTTGTGTGTGGGGGAGAGAAAATCATGGAGTCTTTTTGTGTACATTGCATGTATTTTGGGATGTGCAATTTTAACTTGTGTGTAAATTTCTGTATAAATGCATGTGTATCATATATCAATATGTCATGTACATGCAACTGTTCAGATTGGTTTGGAAAAAATGACTGTTTTTATCCTTTATGTGTGAGTATGACAATTTATATGTGTATTGTTTGAATTGAGTGTGTGTGTGTGTGTGTGTGTGCGTGATGGCAAAAATTTTAGTATGGATTTCAATGTAATATTTGCCTATGTGTATGCTTAGAATGTTATGATATTATGTATCTGGATATAAATGTTTTATTTTCATATCTTTATAATTGTATTTTTTTTAATATATTTAGCATTAGATATGTGAAACTTGGTAGATGCATGTAAAATATTATATGTAAAATTGGCATATATTTTTATTTTCCAGCTGTTTGAACATTAAATTTATTTTTGCTTTGATATGTATTTTTTCTGTGATGAATGTTATGTAAAATTATTTCATACTTTGTGTATCATATATGGGTAAGTTCATTATGAACATGATTAGGAATTTTATTAAATGTATATTTGTGTGTATATATGGTATGATATTTGGTTATATATATATGTGTGTGTGTATATATATATATATATATATATATATATATATATATATATATATATATATATATATATAATATTTAATTTTAAAAGAAATCATGTGATATCTGTGCATTAATTTTTTTTTAAAATAAAAAAAAAGGTTTTTACACATAGTCAGTCCTACTCTCTGAAATTCAAATACATTTGTTTAAAAAGCTGAACTAGTTTCCATCATTGGATGTAAATGAAGTCACAGGTATTATGTAAAAGTTTTCCTTCTCTTAGAGAAATGTCTTAATGAAGACCAAGGATCTCTCACTCCCAGTAAGTTTATAACACATCTAGATCTCAATCTAAGTATTTCTATGCACATATATATATATATA
Source organism: Acanthosepion pharaonis (assembly GCA_903632075.3). Classification (NCBI taxonomy): domain Eukaryota; kingdom Metazoa; phylum Mollusca; class Cephalopoda; order Sepiida; family Sepiidae; genus Acanthosepion; species Acanthosepion pharaonis. Next base: position 1,492,631 of record CAHIKZ030002578.1, read on the forward strand.
TATATATATATATATATATATATATCCTGGTAATTTTTAAATTGGCCCAAAAAGTAGTTGTTTTGTACTTTAAATAAGAGAAAATTATTATACATGGTTAAAAAAAAGTGAGACATGATTTTTTTTATTAGAAATGTTATTATGACAAAAAAGATTAAATTTTTCTATCATCAAAATATCTTCCTTTAACTTTGATTTTGCAGCACAAATAGTTGGCATTCATTTCAAAAGTTTCTCAAAATATAAGTTTGATAATTGATTTCATTCTTTTTTTAATGACTCTAAGAGCTTTTTTTGCATTTTTTTTTTTTTACTCTCCTGTCATGTTCATCACATGCTAATTCTGGGGTGGCTTCAAACTTTTGAACTGTAGTGTATGTGTACTAGAAGGCTGTTGACCTAGCTAGAGATTTCATCTGTCCTTTGACAGGCCTTATTTTTTTATCCTGCTGGATGTCTAGTCACCTATCTCATCAGGCAGGACTGATGGGGAGACTGGTTTAGTCACTAATCACCCAACGATTTGAAAAAAAAGGTTTGAAAAAATGAATCCAATAAATGATGGGAAATAAATGACCATAGAAAAAGATAATCGAGATGATAATATTAGGTAAACAAACATTAAACAAAAACAGAAAATAAAAAGACGATACAGAATTCATAAAAGTTGTACAAGTATTAATAAAGAGAAATAAAAATCGAAAAGTTAGGTGGCTGTGGAAAAAGTATCCAAAAGAAAAATAGCATAATGTAATAAGTTGGACTTTAATTAAAGATTATAATAATCTGATTTTATAAATAAATATTTATCCAATAACATACTATATAAATCAATAAGCTAAATAAAGCTGAAATTAAGCTATAAAGATTGCGTTAAGAAAAACTGAAAAAGGCAAACATCATGTGAAATGAATGGGAAAACTTAGGTCTATGTGGAAAGCTTTGCACAATAGTAAGAATGACTTTGAACAAAATCATGTTGCACATGAAAAACTTAAATATTTGTAAGGTTCTTGATGTTAATTTGCTTGAAAATATTACCACAGAATTTGATCTAATGTATAATGAATGTGGTTTTGTATAAGTAGAGCAGTCTTCAAAAAGCATCAAAGAAGCCATACACTCAGAGAAGAGCCATTTATTATATTTTCTGCAGCAGTTATGTAACAATTACTGCAAAAGAAACCCAATGTTACCATATCTGCACATGAGGGAATACCCTGGGGAAAGGTATGAATCTATCTATTTTCCTCCTGGCAATGGGTTAAATAGTTGGACTTGTATCTGGAAAAAAAATCATTGTTATTGCCTAAAAACTTTAATGCAATATTCACTCACAAAAAAAGGATTTATTCTTACAGACCAAAAAATATATTTTGACTTAACCCCCCCCCCAAAAAACAAAAAACAATCAGTAGGTTAATACATAATCTGCCCATGGTATTCTCAGTATTCTCGTCTGTCACTTCAAGTCTATTTCTTCATCTCTAACAAAATTGACTAGCATCCAATATCATATAGGAGATAAGACATTACATAATTTCTAAGGATGTACATCTATCTATATATAAAATTCTGTGACTTCTGTTAGTCTGTCCATTACATCCTTTAAAATAGCGATATATTGACTGATTGAAATCAAATTTTTGGGAGAAGTACAAACAAGTAAGGGGGATACAAAATACAGTTAATTTTACTAGGGTGCATAGCTTAGAACAATAATGTTTTTGGAAAAATTAAAAGTTTTATTATTTAACATACAAAATACTTCAACTATTTTAAAATCAATTTAATGATTAAAATAACAAATACTTATTTAATAAAAATACAATATTGTTTTTTGCATATCTTTTCATTTTTATAATTCATTGATTGGTTTGCAAAATTGAATGAAACATAGAGTTTGTAAAACTCAACAAAAATGTTAGTGATAGCTTGAACAATACTAAATACTGTGAGGATTTTAACATACGTCAGAGTGTTGCAAAAAACATTCTAGATGTATAAATCTCTGGTGATTTTTATTATCTTGATGTTACATGTATGGAAGATAAATACTTACTGTGAACACATGCTTTAAGGAGATATTTATATAATTTAGATATTGAGAATATTTTCTATGACTAATCACAGTTGGCTTGAGGTATGAAACTCTTATTGTTGTCCATTTAGGTAGATCCATGATAGGTTTTGTCTGAAGAATGAATGTGTGTCTTGGTGCTGAATGTTACCTGTGTCCTGCTTTACTTATACAGTTCTACATAGCATATGCTGATGTTTATTTTCATGCATATAGTGTCAGATCCATTTTTTTATGCACATACATTTAGGATTACTTTTAGTTTTTGATGGAATTGCTATGTGTGTTAGGATGCAGATATCTTTCTAGCTGAATGTATTTGCTAATTATTAAATATAATCAAAATTCCAGTGCCTTGGTTGAAGAAACTCTTTTGAAGCTGAATATTTATATTTTAATCATGAAGATTTCAATGATTTGGTGTCTTTAAAATGCTAAATAATGAAATACAAATTTAACAGCAGCAAACTATCCAAAATTGTCAGCTCTCAGTCATGAAAATGGCTGGTTGAATTAAAGAAAGCACTTAATCTTACAATGATAAATGATTTTGACATTTGCTACCTTTGAAAGTAAGTGAAAAATTATTTAAAAAAATTCTTGTCAATCGCTTTTATCTAAACTTGTATCAAAGAAAAATTCCTGCTTAAGTACATGTTAAACACCATTTATATACTTACATAAGTACATCAATAAGTATGTAGCCTACTGATTCAAGTATTTATTTTAATTTTACATGACAAATATTGAATTTTCAACATAATCTTTTTCATTGTTAATGCACTGAGCCCATTGCATCTTTATTGGGATTGAATAGTATACAGTGAAAAATTCAGATAAAGATTTTGATAACAACTGTTAGGCTGTGGCCTTATTGATATACTCCCCAGACACTCATTGAATTTTTGGACCTAGGAATGGATTTTAATATTCATATATACAGGATGGCAATAATGTCATAATACAGTTACGTATAATAAAAAAGCAAAGCAGTGAAGCAGGTGGCTTGCAGTTTGAACTTTAATTAATTTACTATTGTTTACCCTAGCATTTTATTGTTATTAAGCAGAATTAACCAGAACCATTTTAATAATAAATTTCTGGACTGTTGATTAATTTCTTTGTCTTAATTGTTATTGTAACTATACAGTGACTTTGTTACCAGCCTATTTATACCATTTATTGCATATACATTCTCTATCATAAATGTTTGTATTGTTTGCATGCTTTTGTGAATTTGCCTTTTATTTAACATATATGTATATTCATTTGACTGTATTGTATGTTTTTCATGTATTCATGCTTATATAGTTGTAGTTATTTTGTATCTGTACCTAGTATGTGCGTACATATGTTTGTGCAAGATTTGTGTGTACAATGTTTTGAATGATTTTTTTTTCTGAGGTTTATATGCATACGGTATTGTAGTGATCAAATGTATTTATGATGTGGTCTTTGTGTCATCTCCCCTCTTATTTCTGAGTTGAAGATACACAGAATGATTTGATGACAAAGGTGATAAATGGAGTGGCAATCTCTGTTTCCACTCATAACATTGGAAATGCAATTGAATCTGATGGGCAGGGAAGCCACATAGATATGGGCATGGGGATCAGCGTCAATGCTTTATAAACTAATTTGGTATCAAGTGCCAACAGTTCTGCTGCACTCACCACTTTTCTTCCTACCATTTCCACCCCTACACCTTGTTGATGGATTAATGCTTTATCATCTCTTGGAAATGTTGTGCCAGAAGCAAAAGGAAGCACTTTGAAGATCTGTGGTGATTTATTTGTTTTCTTTATTACTTGATTAGCTCCTATCAGAACAAATATGATATACATCATGTTGTCATCACTTGACTGCCAGTTACTGTGTAGCAACATTTCTTTTCTCTCCCTCTGTCTCAACTCAGAAATTGCCTGACAATGGCTTGGAGAGCCAATTTTAAGTGCCTGTTGGTTAGTATCACTCTTGTAAGTCTTTGGCATTTTCTTTCCTGCTTCACTTGCCACCCTTAGTTGAACTTTGCTGGCCTCTTTCACTTCTTGCCTTTGGAGCTATGTGTACTTTGCAGTGTTTGGTCATTTCTTTTAGTTTAACTTGTCATCTTATTGAAGATTAACCTCTGTTTATGGATTTCTATGTTTGAGTCATTGATTTATTTTTATCTGGAGATGCAAGAAGGAACCAACTGAAAGAGGCTTGTATCAAATGCTCACACACACGAACACACACACACATATATATACAAGTTTTAAGAATATTAAATCACTTATTTGAATTATCAGGGATTCAACTGATAAAATGCATATTAAATAGTATATATTTATAATTACATATTACTTTGACAATGTTGCAAACTCTTAATTCTTTGCAGAGGAAACAATGATACATGTATACAGGCACACAATCTACCTATTTATGATTGCTTCTGAGATTTTAAGTAGTAAAAATATATTATTTTCTTTACTTTTCAAGATATTGTTCACAAATGCTTGAAGGTATTGTAAAAGTAGATAATTTCTAAAATAGATGCTTTTACTTTAAGTTTAAAATCATTCTTTACAAACTCACAAAAATAATTCTTTCTTTTTTTTTTTTTATTTATTTGAGGTTTTGAGCTGCAGTATTAAGATCCTGTTTTATCTACTTTCTCTGTCTTAATTCAGTATCTAAATTGTTATTACTTTGGTGTTTTTTTATAATTTTAAATTGTAACTTCTTAATATTTGGTTTCTTTTCTATAACCTTTTATAAACTTTGGTTTCCAAAGAGATGATTTTAAGAACTTTTCTAAAAGCAGTTGGATAAATTGGCATTTTTCTATTTAAATTGCTATTATGTTCCTAGTTGTAGTAATAGGAGGTAAAACAGGCTAAGTATCTCCATAATTGAAACCTTTTTCAGAATTTAGAACTTTTGCATTTAGATATAGGGAACTTATAATATTTATAAATTTGAAAACATTTTTAGAAACAGGCAGTACAGTTCATATTCTTTATTTTTAAAAAAAGCTAGTAAATGTTATTCCTTTTTAAAAAAAAAAAGATTTCTTAAATTAACCATAAGAGGAAAGGATTTCAGATCAAAAAGAAAATTTTCCATTAAGTATTTGAATATTTTTGAGAGCAACATGTAAATGGGTTAATACTAGAAATGTAGCAATTTATATACAGATTATATATACATTATGGGCTACTATTTTTGTATATTTGTGCTTTTTACAATATGCAGTGTTTAAATACCAAATTTTGCTTGGAAATTTGATCTCATTATTTTGTGTGGTTACCATAATATTTTGGCTGATTCATTCTCCAGCCTTCTCTGGGTGGATAATTTGTAAGTAAATACAGGATCTCTCTCTCTTTTTCTCATTGTATTTCACATTATGATACAACCATTGAAGTTGGTATCTTTTCCATTTATTGATGATGGCTATCAGGTAAACTTCAAAAAAATATTGAAGGATTCTGGGTAATTTTAAAAATTACTTGTATGTGCTAATGCTAAAAAGTCACATCCAGAGTGACAGTCAATAAACACATTACTTTCTTTTATCTGCAGAACTTACTGTTTTATGTAATTGTAGGTCATTTTCATTGTGCTTTACTAAGAAACCAACACAACAAAACTTCCTTGTATGCTTTATTCATAAATTAGTGAAAAATCTATACAATTTTTTATTTTCAGCAGAATCATTGACTTTTCTTAAAATATTCATATAGCCATATAGAAATGTTTTTTCTTCATTATTTAAATCTAATGAAATAATGATTACAAAGAAAATCTCTCTGAAAATGTTAATAAACAACTTGACAATTTGTATCACTCTTATCATTAACATAGCATTTTAAAAGAATTGGTTTTGCAATTCCTCTTTGAGAAATGCTAAAACATTTTCAATCAGTATTTTAAACTTTTTGCATTTTTATTTGACAGAAGTTAATGTTTACTCAATTTTCATATCCATACCAACAACTATTATAATTATTATTTTAGTTAAAAGACAAAGTTTTAAAATATTTGGTGGCTTTTATATCACATTAGCAAAAACAAGAAAAAAAAAGCACATCTCTACATGTTGGCATCAGTGCACATTTGACATAATGTTCTTTCTGTTGTACTGAATGTGTTTTATTTTTTAAAACTTACTGGCAGTCATTGTATAGGTTGCTGCTCACGAAAAATCTTTTCTTTCTTTATTCTCAATAAATATATTACCATTTTTTGATATATATTTCTGTATTTTTCACTAACTGATTTCATATCTTAAAACAAATGGCTCCCATGAAATTTTCAGTCCATCACAAGTTTAAGTTAGATATTTTTATCTACTTTTTCCAGACAAGTTCTGCTTGAAATGGTGTCCAGAATATCAGATGGCATTGTTGAGTGCTATGAACAACTCCTGCAGAAAAGTCAATTGAAATCATCCCCTCCTGAGCCAGGCTGTATTCACCTGACCCAGCAGAGAGCACTGCAGCACTTGTTTGACATCAAATTCATCACATCTGTCATCCCAGCCCAGGATATGGATGATGAGGTAATACATTCACATCTATTCACCCCAGCCATCTTATCATTTTGTAAACATGGCATGTTTATTCTAAGAGTGGAATCTGTTGAGAAAATTCTTTATTTTTTTTTTCACAACTTGTCTTGGGGGTGAAGTAGAATGTAGAATGTCTTTTACTTGTTGACCTGTCATACTGCACTGATAGAATTCAATTAAGAATGTAGAGACTCCTTCAATGTAATTTTCCATTATTCAAATTTTTAGAATGAAGCTGTTTAACATGAACATTCATATGTAAACAGTAATATTCATGAGTTTTCTGCATTACTGAAGTATATGAAATATTTTGTGTTCTATTACAAAAATGCACTATGAAATTCATAAAAGTATGTTTCATGCTATTTCACTGTGAACACTTAAAGGTTTGGTGTTCAATGTTGTAAACCTGTATTATACCAGATGTTGAATTTTGTTATCTCAGGTTTCCTGTAAGCAATGTTTCCAATGTTTATTCATCAATTTTGTTTCTTCGTATTCCGATATTCTCTCTCACCTCATTACCTATGTCACATTGATAACTTTTTTCTGAAAATCAGTTTTTAAAGTTTTGCTGAAATATTTTTGGGAACAAAAAAGACATTTTAATTTCTTAATGAGGTAAAAATCAATATTTCTAAAAAAATATCTTTTTTAATTTTGTTTTGTTGAAAAAGATTATTTCACTGGGATATTTTTACTTTAATGAACAAATAGAAATATTCTTAATTCTTATAATTATATTTTTTTTGTTTTCTCCTTAAAAATAAAGAACTACATTTTATCTGTTTCATTTTATCTGAAGTTCATTTAAAGAAAATAAATGAGTAAAAACATTTTGGGATTTAAAAACTGTCAATTGGACTTGATTTTTAAATTAATACACAAAAAATTAACATCAAATCATTGAAAAGAGAAAATATAAACCACAAACCAGTACAAAGTTGACATTTTATAAAATCTTTTTGATTAGCTGTACAAAAAAAAATACCCACCTTCTGCCAAAGCAAAAAGCAATATGATGATGTTCACATTTGTAATGGAATCTGTTACTTGAAAAATGTAATGAGTTAAGTTTTAAAAATGGATACTTGTGTGATTCATCATATTTATTTATTCTGGAAAATCTATTGAGAAAAAAAAATACTTGTCCTTTTGATTCAAGATACATTTCTAAGCACTAATTCACCTTCACAAAATTAGCAAATGTACTTGGAGATTTTTTTCTAACTTTAAGCAAAAACTTGTTAGGTTAAAAATCAGTCACTTTAAATAAGAAGAATCTTCTTTTGACTCGATGACTAATTTGTCTCTATCTAATAACTTTCATTAGTTTCTCTATTTATGTACTTAATCCAATTAAATCCTTAAAGGAATCAATATCAAAAGCATAAAAATTCAGTGACTGATACAGATTGTTAATTTAGTTATTTTACTTGGTACCAAAATGTCACTTTTTTTTTTTTGAATAATTTTTAGTAGTTTAGATATCTGTTGTGAGGAAACATAAAAAGAATGTTCAGCAAAATCACAGAATAAAAACATATAGAGTGCTGAAAAATTCTCAGCCGAACCCACTTTCCCAAATCTGATTAAATGTCGGGAATTATTTTTGGAATCATTTCTTTGCCATGCTGAGAATTTTTCATTACCCTTTTTTAAATATCAAGTAGAGATTGCAAAAAAAAAAAGAAAAGATAGGCATGTTTATAACTATCACTCACTATTTTCTCAAAACCTGAAATTGTTTGTGAAAGATTCACAAAATTAAAAGAAATTTTGTTTAACCTTCCCGAGTAGATCTGGGAATGTCAGGTGGTGTAAGCTTGGATGTGTGGATGGTGCAATGGATAATGGTTTGGAATTGTTAATTGATGAGCCAAGTTCCAATTCTAGTTAGATTCATAATATTTACTTATGTACAAATACTCTTGGGAAAGGTATGTATCCAACTCTTCCCCCTAGCTTTAGGTTAATTAGTAAGACTTTTATCACTAAAAACCATTATTGTTTAAAAAAAAATGAAATAAAATTGTGTACAAAATATTTAGATTTCAGCATTAAATAACCCATAGAGGTGTTGATATGCTGCTAAACAAAAACAACCAAACAACCAAATCCTTATAAAATAATGCTGTCAAAAGATTTTATAACATTGTCTGATTTTATAGTATAAAGTTATTTAGTATCATAACTAAAATCTGTGTTGTAGGTTCTGTTATTTGGTTTTAGGTTTTTTTAATTCTACTTGAAGTTGGCTACTTAATCTAAACAATCATGGCGAATATGTGTATATGTAGTCTTTTCTGGGAGTCACCGCATAACTTATTAATTCTCTAAATGTTTTTCTTGGCATTTATGAATATTTGTACTACACAAAGTTAAACTGAGATCAAAATAAATGAGAATAAGAAAATTGTGGAGATGATCTATGTGCCTTAAAAAAGACAATCTTTGGAATCCAACAGAAAATAAGTAACTATTTCAAGCAAGTCCTTTTGAATGATTTTATTATTAGATATATTCTGCAGAAACATGGTGCCTAGTCTTTCATGTGAACTGATAGAAAAGTACTTAAAAATATTTGGTGCTATCAAGAACCACATTTGCCTTAAAACATTTTGTGAAGCTCAGTTAATATCATTGATATGTCAACTGGAATACATTGTAGAATTCCATGAAAATGAATTGGAAATTCATTTGTTTCCTTCTTTTGAAAAGGATTTCAATGTATTTATAAATTTTTTTTAAAGAAGTAATGTTTTGTAATTAACATCTTGTATATATCTTTTAATATTTAGTATTTGGATAAATGTTTAACATCAGAAGTTACCAATAAGTACAAATATTTGGATTGAAAAGAGACAACTGCATCTATCAGTTTTTCATTATTCTATTATCATATTGTAAATGTTTCAAAATTAAAAAAAAGATTTTTGTGTATTTTTGTTTGATTGTATCTTGTTATTGTTTTCTTTTTTAGAATAAGGGTGCCTATCAACAGCGCATTAAACAAATTTTTGATCAACTAGAAGAATTTGTAGATCCATTTGACTTGGATGTATTTACACCATACATGCAATCCCACCTAACAAAGTGCAGCCAAAGATGCAATGTAAGTAAAAAGCATTTCCCTTTTGAAAGATGTTAGAGTAAATATTGTCTAATAATTATAGGACAATTTTCTTTTATCTGCCCTATGAGCTCATGAGCAAGAATATATATTTTTATACTCATTGCTTTCATGCTAGGTCTGACATTATCTATGATAGTCCTGGGTATGATGATAAACTACATCCAACAGCAAGACCTCTGATTGAGAGATTGGAGATTTTGAGGAGTGTGGAACCACCTCATAATTTCTATTCTCAGGTCCACCCTGATTTGAGGTGGTAGCACCTGTTAGGATCCCAACTATAGGAAAATAGTATTTTGATTTTTGTTTGGTGTTTCACTAAGAAAGAAAAACACCAGCAATATATTTATAAAAAAAGTGACCAGTTGTAATACATTTTTATAACAAAATGACAATCAATACAACACTAAAGTATAAAAATACATTTTTATAGTAAAATTACCAGCAATGCATTTTATGATCCATGAATTATATATCTAAACATACATTTGCCCTGAAAGTATAAAATTATGTACAAAATATCTGTAGTTGAAGGCATAAAATTGCATAAAGAATATTTAGATTTCAGCATTAAATAACCCATAGAGGTGTTGATATGCCACTAAACAAAAATGACAACCAACATTATCTATTTAGATATTAGTGGATCTGAAAAATATATCCTTGTGCATGAAAATGCAAGGCACTTACAATTCTTACTGTCTACTTCTTTGGGTTTTTTTTATAAAAGATTCTGTTTGTCAGTAAAAACAGATAAATGGTCATGTTATACCAGAACATTCTATTCTGTGCATAAGCACACTGCCATACCATCAGAAAATGAAATTTTAAAATCTTTTCAATTCTAAAGATGTTTTTTAAAAGTATATTTACAGTCTATGAACATTTAATAAGGTGAATGCTGTTATTTCTGTGTAAACTTTATGGGTAATTGGCTGCATGTTAAAATTTAAAACATTTTCCTTCAGTAATAATAATTTCCAGTAATAATGTGCAACTTCTTTCAGATTTAACTGACACGTTTGGATGAGTGTACAGTCTAAACAATTATTGTTCAGTGCCCATTGTTCATTTTATGAGAAAAGAATCTGCAAACAATAACATTCAACAAATTTGACTTGGTGGGAAATAATCTAAATGGAATTCTTTTCTTTCAGGTTTTGTTTGGTAGCATGACATCAGTATCTAAACAGAACATTATCTTTGGTAACCGGCACTACACCTCAGGAAGCCACCATCAAGAACAGCACAACATTCTGCCTCTAAGCAATTGTACCAACCGCTTTCCATTACTACCACTGAGTACCAGTTATCCAAACAGAGCAGTGGCACCCCAACCAGTGTTACAAGCACTCCCTAGGGTAAATATTGCTATTGTCATAAAACATTAACTTTAAATCAACTACTTGTTACTCAATATGCTCAGATCAACACTATAGTCAAGTTCTTTTTTCCTATTTGTAGATAATTCATTTGTTCAGATATATTTTTAAATTTTATTAACTGTTAAAATTTTCCCAGCGTTTTTTATATAGCATGGTTGCCATAGAAATTAATTATCCTTAAATATTTTTCAGTTATGTTTTCGATAATGCTCATGTAGAATGAGTGAAATGTCATTAAAAAATAAAAATTTTCAACATCCAACTAGTTTTCATGTAGTCCATCTAATGTACTTTGTTTGGATATTTCATATCATTTATTTATCGTAATGATAAAAGTAAATATTTTCTACACTTCTAGTTTTGAATTTTGATAGATGTTGTTTTTATCAATGAAAAGTTATATTAAACAAAAATAAAAGGTTATAATATTTGTGCAGACCCATCAAGAACACTAAAACATGCTGACAACTATTTTTAACAAAAAGAAACACTGCTGTCAGTTTACAATGATCCATTTCATTCTTTAATCTGAACCCACTTGTTTAAAATTTGTTTGGTTTACATTAAGATAGAATATCAGTGTCTTTGTAGTTCTTTCTTAAAGAATATCCAAAGTCTGGTGAATAGAGAATGCAGCAGAATCAGACCAGAAGTAGTATTTATGCCTAGAATATTATCAGAAAGAGCAATACAAATGCAAAATGATGCATATGTATGTTTTACAGATTATGCAAAAGTGTTTAATAAAGTGTGTCACAAGGAACTGCTCGAACTTCTAGGTAACCTTGACATATTTGGGAAGGATATTTGAATAATCCAGAACCTATACTGGCAGCAAACCACCCGTATATAAATAGAAAATGAATTCAGTAAATATACAAAATAGAAAGGGGTGTAAGAGAAGTATGTGTCTTCTCACCAGACCTATTCGACTTATACAGTGAGGTGATTCTGAAAGAATTAGGATTCATTATTGTGACCAGAATCTTAACAATATAAGATGGCATAATATTGATAGCAGACAAAAATGAAACTACTATAGAAGTTAATGAAGGAAAGTGAAAGGAAAGGAATAAATATCAATTCTAAGAAAACAGAAAATATGGTTATTAGCAAAAGGAACAGGTCAACATGCAAATTCCAAATTGGAGATAGCAAAATCAAGCAAGTACAAAAATGTTAATATTTAGGAAGTGTTTTAACAAAGGTTGGAAAGTGTAACACCAAAACCTGAAGGTGTATTGGTATAGCAAAATATGCCTTCCAAAAGTTAAGTAAAGTATTCAGAAACAGAAAAATTTAGTTAGAAAAAAAAGAGAAAGACTACTGAACTGTTATGTAATATCAGTCCTCCTATATGGCAGTGAATGCTGAACAATCTCCTCATAGAGGAAGAAGAGACTTGAAGCAACAGGAATGTGGTTCTATAAAAGGATGTATGAGAATACCATGGACTGAACATGTGAACAATGACAAAATTTGGGAGAAAATGGAAACAAAAAGAACACTTATACATAATATCAGAAAGAGTTGAACTTTCTTGGGCATATAATGAGGAAAAAGAGCTTGAAAAATTTGATACTCACAGGACATTGAAGGCAAGAGGGACAGAGGAAAATAGTGTATAACCTGTTTAATGAGCTTATGTAAATGGGTGGCAAAACAAGGTTTAGAAGAAATAACAAAAAGACAAAATTTACTAAGAGTTACAAAAGAGAGAAAATAGTGAAGAACCATGATCACCAATATCCTGAAGGAACACAGCACATAGAAGAAGAACTATTAGATTGTTTGTTGCAAAGAAAATTCTATATCATTACACTTTATAGTACTGAATCAAATGAGAACTGTTGATTAAATATTGTAAAAAAACTAGATTTCATCAAAAAGAAGATGAAAGGGATTGTGGAAAATATTTGTATAAGAAGGTTCTGAAAGTTTTAGGGTCTGTATACTTCCTAAAATCTGACCAACGGATCAATTAGAAATCTTTGGAACTGCTTCTTGACTGGGCAAAGAACTTTTCAGCATCCTCTTATAAGTAATCAATATTTTATTACTATTCAAAGAAATCAAATTAATGTTGCATATTCATCTCATTCTCAGGAAAATATTCTTAGACATTTCCCAGAAACACAAAAGTTTTTAAATAAGTCTAATTTTTATTACATAGTAATTAGAGACCTGCTATTTTTATTAATTTTTACGGCAAGACCAGAATTGTGAAATGAATAGATTTGTTATTTTCTGTTTATGCCAATTTTCTTGTTTTCATTTTGTCAGAAAAAAAATTTATTGAAATTTTTTTTATGTAATCAGGACAAATAGTTCAATAAACAGACAATCTGGTCATTATTATAACTGTGACAATTATGAAAATATTCTTTTGTTGGCTGTGTTGCATTCTTTTCAGCAGTAAACATAAGATCTTTTGCTGCAGTTGATATAAAACTGAAGAAACATGGACAGTCTGCATTTCCAAGAGAGAGAAGCAGGCTTTTTCTTCTTGGAAGCATTATTATGATTAATCCTTTAACCGATATTGGCTGGAATCTTACTTTTTATCATAATTATTTAAATTGTAAACAAAGGATAATACAAAATATTGTCCTACTCTTTATTCATCAGCATTTTTATTTATTAAAAAACAACAAAAAAAAACTTGTACTTTTTTTCTTTATCTACATTGATGATATTAATAGAATTATTTATTTAAAATCTTTTTTTCATCTTGTCTGATTTTTCTTTTTTTTTTTCAGACTGAAATTGTGTCCTCATCATTGGCAGAAGTAGCAGCAGCTGTGTTGCCCAAACCAACAGTGCACAATGTCTCTGGGGGTTCATTTTATGATAAGCTTGGCAGTGTGGGTGCAATGTGGTTCTCAAATATTGGTGGGGGTGGAAGTAACAGCAATAAGTCTTAATCATTTTTTTATTTGTTTTTGTTTTTCAACATCCATTTTCATTTAATTTCATTTGTCTTGTGTCTTTTCAGAAATTCCTTGCTGAGTCAGATTTCTTGACTCTTGGTATAAATTGTTGTTAATATGCTCCTTTGAAATTTATCTTGTTAGTATTTTCAAGATCATTCATCTCATGATGGCATATTGTTACAGGTTTTGGATGACATTAGGCTTTTCCAATGTTGTAGAAAACAAATATCAATTATCCATTCATAAATAATGTCTTTATATAATTGATACAAAATATTTAAATTATTCAAGTTGGCCAATGTAAAAAAAATAATTATCTTGAATTGTATTTTCAAGCATCCTTACATTCTTTTTACTGTTGTAGAAAAATAGCAACCAAAACTAACAGAAAAAAATTTCTTTATTTCATTTGTCCGTCAAGTTGAGAATATGGCTGACTGCTTTGTAAATGACATAGACATGATTAAATCTTATGCTCATCATTTGTTCTGGTGGCTGTTTGGTCGGTTACCATAAAACTAGATTGTAGCACTTTTGATGTCACTATCTTTCATTAATTTTCAGTCTTATTTACTTATTAAATCATCCAGAAAATGTTTCTTTCTGCCTTATTGTATTTCTAAATGAATGATCTTGAATTTTGGCTTTTTTAAAAATTTTTTTTGATTTCATATACATAGTTTTCATGTGAGAAAGATTTTCATTCTTTAAATGAAGATTAATCATTTCATTGGGTTTAGTTTTTCTTGCTAAACTGTATAGTATTATTTACTGATTATAGTGACATGTTTCATATAATGTCTAGGAGAGAATTGTAATAAAGACCAAGTAAAGATATAAATATGAAATAATTTTTATAATGAGACCAAAATGTGTCAGTTTATATCTTTTGGTTAAGTGTAATATAAATCATTTGACTTGTGGTAAATACAGTTTTTTCCCAATTACTTTTGATGTAATTGATTTTTTTTCTGTAATATTTAGTAGAATATTGTTGCTTCATGAAAGAAAGAGCATCTTTGAAAAGTACACAGTTGGAATAGTGGTTTAACAGTATATCATATGGAATGAATTAAAATAATATAGAAAGTTTCATAAAGTAACACTAATGAAAGCATTGGTTTAAAGCTACTTTTTTAGTTTTTGTTGGTGATTCATATAATGCCACATACGCCTGAAAAAAAATTTCATGCAATCACTGCAAGAGAAAATATTGAAAAAGTGGAGTAGAAAAAAAAAAACTTCTGAAAAAGGAATGAAAGTAAAGCTAACATTGAAGATCATGAATAAACATTTAATCAAAATGATTACAGGCTTGATATTTCTAGGTTGACAAATGTCTGGTTTATATTAATGAATTTATTGTAATTAATAGTCAAATTCTTACTGTTTTTCTTATACCATTTTTGATGCTGATGTTAATCATCATTTTTGAATAATAATGGATAAAAACCTCATGAAATAGTCAAAATGACAAAGATGATGATAACTATTTTTTTCACAGCTTTGGTTCAGTAACAATCATAAACTTGAAAGTACATTATTTCTTAATACTTCTGATGTATATTATATATGTAATGAATAACATTATGTAAAGAATTGCTGAATAATCATGAAAGCATTTTAACCTCAGACTGAAAACTCAATAATCTTAGTAGTTATTTTTGTTTCATTATTTTCTTTTATCCTAATTTCAACATTGGCAATGAAATTTGTGTGATATCTTGTAATATAGAAAAGCCAAGAGTCTTATGAGCTGCAAACTTACATTATTTCTAAATAAAACAATATTAACCATAACACTAACAACTGTGAAAGACAAATTATGGCTGTCCACATGGAATGTATTGTTTTATTTAAAGACAAAAATCATTTTCATTCTGAGTATTTGAGGACAATGATGATCTTTGACATTTTCATGTCAAAATAGTTTTAAATTTGAATAACAAATTTTGTTTTGTTTATTATTTTTCTATGCTGATGTTTACTTGAAACTATTTTGTGGCAAGAAATTCAGTTACAATATTTAAATATCTATGTTTTTTTATATTTATGAACAAAAGTTTATCAAAATAATGGGATAACCATTCTGTAAGTCTAAAATTACTCATGGCTTTGACAGTATTATTTCTTTTTCATAATTTTAACTGCTAATTTTTCTCAAAATAATGTGGAATTCTTTAAGTCATATTCTGTTATTTCAGTTCTTATTCAATCCTTATTCATCTGGTAAATATTTGTGTTTATTTTGTTTGGAAAGAGTTAAAGTAGAAGTCCTTTCTGTGCAAACTGTGAAGAAATATAAATATGAAGTTTAGGTGTATAATGAGAGGCTACTTTTCATTAAGCTGTCACACAAAAAGGTCATGTTAATGGTAATATTAACTGTTATCTTATAAGGAAACATTTGGCATCAATTGAGCAAGTAGCCTGTGCTTCTGTTGATTGAAATCTTTCTCTTAAAACAATTTTTTGGGAAAATAGGTTTCTCAAGTTATCACTCTTTCCAGTGTTGATTGGGATTTCCTTCCTAACCTTTTGTTTAAAGTATCATGGAATGTCAACATTTTGATTATGTCCTTATTTTCTTCTTCAAATTAAATGTGCTATCCATTTTTGTTGTTGCTGCTGCTGAAAGTCCTCAAGTAATGTTTTTATTATTTGATACAGTTCTTTCTTTCTGTGATTCTGCAATACCAATTCACAAGATTAAAAAAAGAGATGATCCTCCCTGAGACTTACATGCTTCACTGGCTCAAGGTCAATTTTAATCAGTCACCTGAGAAAATAGTTGTATATAGCTGACAGATATTTCTGAATGAGTTTGGTGCTATGCATAGCATCCATTTGAAAGTCTCAATCTTACTTAAGTCTTTAGGTTAATGTTTTGGTTTTGTAGTAACTTGCAGTGTTGTGTGAAACTACTCCTATGTTCAATTTCCATATCTCCTGTACTAACTTCAAAAGCTTTCAGTTATCATAGATAATCTGAATGCTCTGTAATTATACTTTTTAATAAGCTCAGGATTAACTTTTTTACTAACAATATGATTCATATTCAGATTTAATGGAAATATTATTTATTTGGGACCATGATTTTTATTTCAACTATTTCATCCTGAAGAGAAACCTTGACCAATCTTTACACATAACCCAATTTACTTCTGTTCTGAATTTTAATGATAAACAACTAAAAATAGTTAATAATGTAAATTTATTACAGCATAATGAACAGAAAATGATAATTAAAAGAAATCTGCTTGAATTAGTCGCATTTTTAAATGTAATTTTTCGTCTTTTTTTCATAATTAAAAAAGGTAAATTGCATATTTTGAGCAACAGATGCAAAGAAACTCTTTCTTTCATAATCAGTTGAATTTCTTTGTTTCTTCCTAATTGATTTCTTATTTGTTTTAAGCATTGAATTGATTCATTTTATCACCTAAGGCATCTTCTCATCTGCTTACCAATCCTTAAACTCTTAGGCTCACTGAAATATTTTATATTGCAGGCAAGAGAAAGTGTGTGGGGAATGTTATTTTTTTGCTACTTTGAAAATTAATCTGAATTTGATTTAACAAAGAAAAAAAAAACAGAAATAAAAATTTGCTGATATTAATTGCGATATCCCTGGTATTATTGGATCATTGTTCTGTAATAAAACTGGATTATTATTGGTTATTTAAGTAAAAAAATAAAAAATAAACAAAGAAAGAATAATTGTAATTATAGTTGTAAAAGGAAAAAAAAATCTGTAGCTGTTAAGAGGAAACTCTATCATCTTTGTCTGGGGAAAAAAATCCCAGGACAAACAATTATTATGCAGGCATTGGGAAAATTCTTCATTATTTTATTGTTTGTAAATAATTTTGTCAGTATTTTGAAATTCTTGGTTTGGTCTGTCTAATCAGCCTTACCTAATATCTTGCTGTATATAAATGTGAATAAGTGAATAAAATCTTGTTATAAATGGTTGTAGAATTTGTTGTCTGTTCGATTTTAACCAAGTGACTTAATTAAGCAAGAAAACAATTTTTTGATTACTTCCTTCCAAACACACACACACACACACACACACACCAAAATATGTTTCTTGTTTTATTTTGACTATTAGCTTTCTTTATAAATCTTTTTCTATTCTATTTCTTTAAACACATTGTATTGTAGTTTATTTCTTAATTTTGATGATTATTTCTGTTCAGGTTTTGTTTTTGTTCCTCCTTGTCTGTTCTGAAAGATTTTAGTTGCAGCAAAATGTCTTCCACTTTTTTATTGAAAGAAATGAAATCAACTTTTGTTTTACTACAAAACCATTTCCTCTCACTTGAATGAATTTGTTATACAATCCCCCAAATTTGTTCTTTTTAATTTGAAAATAATGAGCCACATTTGCATTCAATAATACAGCAATTGTTTAGAATATTTGTGTTGATTTTCTCATTACTGTATGTCAGCCAATCTCCTCCTACAACTTTCTTCATCTATACATAAAAGTGAGGTTTCTTTTCTATAGAAACAATTGTAGGCAGAAAAGAAATGGTAGCTGATATGCCAACTGACTCAGCTCATTTATAGCAATAAAAGCCAGGCAGATGATATCATAATGTACATAAGATATGTGATCCCATATTTATTAAAGGAATGCTCTACAATTATCTCTCTGCTGAGCAAAGATATTCACATTGGCCAGAATTATACATTTGTCCAGCAGATTAATCTATTTCTTTAATTTTCTTATTCTTCAGCAATATTTCTTATCTATTATTTGGATCTCAGCCCAGAGAGGGGAAGGAGTCATTCACCCCCACCTCTCTCTCCCTCTACAGATATAGTGTGCCATTCTTGACTTCTCTGCCTCATGTTGGAATAATAATGACTTTCCTCAAAATTATAGACAGTGTCTATGCAAGAATTAATTTGCTAAATTCAAGGATCTACAATCTAGGTTAAGTGTGAATTTAAATCAAGACCTGTCAGCAATTGATACCATATGCAACAATTGAACAAAAATTAATGTCATTCTAGTTACTTGATTGGGATGAGTCAAAATTCAATCTCAGACTCTCTGGCTGGCAAATTGTAAAATAATAATATTTGGCACTGGGTATCCATTATCAGGCAGTAACTTACATAAAAAGAATGGCCAATATATACTGTCTGTGGTCAATACTGAGTTGCCACATGTAATATTTAAAAGAGCCTACTATTAAAATAATGTATACAACATTCCTTGTTAAATAGGAATGTAAACACACAACATATTTATTTTTCATTCATGATGGATGCAGTTTATATTAAATTCTTTTGTTTTGCTAGCCATCAGCAGACATGAAAGCACCAGGATTTGTTTCTGTTTCATCTCATCTGATATCCTTAACTTTTTCTTCACATAGTAAACACATACTTTACTTTCATTGAAAGTGAATAGTTTATATAACAACCATCTCAGCAGATAAAACAAACACATCAGTTATTCTCAATAAGATTGATTGCAAAAAAACAAATAAAAAAATCCCTGGCTTACTTCATCGAATTTCATAACTATATAGAAAAAAGACTTCTAGTTTATTTTTTGTGTGTCTATTAAATCACAAAATTAGCATTTGTTTAAGAATCAACTGTTTATACTTATAGGGATAATAACTGTAGTTTGTCAGTAATATTTATTTTGATTCATGATTTTCACTGAGCCACTGAGAGATTGAGTAGCCAAATGTGCTCAGTTTTTGATACAAAATTATTAAACACCATTTTGTCTTAGCACCAGAAATATTTGGTTGGTTTGTGCAGAACCAATACTGGTAATGATAAGACCAAAAATAAAGGATTCAAATATAGTTGGTATCAAAGCACAACTGTTATTATTGCCTCACTTCTCACACCATACGTGCCAGTAATCACACATGTGCATGTTGAAATGTCCTTGGCTCAGCTTATTTTTCTAAAAACTGACTAAACGGAATTTTTTGGTGGGTGAGGATTTTCTTGGTTAGGCCGAGTGATGTAATTTAATACCTAATTATATAATAACTTGTATAGTCATCTTTATTCTCATGCTGGAAAACTTCTATGGCAAGCTGTACTTGGGTATAGCAAATATAAATTTATAAATGAATCCGTATGAGAGCTCATGAAAGAGCCATAATATATAAACAAAGAGCAAAAAATATGAGTGAGAAAAAGTAAAAAATCAATAAGGGGTGAGTATAAAATAAAAATGACGAAAAGGACAAATAACCCCGATTTTTTACAAATACGCATAGACGGGCACACACTTGTATACACACACACACACACACACACACACACATATATATATATATAACTTTCACCAATGAAAAGTGCAAATAAAAAAGAAAAATTGAGAAGTATAAACAGTCAATTGCTGATACCCCCAGAACGAGTGGACGGTGTGATTTTCGTAGGGTCCATCTACGAAACTCAGGAGTCGGGATGCTAAAGGTAACATCACTCAGCTAAATGACAAATTGTTATCTATATATATATATATATATATATAAACAAACGTTATTATACTGGACAATAATGAAGTAATGAAAATGTTGGATTACAAATAAAAATCCATTAATTCTTTTATATATATATATATATATATATATATATATATATATATATAAAAGGAAAACTTAGATGACAAATGAATATTTATGAAGGTTCTTAAATTAAAAAAAAAATTGAAAAGTTAATAACATATTTGTGCATATATATATATATATATATATATATATATATATATACTTGTTGCAAAATAAAATCCTCACATTTGCCTTGCTAAACTCCTTCGGAGGACGAAACGCATCATTTAAGATATATATATATATATATATATATATATATATATATATAAAAAGATTTTTGACAAGAATAATGTTAAAATCAGCTATAGCTGTATTAATAACATAGATAAAACCATATTCCAGCATAACAACATTATATTAAATATATTTCCAACAAAGACAACATAAATATTTCTAAAAACAAATGCACATACTTAAAAGATATCATCTAGCCATCAAACAGTCAATGTATGACTGATAACTGTATACCGAGTAAACATACATTCCAATAACGATGTTAAATTCTATTTTAGTTCCACTAAAAATTCTTGGAAATTTCCTTTTTACCATCATCAAATGACCTTAGGTAATATAAAATGCAAAAACAGTACTACTCTTCAAATATTTCTGGCAATTAAAGACTGATGGCGCCTCACCATCAATAAGCCAAATCTTATAACGTGAAAGGAAATAAATGTAACTTATGTCTTGTTGAAAAATTAAAACACTTAAATAAGCCGAGATTATTAAACAAGA
Organism: Acanthosepion pharaonis; assembly: GCA_903632075.3. NCBI lineage: Eukaryota > Metazoa > Mollusca > Cephalopoda > Sepiida > Sepiidae > Acanthosepion > Acanthosepion pharaonis. The sequence goes on from CAHIKZ030002578.1 coordinate 1,514,054, forward strand.
GAATTGATAGTTACATGGTTACGTGCAGGCATAAAAATAAATACTGCTTAAATACGTTAATCCAGATTAATTTTTAATATATATTACGGTTTATTTTTTTAGGTATATTACGATTTTTGTTTTTGTTACATATATATATATATATATATATATATATATATAAAAAAGGAACAAGTAATCTCCCTTTAATAATAAAAAACTTAATATGATTTTCACAACTCTAAAAAATTCATTCTTTAATTTTTTCTTACACACATATATATATAAATCCCGTTTATTTTAAATGCCAAATATAATCTATATATTTAAAGTTACTTTTAAACCTCTTTTTATACCACTTTTAATTTCAAATTAATATTTCATTCTTCATATAACCCCAGATTAATGTCATATGGTTAATATTCGGGTTTAATTTTACAAAACGTCTTTTTAAGACAAATACCTTCCACCCTCTTCTGACCCCTGTTTCGTACCTTTCGTCTGATTGAAACATTGACATGGATAAATTTCTGTTTTAGTTTTTAGCTTTCACAGTTAAATTTCTATTTTTGGTCACGAACTCAGTCCACACCGGGATTGATGAGACAGACGACTGATTTCTTCTGCCAAAATAGACTATTCCCCATATGAGATGATTTTGGATTTTATTTGCTTTGTAATAATAAATTCACTGAGCTGTTTTTGTGGATCAGTTTTAATATTTGTTATTACTAGGATCCACTTGGATTATGTACCAACGGATTTGTTACCTTTATTATATATATATATATATATATATATATATATATATATATATATAACGTCATCCACAGACTGTTTCGCAGCTCATCAGTGTGGCTAGACATCCGGTTGCTTCTAGCTAGGATCGAGACCCGACTGAATTGGTGTCAGGCGGAGATTCTAACCATTAAGCCGTCGGCACATGAAGGTGGATTTTAGCGTATTTATTTATAAAAACACGCCCAGTGACCGCCAGTGACTCAATTCGCATATATTCTTTAGTACGAAAGTACAAGAGCCATTCAAGTGTTACTGAGTGTTTGTGTGTGTATATATGTGTGTGTATGTATACCCCTCACGTACACACTGTTAGTAACACTTGAATGGATCTAGCATTCTCATACCATCATAGAGAATTAAGAAAACCTAATGATATCCTTAGGTTCCTTTCGTGAGTGCCTTGCTGTTTAAGTATCGGTACCATGACTGACCATTGTCTACTGAAGACACGGAAGCTGTTTTTGTAGTTATCCGTATATGAAATTATATATGCTTAAGAAAACCGATCTGTGTGTTTTTGTCTGTGTTTGGGAAAATTTTATTTAGTATTACCCACTTTTTTATCTTTTTACACGATTCGTATTTATTTTTAATAAGCCCTAAGAATTTCGCACGTGGTATTGAACAGGATTCCTCACATCTTCTGGTGTTGTTGTCAAACTTCTTGGTACTCTAACCATGGATGTTGGTTATCCTCGAAGACGTGCTGAGTTGTAAAACTTTTAAAAGTACTCGAGGAAATTATTATTATTATTATTATTATTATTATTATTATCGATGTGTGACGAATATCAAATAGTTATATCCCAGAATTGTCGACAGAAACCTTTGTTTTGACTGTTCTTCGACATGTTGGAAGCCATACTCGTAGAAAGGAAAAACAAAAAAGAGAACAATTTGGCGGTGGGGATGGAAGGCAGAAAGAAAGAACGCGACACATCTTCATATTTTATTCAAAACTGTTCTACTAGAGACCAAAATGAAGAAATTTATCTTTGTATGTTGAGAGTAGAGTAGAAAGAAGAGGGTTGGATGGTAGAAAGCCACACGCACACGCGCATTTTAGTGTATTATTGCCGTTCTGGAGAATTGTCTGGTTTGTTGGAATTGGTGTTTGCGTTGTTTAATAAGTGTTTCAAGTATATTGTCTCGGTTTTTTTTTGTGTACAAATATTTAAATGATAACAATGGCACCGCTAAATACTAACCTCTCTATTTTTTTTTTATTTTTTTTTTTTTATTATTTTGATATTTCCTAGGAAAGAAACGAGAGTGGATCTTTCCGGGATGCGTTTCTTATCCGGACATCTGTCAAACTTTTTAACGCGTCAACATCGTTGTAGACGAAGTATTGACCACTGAAGGAGTTTTACTAAATTCTTAATTTGTCATTCCCGAGTTATCTTCCTTTATTTCTTCAATCCTTTTCTTTCTTTTTTTTAACGTTTTCTTTTAAATTAGTTCATTTATTATGCATTCATACGAAGCCGACATAAGCTTTTCGGAGTGAAATATAAGAATAATTATTCTCAAGTCTTTTTTGCCCATTCTTCTCTCTTATTGTCCTTTATTAGATAAATGAATAATGATATTTCTTCGACTTGGTAAACAAATTGATAATAAATAAATAAAAATAAAGGCTCATAATAGAAATCGATATTTTTTTTGTTTTGTTACAAGCAAAAAGAAAATAATGGCTTCAGGAATTTGACATTAAAAACTTATCTTCGTTATCACCGCTTAAGTTTATATAGATTAATGAATGACAAATGTAAAAAAAAATGTGTTTATATGTAGCAGAATCTCCATTTAATAGATCAGTGGCTACATTTTTAACCTGAACCTATGAAATACGGTTCAATTACTATAACATTATAGAACTAAAAGTGAAAAGCGTTTAAATTTTTGTGCTTATTTATGAATTACCATGACTTCCTGGGAGAGTGGTTTCCTGTTGCCTTCTCCATGGTTTAGAATTCAGAATAGTCCTACTCATTGTCGGTGCATATTACCTCTGAACCCTCTGACCGGCGAGGTGGGGCTAATTGGGGTTACCGGGCAGTGCTTTATGACCCTGGTTATCTTTATCATATTTGCTTTTCACTACTTACATTTATATACGTTACAAATTAAACTAAGTACAGCTGACTATTATTAGAGGATGGAAAAATTTGGCTGATTTTGACGTCATTCTGGGGTCTTTTTTTTGTCTAAATCCGTGAATTTGTTTTGCTCATGCTAAATCATGAAAAACACGATATATAAAATTCACTATTTTTATCCATAATGTTGAATGTGTTAAAATTATTCAACAAGAAACATCTCAAGTTGATGTTAAAAATTGCCGTAAAAGATTTTTGATTTAAGATGGAATGATCTATTATGACATGTCTATAGTTTGTATTTATTTTCAATTTTTCTAGTTGAATTGTTCACCTATATCGCATATGATCCATTATTGAGCATAATTAGGTTACAATAAAATCTGTATTTTATATAAATACAACATTATGAAAATTGAGATGTAGTAAAGTGGAGTTGGGGTGTATCATAGATTGGGATGGGCTGCATCATAGATTGGAATGGGCACGAAACCCTTGTACCGGCCATGCGTTATAGAATTGAAAGTAAAAAGCGTCTACTTTTTTCGTTTTGGCTATGAAATAAAGTTCTTCTTCTATGTGACGTGTTTCTTCAAGACGTGGGTGATCATAGCTCTCCACAACTTCCTATTCCTCGTTGCACTGAGCTGCCTTTAACCAAGCTTCCTACCACTGTTCCTCTATCTATTCATACAAGCTCGTCAGGTAGGTGACCCGCCCCCTTATCTCTCTCGTTCTCGATACGCCCCCGCGAGGGTTAAGATTTTCAAGCCCTCCTTTCTCATGTTATGTCAGGATTTAAAATAAGATCTATTACCCTGCTTTTATTAGGCTTTTTTGCTGGTGACAATCTGGTCAACTCCTACTATTCACCGTTGTCTTAGTTCCGTTTATACAATTTCTCATTCAAATATTTTTCATATTTTCTGATTCTGTAATCATACAACGGGGCCCACTCACAGCTTTTCCTAAAACGGACATATAGCTCCACGTTGCATCCCTATTCTTTGGTTCGTTTAGCTGAACACACAAGCAAGGAAATACCCGCTGCACGCTCGCAAGGAAACGAAAGGTGAAAATAAGCACCAAAGCGAGAAATGAAAACTCGAACCATATTCCGTTTTTTTTTTATTTCAGGGATTCTCTTAAATGGTCTGGGTAGGTAGGTATTTGACACTTGGAGACAACTTCTGAAACCTCGGACGAACAGATCAGCTTTTTCTCTTAATTAGCGAGAGCTCTAACTTTTTTCTATCAACTTTCTGTCAAAAACTGCATCACGAGGAACTCTCTCTCTCTCTCTCGACAGACAGACAACGTGCACCCCGACACATTTCAGTCCCGGAAATCTTTAACGTTCGGTTTGTTGTCACTTGTTCCCAAAAGTTTTCATTTGTTCATTATTTTATTCCCTTTTAGTGAAGTGGGTAGCCGCTCTGCAGACTACACTTTCAAACTTTACTATCGACCATAAAAGCACTAAACATTTAAAACTGGAATAAAATCACCCACCATCCCCTTCTATTTGGATGTCCCAATCATGGTGTTATAATTACTTTCTGTGAGGATGTCACCTCCAGTTTATTATTAAAATTATTATATTTTGGTACCCGTCGCTTTGCTGGCGGCAAGATGATAACATTTCTAATCTATTATTGTTTTTCCATTTAAAATAATTACTTTATTAGAAAATATATCCAGATTATAAACAGTCATAAAAATGACTTTTGCAGAAATATTTTTGGTTCTGGCAAAGAATATCTTCAGGCAAAGAATATTTTCGCATACCACACACAAATGGACATACACATACAATTTGAATGAAATTAGAATAGACATCTGTGTTTTTCCTTTCTGTTGGGCAACAACACTTGGATAACAGGAAGAATTATTTAATTCTTTGCTAGAACTAAAATTATTTCTACAAAATTTAAAAAAAACTTCAAAAAAGAATTTTATGTATAATCGAATACTTTTCGAAAACTTCAATTAAATCTTATTGTGGTTATTAATTTTTAAAAAGTTTAACTTAAATTCTCTTTATTGTCATAAGCGATAAAGTGGGTATTTACTTTATGGCCATTTCTATGTTGTCGGGTTCTAGATATCAATAAATAGATATCAATAAACAAATATTCATTTATGACAGACATGGACAGATTGAAATAGGCATGAATAGACCGATGCCAATCGATAAAAACAGTGAAATAATTATCGATAAATTTTCCATTTGAGCAGCTTCTTCTTGCGAACCTCACGGTAAACAATTATGAATGGAAAAAATCATCATCTGTGAAGAAATAATGGATTCATGCCTTTTCCAATGAAATTTGCACGAAACTGAATGCAGGAAACGAGGCGGTGAGTTGAATTCGATTTGCAGTTCTCTAAAACCTGCAATGTTAACACGTTCAAAATTGTTCACAGTTATTTTTTAACAGTAATAAAAGAGTTCTATTTCCTAAAAAAATAATATTTTTATCGGTCATTTTAAAAACTATTGTTAACATTACTGTCTCTGATAAAAGATTTTCTTGTGACATTGAGTTTACTGCACTTGAATCATGACTAATTCAAGGATTTCTGATGATTTAAGCAAAATTTGCAACCTGACTGTGAGAGTTGTATCAAAGACAATATTGAAATTAAAGCGTTTAAGCAGATTTTGTAAAAAGGAAAGCTTTGATGTTTCCCCAATCACTACCTGTTCAAGTCTAGTGTTAACTGTTTTCTTCCTCACCTATCCGAATAAACTGTGTAACCCTCTACCATAAGTAGCCCCCGGGTCTTGTACAGGATGAACCTCACTGTAAAATCAACAACAAAAAAGAGCGTAATTCTACGGAATCTATCTGTGAATGTTCATTATAAAAATAAACACTAAATTTTATGTTTATCTTTCGGGTTATTGTCTAATGGCAAATTTACTCACAAAACACGGCTGCCAAATTGTGCCACATTTGAAAGCTCAACGTTATTAAATTTTAAATTGGCTTTTCTTTTATTAGAGATCCAAGTTAACCCAACTTATTTTAAAATTTGCACCAGAAATCGCAGATAACGAAATTCAAATCAAGTGGCAAGGTCAATTGGTATTTTCAGGCGTTTGAATAAGAACAATTTAGGGAAAGCCTGTCTCGTGGCTGATATGCATATTTACAAGTGTTACTGTGGTGGTAAAGCAACGACTCAACTGATAGTAGCAGATAGGAAACGCGAGGAGGGTAACCGGCAAAATAGTGTCACACGTCCAACCTTCTCACGAGCAAAAAAAAAAAAAACACCGTCCTCAGAAACAAAAATGCGCCTGCTTTATACAGCCGAGGACCGACCATGATTTGCATGCGAATGACGAGACAACGAGATTTCGCGTTAACTGTCCGAGACCGCCCGGCATAAAACATGGGCGCCGCCATTTTGGTTCTTCCACCGTTGAGCAATCGGAGTTTGCACGACGCACAGATTCGCGGGCGTTTCCGAGGTAGTCCATTTTCACAATTTTCCCCACAGTTACAAAGTCAGAATTTCGAATGTTGATGTTTTAGGCAAGCAGATTGTAATATATCTTTGAAGATCTTCAAATAACTATCAAAATACAATGATCTTGAAGAGGAGAGCTGAAAATTATGGCACATGAATACATCAATAATTCCAGCTGTATATGGCGCCCTCGGATTGATTGGAAAGACTCATTGAATGGGTTTCTGGTAGCACATGCCTGAAAGAATTACAAAAATTCTACTCATCTTAAGTATAGCTCACATATTACGAAGAGCTTTATCTATTTAAAAAGTGTGTGAGCTTTGTATTTTTTAAGCAGTGGAAAATGTCATGAAGCCATTTCTGACATTAGGTCTCTGGTTGGGACCCGGAAGAAAATGTTTATACAAGGGAAGTCCAATGAAATAATAATAATAATAATAATAATAATAATAATAATAATGACTATACAATAGTAGTAGTATTAATGAAGAAGTAAAAAAAGAAAATTATTTTCAATCTCTCTCTCTCTCTCTCTCTCTATATATATATATATATATATATATATATATGTATAAGACAATTTTGAAAATTTTTATTTTGACATGTTTCGCTGATAATGTATGTGTTTGTTTATCTACAGTGTTAATGGCCATTTAAGAGATTCTCTAACACGATATTTCTCGTATAAACAAGCGGCATTTTTATTACATCATCAGAAGAGAAATGCATAGAGAAAGGCAATTCGTGCGATGATTAATAACTGAGGTCATTCTTTTTGCCTTTTACCTTCAGAAATTACTTTGTTAAATATTAAAATTAATGTAATTTTCCCATATTTTAAAAAATAAATTTTCTAAGTAAAACCGAGGGTTATTTCAGCAGTGAATTCCTAAAGGAAGTGGCTGAAATTGCGCATTTAGAAACTAAATTGACAAATTGAGTTCAACTCCTGGTCAAGACCATTGAAATCAAATTCACGCTAATACATTTTTTAAGGCAATTCACCCCAAGCAAGGCGGGAGTACCACTAGCACGTAAGGGGTTACAGAGGACTGAGAACAAGAGTAAAGAGGCTGGTTTGAGGAAAGCATATAGAGAAGTACGGGGAACAAGCTGTGGGTGTCATGTCGATTGACATTACACTTGAATTTGGGAATATCATAAAAATTTAGACCATGACAAATCATCTCATCATTGACACAAAAAAATAGTAGATGTTCATAGAGGTTCGTTTTTTTCTATTCCTAATTGTTTAGCGTGAGAACAGCAGTGTTTTTTCGACTATATTATCAGTTATGGCGTAACAGAAGAACTTCAGAAAAGACGAACGAGCGAATTGTCGTCCTTTATTGGACTCGTGTATTATATACTAAGCACAAGGTGCTTTTCGTGAGAATCAAACTTCGGGGAAATAATTCACGAATTGCTTTTCGAGACTTGTGGAGCTACCAGTGAGGGTTGAAATTAATACACTGGCGGCGAATTGATCTGTGAGACAAGGTTGCTAAAAGTCGCTCTATTATCGGTGTTTATTGAATACACTCTACTTGTGGGTTGGGATTTATTCGTTACTTCACTTTAGCAGAATGTCACTCATGATCATTATTTAATGTAAAAGACTGTATGACCATCCTCCACCTGGTATGACACACAAATCCACATCTTTTATGGGAACATTTAGAAATTTCTCTGTTTCATCAGTCACTACCTCAGACATTATGCTATCAAAGTTCGTACAATGGGGAGATGTTGTCTGGGTGATGAAACCATGGTCATATATATCTTCTTTTTAAAAGACATGAAACTACTTCGATTTGAAAAGCTTGAGTATTTGTCTATATTTCTGAGATGAGGTATTATGTACACTATTTACATTGCTCGGACTATCATCCTCACTTTTGTTTCGGCCGTTGCACGCTCCGACCTTCTTCAAGTGGATGGAATATCCTCAAGGTCACATGGCACAGTGGATAAAGGCGTTAGTTACATCCAGTGACAGGACCCAAAGAGTGTGAGTTCAATACCTGGTTAAGGCGGTGGAGAACATGGAGAGGGGAAATAACAGGAGATAACTGATAACTGACATCAATTAACTGGATGTGGAAACTAGAACAGTCTACCCCAGAGATCGAAATAAAGGGTTCAGTTCTACATTCTAATCACCTGAAGAAGGCCGGGGCGTACAACGGCCGAAACGTTGGGATAAATATGGCAACAAAGATGATGATGATAGTCCGAGGAATGTAAATAGTGTAGAAAAGATTGAATTACACAGGAAAGATATCCATAACCGCCAACGGGAACAAAGAGCCTGCATGCGGGTAGTGAACGAATTCAGTGAATAGACAAAAATAGAAAAAGGAGTGAGACAAAGATTCATTTTGTCACCGGATTTATTCAACCTATACAACGAGATGGTTCTAAAGGAACTAGAATACCTACCAGGATTCATTAATAGCGTTATTATCTTAACAATGTGAGATAATCAGGTAATTATGTGCTGATGGTAAACTCAGAAAAGAAAAGCGTGAGAACTATTAAAAAAGGTAGTAGTAGAAATCAAGACGGAAGTACTAAACGTTAACTGTAAAATGTATGGTTGCTAGCCAAAGAGACAGCTGAAGGTGTGGCCTACATTTTGGGGACGTCAAATTCAAGCATGTGCAGAAATTGAACACTCTGGACAATGTGGTAACAGATGACGTAAAATGTGACAGAAATGCGAAGGCGCATAAAGTGAGTGAAAGATAAGCAAAGTATAAAGAGAAAGAAAACTATCTTTAGGAACCAATAAAACGCTGAACTGTTATGTAATATTTAATATCTTATATGACAATGGATGCTGGACAATCACCTAAGAGATGATGAAGAGATGTGGTTCTACAGAAAGATGATGAGAATATCACGGATAGAACTTCTGAGTAACGAGGAAATTTTAAGGAATGTAGGAATTAGAAAAAAAAAACTTATACTGACAGACAGAAAGAACACATTGAAGTTACTTCCGCGCATAATGAGAAAAAATGGGCATGGAGAATTTGACACTCACAGGACATATTGAAGGCAAGAGAAATAGATGAAAGAGACATTAACCTATTTAATGAGTTTAGGTTGATGTATGGCATAAGAAGAGATGAAAAAAGGAGAAAAAGTTGCTCAGAGCAGCAAAATATTTGGGGAGAGCCATGATCACACACGTCTTGATAGGTTATGGCATATTAAAGACGATCACAATAAAAACCAATTCATGTCAAAAAAGTTAAATCTATTTCACTTTTACCATTTATTTTTCATTTAATTCATCAATTGATAACCTTTTGACCATTGACCCCAAAACGTGAGATTCTTCTTCTATATGCCACATCCTTTCAGGACTTAAACGATCATAGCTCTCCACAATTTCCTGTAGCCCTTTTGGCTATTTCTGCTAATCCGTTCTTCCACCCAGTTACTAGGTAGGTTATGCGTTGTTTTTCTCTATCCCTCTTGCCTCCAATCTGTCCTGGGAGTATCATATTTTTCAAGCCCTCTTTCCTCATTAAGTGTCTTAGAAATTTCAAATGTCTCTTCCTGATATTAAGTATCTATCTTTTTTGTTTCCATTTTATCTAAAACTTCGTCAGTATACCTAATCCATACACACATCGGTTAATATACTACGCCAGGTTCATCGTTGGTGTTAACCAGCAACTTTTCAACTGAACATTCAAACTGTGAACTTATATACCAGCTTACTTAAATGGGATCTATTTTTAACATTTAGTCTCAGTTATGTTGTCTAGATCTTCTAGCTGGTTAGTATTCCTCAATTTACTTATTTCTGCTTCCATTACTTGATTCATTATTTGTTCATGTTCCTTTGATCCAAGCACATACTCTCGTATATGATGGAAATAAATTTTGTATTAATTTTAAGTTTTTCGTTTGTTGTCCTCTTGTTGACCTGTCAGATTCAACGGCTTTTATTTTTAAAATGTTAGTGGGCCTCTTGTGACTCATACTTATTTATGTTATATTTCGCTCCCTCCAGGGGTCCACTACACAATTCAAGTTTTAAATTTATGCAGGAATAGTTTATAGAATATGGAATATTGCTTTGAAGTGCTCGTAAAATATTTGTAAAGGAAAACGAGCATAAGAGAGGGTCTTTGTAAAAGTTCTTTTTGTAGAGTAGTCATTGTAGAAGAAAAGATTAATAGTTCTTTGAATGAATGCTGAAGTGAAAAATGTCTTGCAATCCAGGTTATTCTGACTTGTAGCGAGTGACTCTTGAGATGAATACACCCGAAGAAGGAATTTCTTGTGACCAGACTCAACGTGTTGAAATGAAGAATGTACAGAGGGCTGTGTTCGTTTTGCATTGCGTGGAAATACCGCAAAATTCTTTTGATACCTTTATTTATGTATCAAATAGGCTCAAAAAAAGAGTTTTTAGTTGATGAAAAAATTATTTTTATTTATACTGAAATTACTATTTTTTTTTTATTTCTAAATTTCGTGTGGGGCGAGTTTTGTCTGGATTGTGAGCTAATTTATTTTTAGACTTAACGAACACGTCTGGTTCTGAAACTGATGAAATTTGTAGGTACGACAAATCCTTCCACACTAGTTATCCAGAACTGAACAAATTAATAAAAATATCTAGATAAGTAAATGCTATTAATTTCTACAAAACCTTGAATTATTCCTTTGGGGAAATCAACCCTATTTTGGGAATCGCTGCTTTTAATTTTTATTTTATTCAGTTTTTACACAAAATCTCCAAACAAAAAAATATCCTCGATTCATTTATACATACTGTTGTGTACGATACACCTAATTTACATAAGTGGAGTACCGACCATATAAATATGGGTTGGTACCGGAAGGCGGGGGTAGAAGAAGACATCGAATCCAGAGACTCTGCCCGACTGCGATTTAGTCAACCCATTCTGCAGGAACAGTCTTCCCAAGAATATACCAAAACTAACTGTAAATATTGTGTACCTTTTCCTTGTTTCAATACATTTTGTTTACGTACATTTTGTGTTGTATTATTATTATTCCATGCTTATCCAAGTTTCAACACATACATACATACATACATACATACATACATACATACATACATAAGTCTTATTGAAAAACTGTTTACCCTTATTTGTCTTTTCTTCAATCAAAGACTTATATAGCTTTTGATCTTCTATGATAAGGCAGAGATTATTCTCCTAAGATATCAAACTAAAATCCGCAAACAAACGGAAATGTCCTAACATTTCTTTTTCCGGTGCAAACGACAGTTTCTTTTTGTAATTTATTAGTCTTATCTTAGTTTGATACAAGCCACAAGTATGGTGCCCTCCAGGAAGGATTGAAATCACTACCCATAGCCAACCAGTCGATTAATGGCTGCCGCGATAATTTAGTTCCCTATTAACCCACTCGGAGGCGACTAACAATAATTGTTTGAGTTATTAACACTTAAGGAGAAGGATTCTTAATTCGAGGTATTGATGGCACTCTAGGGTTCTTAGCACCCGGCGTTATGTAATCAAGTCTCTTTCGTTTTCGGCACTTTGACCCTTTTTCCATTGAGTAAAAGCATTTCATTACTGGAGAAAGAGGACATCAATGAAATTAGTTAATTCAGAATCAGTCTTACTTATTTAAAAGTCTACCATTCATTTATACATAATATTGTTGCACATATGGTCTGGTGTTCCTGCTATATATTTAGAGATCCTGGATAAAATCCCATGAAGAATCTGCAATATTATTGTTCCTGATCTGGCATCTAACCTCCAGGCATTTTACCACTGCCGTAACGTAGCTTCCTTTTGCTTTTTCTATAATTACTTTCATGGTAATTATTTTGATGAACATTTTTCGATGGTACCAAGACTTTATAAATTTAAGCAACGTCTCATCTTTGTACTGACGAATTTACTAACAATTTCTTTTCCCGCTCTTCTCGCATATGGAACTCTTCTCCCGTTTCTTGTTTCCAGCTTATCAATCTTTTTGATTACTCATCTATTACTGTTCTCGATCCTTAATAATGGTTTTCTTTTTTATTCTTTCACACTCAGTAAATCGTTGTGACTTAGTGGCTTTATTGACTTGCTTGGGGTGAAATGATTTAAAAAATTGATTCACTCTGATGATTGTACGTATAGTGACTTAGCTAACATTAAAATTTTACGCAGTAAGTAAGTAGAAGTCAAAATATCCATCATACTTTTAGTATGTGAACAAATATATAACGAATTAATAGTTCAAAAGCTTATTATTTTGCCTTAATCACAGTTAGAAGGCTTAAATTTGGCTTATAAGTTATTATTAATCTGTAAAGCTGTCTTTTTTCTAGTTGGCTTTGATTATTGTATTTTATTATCCTAATTTTTCTTCTAATCATAAGTCACACCTATCTCTAAAAATATTAGGAGTATGAGCAGAAACTTCTTTGGATTCAAACCTTTCTCCTTCAATTCCCATTTGTTTTTGAAAGAGCTGTCTGGTGTTTTAGATTAGGGTTGTAAACATTATAATTTTTCATATTTTCTTTTAGGGAAATGATAGCTTGATATATAACCCTGATAGATTTGCATTTGCACTCTGCTGGAAAATTTTCTAATAGTCTTAGGGATAAGTGTGATTTATGTTTAGAAGAAAAAATAAGAATAATAAAATACAATAATCAAAGCCAAGTATTAGAAGAATGAATTAGTGTTAAAATGTCGACATAAAAACAAATTCAAATTTCCATAATATAGGTTTAACTTAATTAACTGCCATATTTCCATAATATTCACCCCCTCTAACTTTCCAAGTGTCAACAGTATAAGTAATTCTAATTTCTATATTTAATCCCTCTCTATAACCTCTTTACACTATATTAATTATAATTTATAAACTTTTTCCTATTTTAATATCTCTCCAACTCTCTTTCCATTAATCCCTTACGTGGTTTTATCTATATATTTTAAAGTTATTTTTAAACCCCTTTTTTTTATTCCTCTTTTCATTTTAAATTAAAATTTCATCCTTCATATAACCTGAAATTAATGTCAGAAGGTTAATATTCGGGTTTAATTTTATAAAATTTTTTCCCTTTAAGACAAATACCTCTCACCCCCACTGTCCCCTGCCTTGTACCTTTCGTCTGACTGAAACATTGAAATAGATAAATTCTGTATTAATGTTTTTTTTTTTTTAGAGAGGTTTGTCTTTTAGCTTTCACTGTTAAATTCTATTTCCTGCCCCTCCTGACTGTATAAACACAAACCCAGTCTACACCGGGTTTGATAAGACAGACGACCGATATCTTCGTCTGCCGAAATAGGCTATTCCCCATATGAGGTAATTTTGGATTTTATTGTTTATTATATATTTGTGTGTGTGTGTGTGTAATAACACTTGGCCACTCGCATACGAGGATATCCGTCTATTAGGGCGGCTAGCTAAACTCTACTGCAGACGGCCGCTCAGGCGCATTTGTATTTGCTCAACACTCACAGAACCCATGGTTTATACTGCAACTATGCTAAGCAGAATTAGTTACAAGTTTCTGGGAGAGGGCGTGTTATCTAGCGTGATCATCAATCTGAACAAGGCCAGCACACTCAAACACTCGATCACGATGACTTGTGACTTCGCGCTAGCACCTCCATCGATATATATATATATGTGTGTGTGTGTGTGTGTATTTGTGTGTGTGTTTGTGTGTGCGTTTGAAGATCACATTGAGGCCTGAAACTGTTGTTACCATTCAAAATTGATTACTATGTTCACTATCTATCTATCTATCTATCTATCTATCTATCTATCTATCGATATCAGTCTGTTTCTATCTATCTATCTATCTATCTGTTTATATGTGTGGTGATATGGATAGCGGAACGGAATGATAAATTTTGCGAGCCGAGTTCGGATTATATTCAAATACGCTAGTGAATGGTATGAGTCCACGTCTTCATCCCCCTTAGCTATAGGTTAAATTCTAGAACAGACTGGAAACTTTTGCCTTGACTGGCAGCCAGTCTAGAAGAAGGACAACTCTGAATTCAAAATCTTAGAAGGATCGTTTGAAGACCTTTTGATACACTATGTGCACCAGTTGTCTGTATTCGATTCTAGTTGGTTATGCATGAACCTTCAGCATTAGAATCAAATCATATGTGTAGGTAGTCTGGCTGTTTGGTTCTTTGATGCAGCCTCTTGCATCAAAGATAACGGCACAGTCCAATATATGCGTATATATTATCCTTGATTTAAACAAGTTCTTTTAAATAAGATGGACAGAGAATAAGATGTTGTGTCTTTTATCGAGGGATCTGCAGAAAAAAATAGCATAATCAATATTCAGAATATGCCACATGTATAAATTATAATAAATTGCATGTGGCAATTGTCATGTGGCAACATTTTTATGGGTGTTAACAAATTTCTAAGTTTTGCGTTATTAGGTTAACTCCAAGAAACATTATGTTGTTATTAAAAACTGTAATTACAAAGCACTTAAAAAGTTTGCAAAAACAAATGTTTTGAGTAAAACATAAGAAACAGTGTTATTGTCAACACACACACACACACACACACACACACACACACACACACACACACACACACACACACACACATATATATATATATACATTTTTTTTTATTTTTTATTTTTTTTTAAACTATACTATAATTCTGGCGGTGTGAAAAAAAAACCCCAGATAATGCAATTTATAAATAAAAAACATATTAGACAAACTGATTAGGGAAGAAAATTCAATAAAAAAAAGAAAAGACTAAAAACATCCGTACTGCTTGAAAATAATCAACCAGCACCACAATGTCTAGCTAAAAGAAAAAAAAAACACCGACAAAATATCTAAGTTGAACGTAAAATTGCTCAATATACTAAGTAGAGCAAAATTAGAATACCTAAAGAGCCAAAACCTATCTACATAAGTTTCACCTACCGGATCATCAGGATAATTCTGATGATCCGGTAGGTGAAACCTATGTAGATAGGTTCTGGCTCTTTAGGCATTCTATATATATATATATATATATATATATATATATATATATGTATGAAAATGGGCACTGATATCAACATCAAACGGCGACAATGTTTCATTGTTCAACGCAATTATCAGGTCATGTGCGTTGTGTTTTGGCTCGACTATTTATATACGCTGGTCAGTGGTGTATTATGGGTAGTAAGGTATTATCCTGACTGTTACTGTGTAGGCGGTAATAATTATGCTTTAGATGATTCTAGGGCCGATAGCGTAGAAATAAATGTGGATTCGAATGCCGATATTTGTAGCTAGTTTATTATGTTAACATTTTAGCCATTATTTATTATGGATTAATGAATTATTTATTGCTGATTATCATTATTAGAGTTAGTTGTATTTATGCGTTCATTCGTACTTTGTTAATTTGTTTCTTATTTACTTAATTTGTTTATGCATTTATTTAGATTTTTTTTGTTTATTTTTTGGGTTTGGCTAGGTTATCTTATCTGTTTAGGTTAAAATATTAGCTTTGTCTAAAATACTATCTGAGTTGTATATAGTGAATATATTTGCATTTTTCATGGTGAGATTTTACAAGATATCCGTTTTAGTTTCCGATTTTTAAGTAATGTAGTGAAATTTTTTTCGTGTCTGCATTTTGAGAGAAATTCTGATCGTTTATAGAAACAGACGGTCACTGCTTACCCACTGTTATATCTATATTTACAGATGCTCTGTCTCTGTTATTGAGCATTTTTACCCTTAAATATACTTTAAAAGTATATTTTTATCCCCTCCCCATATATATATATATATATATATATATATATATATATATATATATATGTGTGTGTGTGTGTGTGTTTGTGTGCTTATGGTGATCTAAAACATTACGACAATATGATAACCAGCCCAATAATATTTTGGTGCTACATGTTCACGCAAAATGACTGTACATGACTTCTCTAGGTTTTTACCGGGATTTGGTGTTAGGATGCAGGAATAATGACAGCTACTGTTTTATTTTGATGTGGTGGATCCCACAATTGTGGTTGGCAAGAAGAAAGTTTTGTTTATAAAATTCAACAACAACATTAACAACATTTACTCATTTTCGTTTATTGGGCATTATAAATACATGCGGCAAAATAAAATCCTTACACTTACCCTGATGAAGTCATTTAAGAGTCGAAACGCGTCGGTAAAGAAAAGTTTTTATTTTGTCTTTATTCCTACTATTACAGGTATATTTTATTTATATTAGTATTCTTACACACACACACACACACACACACACACACACATATATATATATATATATATATATATATATATATATATATATATATATATATATATATATATATATATGAGTTGAAGATCAAATGTAGATCATATATGGATAGGAATCCAACACGATATGTGATAGTGTAAGAGTATGTATGTAAAGAAACGCATATGTGTCTAGCTGTATGTTGGACGGTAGCGTTAATTCATGTAAGTGTATGTGTGAGGAATGTCTATAGATGTCATCCTCATATATGTCGGTGAAAATGTAGCGAGATGTTGCAATAAACATACACCTAGACACACATGCGTTTCTTTACATACATACTCTTACACTATCACACATTTTAACGTCCAGAATGTTCCCCACATATATTTATATATTATCTATTTCATTTATACAAGTAACACGTACCTGACCAATAATAACTAACCAAAAAATCTTAACAAACCAGTAATCTCCGTTGGCTTTTTTTATTTTTATCTCGATCTCTGACGAAGCTTTAATAAAGGTGAAACATGTTAGACTGACATACGTTTCCTACTTGTTCTTTATTTTATCATATATATATATATATATATATATATATATATATATATATATATATATATATAGTTTAAGGTGTGCTATATTTATGGGATAAAGTGCTCAATATCGGAGATAGAGCGTATGTAAATATAAATATCTAAGTGAACATTGAAGTGAACACTCAGAGGCGACAGGATGTTTCAGGCTGACGATTGTGTCTCGCATGAAACAGCCTGTTGCCTCTGAGTGTTGACTTCATTGTTCACTTATATATATATATATATATATATATATATATATATATATATATATATATTAGTTACTCTCAATATACGGTCAAGAAATTTTTTTTATTGCTACCTTTTGTGAGCGATGCCTATTTGGAATTAACTCAGGTAACAACAGGTAAGATAGTGGAACCGACATAAGTATTGTGCTAATTAATTTTATTCTTATAGTCAAGAACACTCGATCTTTTGTTCAACAAGTATATACGAGGGGTGATGAAAAATTATCGGCCTACGGTAATAAAATCCATAAAAAATCTGGCGTTTGTTTTCTTTATTAATTTTTTGAGTAAGTAAGCCGGATTGAGAGGTTTTAAGCACACCCTTGTATGTATGCCTGATAAATATTTGTAAATGCACTATCTATTTAACTATCTGGGAAGTATTTTAATAGACGAAGGAAAATGTAACATAAAAATCCGATGGTGTATTGGAATAGCGAAAGATGACTTCCAAAAGTTTAACAAAGTATTAAGAAACGGGAAAATTTCATTTGGAACAAAAAAGAGTGCTGAACTGGTTAATATGGCAGTTAAATTTGAACAATTTCTCCACGGGTGAAAAGGAGACGCAGTAGCTGATATGTGGTTCTACAGGAGGATGTTGAGAATAATATGAATGGAACATGCGAGTAACGAGGAAGTTTTCAGGAAAATAAGAACGAAAAGGACACTTTTACATGGAAACCAAAAGAGAACGTTGAAATTTTTGGTACACATAATGAAGAAAAGTAGGCTCGGAGAATATGACGCTCAAAAGGCAAAGAAAGCAAACGAACCAGACGAAAACATCGAGCAATATATCTAATGAGTCTTTATAAATGTATGGTAGGGCATGTACAGCGAAGGATTGTGTAAGGAGTCAAACATTGGTTATAGCTACAAAGGATAGGAAGTCGTGGAGATTCATGCTCGCACGCATTCTGAGGAAACAGCGCACACAGAAAAAAGATCTATCTATCAAATTATTTTCCTGAAATTTTGTTTTAAGAGAAAGATTTTATAAATTGCAACTGAAAGCAGCACTGGCTGTCAAATGTTTACTTGAAGGGAAACGGCTTATCTATCTATCTATCTATCTATCTATCTATCTATCTATCTATCTATCTATCTATCTATCTGATTCATAAATTTGTTCTAAACAGATTTTTTTGACCTATATCTCGCCATAAAATAACAGAAAGGAAAAAATACATAGAAAACTATATTAAAAAAAAAGAAGAAAAATGTCCCGCTTGACCTTTCAAATCTCATATGACCTTTCTAACAGTTTTTGCCCATCCACATTAATTTATAACATTCAACCCCGTTCAGCTGTCGCTCTCAACAAAATGGAATCGTTCACTTCTCCTCCCTCTATCTTACCCTTTCCGTCAAATGCATGTTTCCCGTTTCGACAGATTTCATCCACTCACCAAATCCAGAGAATGTTCATATCAGTCACTGAGTCGTATTAGGTTCAAGCTTTACCGACGGAAAAAATAATCCACGTATTTTTACTCTTTTCTCTTATATTTTCGCCCGTCAAAGATTTTGGCTGTGGAAGAAAAGCTTTTTGACTTTTTGCTCGCATAATTCATCAGCTTTGATTGTGCTTAATTCTCTGAGAAATTTCGTTGCTCGTGTTTTGTCCTTCCTTGGCTGCAGATCAAAGGCGGTCGGCCGCAGAGTTCAGGAAGTGGCTAGTTTGCTCGGCCAATGAGGTGTCTCTTGCCAGCACTTAGTCTGGGAGCAACGTTTCCGCGTGGAACTTTTAAAAACCGTTCCCTCAGGTCTGCTCGCTTTACACCCTTCCCTGGGCACTCTGGGTCTGTGTCTGTGTGTGAGATGGGAAGAGGGCACATAACTACCCGCTACACGTGGATATGAGCCAAAACGCCCAGAAGGCGACAGGAGTAGAGTAGAGGGGAAAGTTTTTTTTTTCATTACAATGTTGGAACTTTGTACTTGCCGGATATCTGATTATGGCACCACCTCAGAAAGTTGCCTTGGTGCATCTAAGATTAGTAAATGTGTGTGTGTATTTGTACTTGGTTATGTGCTCATTTATGCGTGATTGTAATATCTGTGTGTATGTATGTACCGGTCAATATGGGCCGCTTGTAGATCATAGGTCATTGCTGGCGGGTTCAGTTCTGATTAGACAACTAATTTGGCAGATCATCTTTACCGTAGAGAGATTGATTCTCACCGAGTGACTCACATTTGTTCCTTTTTGCAAGACTAAGCTAAGCTTAATAAATACCTAAACATTGTCTTAGGGCGCCTACTGTAGCGTGATAATTAAGAAACTATAAAAACTGGTTCATAACTTTAGCATGTTCCTCGGATAGTTGAGTATTTCACGCCGGTGTCAGAGTTCTCTGGACTCCGTCCCATAGCCAGATAATCTGGCGAAATTTTTCGACCCTGGCAGCATACCGATGGTGTAGAGAGTGGGATAATGAGTGCCTGGGCAAACCACTCTCCCATAATTACATTACCTGTCCAGGTTAATCCACCGAAAACCTTTCATGTCAACCTTGGTAGGAATCAATATTTATTATGATTTTAAGCCTTTCTTTGTCGCTGTTTAAATGGCAAATGTTCAGATGTTCCCCATTCTTTAGTTCCACCAGTTCAGATATTTAGAACAAAGAAATGTCATGCCCCATCCACGCATGCAAATCATCCGCATTTCCTTCTGGTTCCAAATGTAAGAGAAAATTTCTTTTCAGACAGCTTTTACCCCAAGAAATAGCACTTTGTGATACAGACACCCGCGTGTGTGCTTTCCTGAACATATTAATCTTGACCTCTTCAAGTCAAAGATAAATTGTTATCTATCATCTTTCTTCTCATAATGCCATTTTCCGATCATCTTCTCTTTATTTCCTAGTACACATCTTCTTCATCATGATACCATTTCGTTTCTTTTTACTTCGCATAACTTATATTAGGTCAAATTTAGTAAAAAAAGGTATTTTGTGAAATATGATTATATAGTCAGTACGGTGGAGTAATGGATAGCGGCTTGGATTGAGGAATCGTAGATTCGAGTTCGAAATCCAGTCGAATCCATTACATTCACTTACGATAATACACTTGGGAAAAGGTGTGAATCTTCTTCTTCACACAGCTATGGGTAAATAGCAGAACAGACCGGGTTTTATAGCCCTGGATGGCAACTGGTCTACCGCAGAAAGAAATGGCAACTTACTGCGGGAAAAAAAATCTGCCTCGTCAGTCATATATCAAAAGATATATAATCTCCTAAGCATGTATCACGTATGGCACATAAGTGAATCCTATTCTGTCAGTAATTCTTGACTTACATCCTGACGTCTGACAATCTATTCTTCAACTTAAATAGATTTTATGCAAAAAATTACAAAATTCACCCATTTTTTTTCTATCTCCTTAATCAGGTTGTTAGCAGAGAAAATGACTAAAGGCGAGAAGAGAGTGGAGGGTAGAGATAAAGTCAGTGGTCATAAGTAAGAAAATCCTTGCTTACGTATAACGAGTTTAAATACGGATTTAGTGATTAGAGTGAATAAGTTTTCAGGTATTTGCTTCGTCAATCAAATCCATGGCATCTCGAGATAAATGCAAAGTCAGAACAATATTTTGCCAATTAATATACTTCGAGCTTTATTACAATGCAAAAAAAAAAAAAAAGAATAGCAATTAAAATATTGCAAGTCTTAAAAATAAAGAAATTCTGTAAAAATATCCTACAAAGGTTACTAACAACAGATATTTAGTAAACTTCGATTAGTCTGGCACAAGGTTGAACTCTCTACACTAGCTACACTTACTAATGATCCGTAAGATTACTTTGCTAATCCCCACTCTACACTAGAGGCTTTTTTCTAGAGCCTTTTTAAAAAATTGATGCTATGTCTATTAAGGCGATCAGGACACTACGCAGATTCATTTTTTAAATTTTCTGCGAATTGCCATGCATTTCTAGTGAAAGCTAATGCAGTAGTTTCCTGTTGAAATGCAAGAAAAAACGCAAAGACGAAATATTTGAAAATAATAAAACCAAGACGGCTCAAAAAACAAAACTCTTTAACAATGGCTTATGAAAGTCAAGAATACTCAGACTTCGGAAAATTTATACTTAAATATATACTGGGAAAATGGTTCGTAATATAGAGTAAATAAAAAGCATCTTAGCAAAGAACTCTCGTTGGTCTTTAACCAAACTTGTATAAATGAAAAAACGCCAGCCCATATATATATATATATATATATATATATATATATATATATATATGTGTGTGTGTGTGTGTATATATATATATGTATATATATATATATATATATATATATATATATATATATATATATATATATGTATATATGCTCATATATATATATATATATATGTATATATGATCATATATATATATATATATATGCTCATATATATATATATACTTATGAAGAATTTATTTCGGTTGAGCTCTATGGGGAGGAAGTGTGAATTTGTAAAAAGTGACTATTACTGCTAATAATGTAAGACTTTGGTAAAACGAATCGAGTTCTCTCAGTCACTGAGTGTTTAAATATAAATACGCTTAAATTCGCCTTCATCCCTGCTGTGCGCTAGCGGCTTAGGGATAGAATCTCCGACTGACACCAATTCAGCCGGGTTTTGATCCTAGCTAGAGGCAATCGGACGTCTAACCACACTAATGATCTGCTAGAGAGCTCAACCGAAATAAATTTTTCAGGAGCATATATATATATATATATATATATATATATATATATAAATCGACATTGAAGTCAACACCAAGTGGTGACAACCGGTTTCATGATTAAACGCAGTCATCAGGTCATGTGCGTTGTGTTTTGGCTCGACTATTTATAGATGCTGGTCAATGGTGCATTATGGGTAGTTCTATTGCATTATTCTTACGGTTATTGGTTTGGCGGTGACGGTTATCTTTCAAATTATTCTAGGAGCTGATAATATCCACTTTTATATTTACATATGTACTATCCCATTTATCGAGCACTTTAACCCATAAATATAGCACACCTTAAAACTATATTTTTATTACACATACATACAGATACATACACATATATATATATGTACACACACACATACATATATATATATATATATATATATATATATATATATATATATATATATAATAAAAAAATAAAAATGTAGTTTATATATAAATATAGCATACCACAAAATTATATTTTTATATATATATATATATATATATATATATATATATGAAATGAGAACGAATCGAATATAAATTCCAACGTTCGTAATATTTAATTTAAAACCGAGCTCAATACAAAAGTAGAGCTGTATTCTTTATTTTAGGATAATTACATCAATATATATATATAGCGTTGTTTTGTGAGTCAGTTTTACCATATTTCAAATTCTGTTGTGTTAATAGGACTCGTTTGGATTATACCAACGGATTACTACACACACACACACACACACACACACACACACACACACACATATATATATTATAACAAATATAGTTTTAAGTTATACTTTATTTATGGGTTAAAGTGCCGAATATAAAGGACAGAGTGTATGTAAATATCAAAGTGGATACTGATGTCAACGGTCATAACTTAAGTTTATAACATATTTATCTGCTTCTCTATCGGTAGGACGTGAGACATGGTAAATTTTGCTCAGGGTCCAGAATCTCTAGGACTAGTTTCTTTTTTTTTTTTTAACCACGTCTTTCCTGGAGACGAGTACATTGCTATGCATCCCACCCAAAGACGACAGGACGGTTAAATAAGAACAGATACTATAATCGCATCCTAGCCTCTCATTATCTACAAACCACACGGTAGTCGGATGTGTCATATGGCTGGTTTAAAGAAGGTTGTACATATTGACTATATACGAAAATTGGCCAGTTCCTGTGACCACTATTACACCGTTCTCCGACATGATTTTTCTTTTAGTGCAAGGGAGGAGGGGCTACCTACCTCAATGTTAGAACCCTTGGGGCTAGGCTTCCTTCACTGTATTGCTGTGAAATGCCTGAAAGCAGAAAGACAATGTCTGCACTGCAGTACGCAAGCAAGGCAGCCGAAGTAGAAAATTTACTCTGCTCTTGTCATAGGCAGAAGTGTCAAGCTATGCGTAGATTTGTAATCAAAATAATTCATTTTAAATTTTCAAAAAAACTACTCAAGAATATGATCAATATTTGGTTGTATTTATTTCATCAACGTGACATGTCAATACGCAAGGCTCACTGTAAGAGAAATTTTGAGAACTGTTCAGAAGTGACATTTACGTATTTCAAAAAAAAAAAAGAAAAAAAGAAGACCAATCTTTAAGTAGGTTTTCGCGGCATTTTTGCTGAGATTAACACAAAAATTTATCAGAAATCTGTGAAATGACAAAAACTACTCAATTAACGTTTTGAGGACATGGATGAGATTTAAAAAATGGGCGCCGCTTTAGCGTGTGTCCTACTGATCAGTTTCTGGTTTAGTGTGTATTCTACGACCAAATTTGTATCCTACATTATTAAGACATTGTCTTGACTTTTTTCTCGATATGTTAAAAGACATTCAGAATGTTTTTTATTTAAAAGATTCATATATCTTGTTTTAGATCTTTTTAGTAATATTTTTTATTTTATAATTTTTTTTTTTTGATTTTCAATTTAAATGTCACCCCTCCTTCCGTTTTTGCTTATCCCCTTACGTTAGATAATGTGGGATACAAACGTGGTGGTTAGATACACTGATCGGTAGGACACACGCTAAAGTGGCATAAAAAAATGACTGTGAAGGGGACCCTGGAGAGAGGGCCTTCAAGAAGTAACTGGAGCACAAATACAAGTGCATTGAATTCGGAAGGTCATACTTTGAAGGAGGTTAGAAGTTTGTATTGTTTTGAAATAAATATGATGTAATGAATATGCATACACCTGGGTTCCCCCCTCACAGTAATATGATTACCTGGTGTCAGCCATAAATACAGATTGATGTGGAGGTACAGACGACGCCTATAGACTACGCCTATTGCCTACCACTACGACGAGGACCAGTCCATTACAGTTACCTGCTAGATTGTCCTACTCGGTTACAGTAGTCCAAAACCACTTTGCTACTTCGAACAAATATATCACTTTCCGGGACATATCAAAATGTCTCTTCTGAAAAATTCTCAAAACTTCTGGAGTGCACTATGTAATTATTTCACGACAGTTTTTTTCTTTTAAATAAATTCTTACATTAAATACAAATCATTCACATTGGGGTTTCGAATCTATAATCATATTGTATAAGGAACAGCATGGCCGGTATAAGTCTCTTATACTTCCAAATCTATGATACGGAGCCCACCCCTCTGTTACATCTCAATTTTCATAAAAAATTTTTAATTTTCATATAAAATAAAATTTTATTTTAATCTTATTATGTATATATAACAATGGATCATATATACAATATAGGCGAAAAATTCGACTTGAAAAATTAAAAATAAATACAATGTATCTAAATTCAAATTAGAAACATAGATTATTCTATCTTAAATAAATCAACAATGTTTACGGATATTTTTAACGTCAACTTGAGATTTTTCTTGTTAAAATGTTAAATAATTTAACACATTCAACGTTATAGATAAAAAATAGTAAATTTTATATACTATTTTTTCGAGACTTAAAACAAATTCAGCGATTTGGACAAAAAACAAAACAAAAAACAAAACAACAACAATAAAACAATAACAACTCCGGAATGACGTCAAAATCCGCGAAAGTTTTTCATGCTTTAATAGTCTGTTGTACTTAGTTTAATTTGTAACGAACATAAATCATCATGCAGTACCTACCAAGTGACATTTGCATTCGTATGCAGATACCAATAAAACCCCAAATAGCACAGAATAAAGGCTTCATGTATTTAAGTCGTGCAAATGATAGACAAATAGTAATGGGTTAGCTCTCATCTAATGTTGCAGTTTCAATTTATTATTACTAGCAAAATGTTCCCTCGACGTTTTTTCATTATATTTACCCGCAAATTTCGTGACAACTTGATACATAAATAAATTTCAATTAATTAACCAACAATCCTCAGTCCATAAACGAACTCGTCCCAATGCGTGCAAATCTTAACCACTCGTCCATCGAGACCGACTATTCGGAATGGTATGAAATTATCCGTGTATATATTTAGACCGAAACGCGAACTTTTGACAGTATTGTAATAATATATTTGGCTTTATGAGATGGTCTATATTTTTTTCAAACTATTAGTGACTTTAGCGAGAAAACGAGAGCTGTACTCGGATTTTTTTTTATTCTCTCTTCTTTCTTTTAATTCAAAATTAGAACAAGTAACAAGCTAAAGAAATAGGGTTCGATGATGAACTTTTCTTGCGTGAGAACTTTCTTCGTTGTTTATTTTTGTTTTCTGGGTGAAAATGTCTCATTTCGTTTTAAGAATATATCGCTGGCCAAATAGGGTGCTGGAGAAGAGGGAGAGAGGAGAAATAAATTGACTGAGGAAGAATGAAGACAGGAAAAAGATGTCAATGAATTTGGAAGAAGAGGAGACGAAAGAGTGAGAAATACCAGTTAAAGGTAAAAGTATACCAGGGAAAACATTCGAACGGAAAACACCGTCCGGTCTCCGTTATTTTCTTTTACGTCCGTTCACATACTCTCGCGTTTTCTCGCTTCCTCCCCCTCCCTTCCTCTCTCCCATCCCTTCCTCCCTTCCTCTCTCCCTCACGCGCACAGAGAGGGTTGCGTGTGCTTCTAACTTTCAAATCGAAGATTTTCCCAGTAAAAAAATGTAGGTTCACGCAGCTGTCCTCGTTTGTGTAATTGTATATTGCTGTATATATAAATAAATACCATTTTTTTTCGTGATAAGTATTTGATGTACGTATTCATAGTTTCAATGCATGCCAAGAAACACGCACACACACATACACACACACACACACATATATATATATATGTGTGTGTGTGTGTGTTCCAAATTGTATCATTTAAAGCGAGAAGATTCAAAGTCTGTTTCGTGCAGATGAAATGTTGTGCGTCTAATACTGTCGTGATTTAAATCTTGTGCCAGACAAAATTGGATCTAAAAGAAAAAAATATTTTTCCTGAATTCCTGAATAGAAATAGAAAAAGTGTCCCACAAGGAAATTAGGATTTCCACCATAATGCCAAGGTCAGCTAAAACATTCCCGTGTAGAATTTTCTTATTAAATGATCCGATACTTAAAGAAAGAGAGAAAAATGTCCTAAAAAAAAAGAAAAAAAGAAAAAAAGAAAGGAAAACTAATTCACAAATTGTAGACTGATAGCAACTACAGGGGCCGTTAGGTCTTGCATGAAATACGAAATTTCTTTGTCAAACGTTTTTTTTTCTTTACTTAAACTCTCGAATTTGAATGGATTTTGCTTTACAAATTAATGTTAAACTGTCACCTTCGTGTGAAGTAATTGGGGACAGTTTTTCTACTGATATTAAATAGATTGATTGTTGTGCTACAGGACAATAATGTAAAGGCTTTATTATAAAGGCTTTATTATTATTTTTCTGTCAATTACTCGATATATTTGTTGCGGAGAGGTGTTAACATTCGTTATAAAAAGGGCTTAAGAATTGTAACCGCATTCAGTTGGACAGTTTCAAAATAAATGAATTCAACACATACGTGGATTTTACATATATTTATATACTGAAGAACAAAGGACTTGACTACCGTTTACCAGGCACATTGTCAGTGTTGAAACCAACGACTTGAATAAAACAGTTGACTATATGGAATTGATAGACACACGTCTATTATTGATAAAAAACGATGGCGAAGAATGAATTCAGAGAAAAGCCAAGAATAAGAACTAATGAATTAAATAAGATAACCTCGCCTATTATTGTGTGAGACTTCGCCTTCAACAAGCAATTATATTCAATCCAATTACAATTAACGGTAGATAAAGTAGTAACAAGAGTTCACTTATGATGATCCGATTGTTCAATGAAGCCTGAGGTGATCTTGTCAACTTATTGTGATGAGATTGCATCATTATTTTAGTCAATTTGGATTAGTCTATTTAGTCAACTAGGTGGCGTCTACCTCCAGGACCGTGGGCCTAGAAAATAGTTAATCTCATCATAGTTCAGAAAAAGAGAGAAAAATATATTTATGTGGTTCTCTGTAGTATATATATATATATATATGTGTGTGTGTGTGTGAGAGAGAGAGAGAGAAAAAAGAGAGAGAGATCGTACCATGTGGTGTGATGGAGACTAAAAAGTCCGTACGGTATGTTGCACTAAAGCGTCCTTGTGATGTAATATGCTATAGCTTATTAAGCTGAAATTATATTCACGAATTATGTATTTTATTTTATTTATCTCTTCAATCAATAGGAGTTGATAAGTTTGCCTATTATCCGGTTCAAACTCCTTCCCAGTTTTGGGAACAGGAATAGAGGTTTATCCATTGTTTCCTGTTTAGAATTGGGTTTCCGGTTCCTTCTGAAGCCTACCTCAACTCTATACTTCTAACGTCTCCTCCTAAAACTCTGAAATGTTATTCACTAATTAGATCTTGATCTCTTCAAGTTTAAGTTAACTGTTATCTTCCCTGCCTAGCCCCAAGAACTTCACTTATTGTCCTTCCTTACGCTAATAAAACACCACACAGCAACTTTCTACATTGAGTGGCTCTTAGGCCTTGTATTGGTCGAACATTAGTAAAAAACAAAACGAAAAACAACAACGAATAAGCCTTAGAATGTGTAATGGTTAATAAGTTGGCGTTTTTTATTCTGAATAGTGAGTTTGATCATCATTGGCTATTTTATACTTGTAGTCTTGTACCAAAATTAAGCGAAAATTAATTAGGTTTCCAGTTTATGGCGGTGTTCACCAGTTTGT
Source organism: Acanthosepion pharaonis (assembly GCA_903632075.3). Taxonomy (NCBI): domain Eukaryota; kingdom Metazoa; phylum Mollusca; class Cephalopoda; order Sepiida; family Sepiidae; genus Acanthosepion; species Acanthosepion pharaonis. The sequence goes on from CAHIKZ030002578.1 coordinate 1,542,437, forward strand.
TGAAGAGGGATATTTTCTTTTTGTTGGAGGAAGATATATATATATATATATATATATATATATATATATATATATATATATATAAATAACAACATCATCACTTGATAAGACACCAAAGGTGTTGAAACAAAATGGCTATTTTTGTAGTGATTTTATAACATTTATGTCATAATTTTTAAATAAATAATTATATTTCCTCTACTCTGTATTAAGCACTCTTTTAAGAATAGTAATTGTTGGTTATTGGAATTTATTCCGTATACACCAATCCTATACTTTGATATATATATATATATATATATATGTGTGTATGTGTGTTTGTGCGTGTGTGTGTGTGTGTCTCCATATAACAAATCTGATCTGGTCATGGTTTCCATGTTAATAAATATGATCCGATCATGGTCTCCATAGATCAAATCTGATCTGGTCTTATTCTCCATGTAAAAAATATGATCTGATCATGGTGTCCATGGTACAAATATGATCTGGTCATATATTGGTTCTGGTTAATAAAATAAAATGCTATGGTAAACAATAGTAATTAGTTACCGATACTGTTTCAACCGCAAGCCACCTACTTCAATTCTTTGCTTTTTATTATAAGTAACTCTATGGTGACTTTATTGCCTCTCTGTATATCTATCTATCTATCTATCTATCTATCTATCTATCTATCTATCTATCTATCTATCTATCTATCTATCACACACGCACGCACGCACGCACGCACGCACACACACACACATATATATATATGTGTGTGTGTGTGTATGTGATAATTTGTAGTGGAGATATTATTGTGACCTCCACATGATGTTTTTTTTCGAAAAGCATATAGTATTGAATTGTATACGACACGTGGTTCGCAGGAGACTAAGACGTCCTGTTGAGGGAAAATGAGACACATCTTGTCCCTTGAGAAGTTTAGTAAATAAAATGCAAACATTTAAATTAGCCCATGTATTCTTCTGCGTGGTCACCCCACCAAAAATGGACGTGTTTTCTTGCTTATTTTGTGACTGTTTCAAATAATTGCTCGCCGACAACATGCTTTGCTAATTTGATTCAAACTATTCATATAACTCGCGTCATGCGTTGCGCAAAATCAAATGTTGAGGTCTTAGAGACTTCTCTTCTTCGTAGGAAATTACCGCACATATAACGCGCACATTCGTTTTAAATTAAATTTACCACTTAAAAGAGTACTTGCATTTTGTACATGAATGCTAAATTGTTGGCACTATTCGAAACAAGTATGCATTATTTTACTATAGCAAGAAAATTTTGCGAGAGTGAAGAAAATTATCACAAATCTTTAAAAGTCGATGATTTCTCTATAAACAAATGCATTTTTTCTATCGAAATTATTTGAATTTTAAATATATTTATTTTTACAGCGAGGTTCACCCTGTTCAAGGTCCGGGGATCACTCGAGGTAGAGGGTTACAAAGTAACAAGAACATTTTATGTGGATAGGGGTGGGGAAGATAACAGTTAACCCTAGACTTGAACAGGTTAAGATTGTAGTAATGGGGGAAACTTCCTCTTAAACAGTGGCTCGCGGGAAGAAGCTACCTAAGTGAAATTCTCATCAAAGGAATACAGAGAGAATCAGCGTGGTTTGTTATAATATGAGTGACATGGCCGGTCCTAGCCGTGAGGGTCAGAACGGTCGGAGACGCTTTTGGACTGTCATCGTGACTGGAAAGTGAGGACTGGGCAGCTTCTATCAAAATGACACCAGTACTCAATTTTAGGCTTGATCTGGCACTTGTAAAGGCTGTTTTTAAAATGTTTGAAGTGTCTTGCTTTATTTGTCATGAATTTTAGCTTAAAAATAGGATGCGTGTACTAACCCGAAGCGCGTCCTACACCGGGACGCTTCCTACACCAGGGCGCCTCCAACACCGGGGCGCCTCCTACACCGGACATCGTTCTACGCCGGAGCGCGTTCTGTACCGGGGTGCCTCCTATACCGTAGCTCTTTCAATACAGGGGCGCGTTCTATACTGGGGCGCTTCCTACACCGGAGCTCGTTCTACGCCTGGGCGCGTTCTATACCGGGGTGCCTCCTATACCGGAGCTCGTTCTACGCTGGGGACCATTCTACACTGGGGCGCCTCCTACACTGGAGCTCGTTCAACGTTTTTAAATGGAATAACAGTAAACTTTCTGCTTATTGCACTAGAATCGCTCACTGTGTATCGCTGTTTAGCGGGTTAGTCTCGTGAGTTCAATCGAAGTACGCTACGATTGTAACCTTGTGTTTGACTAGAATCTAATCTGAAACAAGGCTATTAACATTTTCTCCATTGCAGATTTTTCTCAGATTTTTAACGATATGAATTGGCAACTTCGAAGAAACCATTATTAATGCCGTAACGAGAGAAGAACTTGTAAAGAATGATTTATTTTCCTATTTACGTTTCTCCAGCTATGGGCATTATTATAGCCATGATATAATAACTCCGATATTAATCCACATGTCCCACGCAGAGAATAATATATCACATATATCTACACTGCAAAGCAAGGTGTAAGGAGAAAGAAAAACGAAAGATCTTACATATAATATTGAGATACTCCTGTACCTGGAGAAGCCATTTCTAGAGCTCTAGATACAAACGGGCCGGATTCATCCATGTCTCAGGCAAGGAGATATTCCACGAACGGAAAAAGCTAGTCTTAGGTTTTCCCAAATTGAGAACTGCAAGCTGGAGTTTCATTCTATATCTCAATCAGGACTTACTATCTGGGGTACAATCTTAATAATATGAGATACACGGGCAACACTGAAAGTAATCTACAAGACAAGGTAGTAATGTAAAACGAGAAGAAAGGATTAAGCATCAATTGAAAAGAGACAGCAAGTATGGTTGTCAGTGTAACGGGAGAGTCTGTAAAAATGATTTATTCTCCCATTTACGTCCCTGCCGTTATGGACATTATTATAGCCATGATATAATAACACCGATATTTCACAGTCGTAACGGAATTACGGAATGGAAAACGAATATTTAATATGCTTAGTTTTCAGACAGTTTTATAATGCTAGGTCGTACACAAAATTATATATATATATATATATATATATATATACACGTGTCCCACGCGGAGGAATTATCACATATATGCAACAGTGTGTAAGAAAGGGTAACCTTACTTGTAATATTTCCTAAAGGGAAAACTGGAGTTATGGCGGTTTCTCTACGTACCTGGTTAACCCATGTGGTTCTTCCTGTAAGGCATATTGCTGTGGGCGAGAGACCTCTTTCTTCTCTGGGTTCTACATCACAACTGCCCTTCGTCAATCTATCTGCTGATGTCATTTACCGGTCGTCACGTGACCCATGTGACTATCTCAACGACAGGGAGAGAATCGCCGTTTGTAACTGTTATGGTAATTTACCCACGCACGCATGGACTCTCCCAGCTATAAATAGGAGCAGGTTCTGCCTTTCTGGAGGGTGGAGTTTCCAGCAGTCAGCTTTGACAGTCGAACCAAACATTCTTGCTGTAACATTCTCGTTTGTATATGTTTGTATTACTGTTTCTGTTAATATATTTGTTTAACTCAGTTCCTCTCCTGTGTCTTTATTTCTGGCCCTAACAAGACCACAACAGAAACCCAACAACGCTAAAAGTATCATTTCATTTTTATTGAGAAAATTAATCTTTATGTCCTACGCAAGGATTTGCATTTTCTCACACGAATTGCAGTTGTTGCCGAGGAAATTCCAAACAGCGATTATATATGTTTTGGTATACTTTTGAAATTTGTTTCTGATCAGTTGGAATCACAATTTGTGGACATTATTAACAAAGGTATGCCCAAGTAGATCTTTGAGTCTTTCATGATTGATGTAGATCAGGTGATGAATCGATGTTGGGTTGAAGAATTTCTCATGTTGTGACATTGTAATGAAGCTTAAATAACAAACAGACGAGATCATCAAGTCTCGCGAAATCACAAGAGTATTACTACCTGTTATCCGAACTTGAGGTCAAAGGTCGAATTACTGTTTATCCCTTTTCTTGCCTCATATGTTGTGAAAACGGTGGTCTCTGGGGTGTATTACATATTAACGAAAACCACGAAATTGCCTCAATGTTACGGGAAAGGGACACGTCTGTCATTAAAAAACGCCCCTCCAAATGTTTTGGACCTCGATAAAAAATATCAAATTCAAAGAAAGTATTGAATAGCATTAATTTTTTGCTTTTATTTTTTCTAACGTGTCGTAATCTGTATGTTATAATCGATAAATTAATGGGTATCCATGGAAACGAAGTTCTGTTTACATTTACCTTCGGTCATAGTCCGAATCATTAAAACTTAAATAAATATCATTTAAATTTAATCTGTTAATTTTGAAATTATTGATTGGTGGACTGGAACGCCCACCAATCCCAATATTGAAGAATGGGCGTTATGTAGAAAAAAAAATGGTTGCTGCGTTCTGGATTACAGTAAGCTTAATAATATTGCTGGATGTTCTTAATTATATTCACGTTTGCTCGATATTAGCTAAAATGATGATTCACCGAGGTGGAGTTGGTATTTCTATATTTGAAGAGGCACAGATATTTGTTAGACAAAGAAAACCTAGGCTAGAATAAATAGAACACGTAGAATGTGCAGGCGTCGACGTTGTAGGGTGGAAAACGGTGGGCTTCGTCTTTTGCATTCACATTCACACTAATGCCCTTGGGAAAGACACGAATCCATCTCTTCTCTTCTTCCCTTCATCTATGGATTAAACATCCTTGGGTGGCAGCCAGTCTCGGAGAATAAAACTGTGGAAAAGGAAACGCGAAACCACACCACTGTGACGGTTACACACCTGGCCCAGTGTCGGATCCTTTGGTTACGGCGCCAACGGTGACGTCGCTCCTCCTGGTCGCTCCTCCTGGGTCCAAGCGTGCCGCTCCAACCCTTTGGTCAGATGATCACCAGCCTCGCCTTTCCCGACTCGCTTCCAATACCTGGTCACTAAAGCAACTATACCGATCTCCGGTCTGTCTACCCACGCTGTGTTTAGATCTTAGACAGACGGGACCAACAGGGATCGGGGCCGATACAAGTTGAGTCCGACGGGGTGGCAAAACACAAATAAAATAAAAACTCACGACACCAAACAAAATTGCCGATAAAAAGGGTAACAACCTTTTATATCTTAAAGTCCGTTACATAAAAACAAAATTGTTCTCAATTCCCGACCCGCTCTGTGGACTATGGCACCAAGCTTCTATCACACAATAGGAAAATGTCGAATTACCTACTTTCTAGAATCATGTATGTATGTCGGAGTGTGGTTCAGTTCGACACTGGGGCTAATTTCTATCGATCATTCGCAGTTGATTCTTCTCTCCGACTTGAGTTGTATTTCTTCTTCTTCTTCTGTTTAGACTGGTAGATTTCTTGTTTCAACCCAGTGGAAGATTTCTTGCTTCGATTCAGTGGAAGATTTCTTGCTTCGATTCAGTGGAAGATTTCTTGCTTCAATTCGGTGGAAGATTTCTTGTCTTCAACTTGGGCTGGAAGGATTTCTTGTTTCAATTCGGTGGAAGATTTCTTGTCTTCAACTTGGGCTGGAAGGATTTCTTGTTTCAATTCGGTGGAAGATTTCTTGTCTTCAACTTGGGCTGGAAGGATTTCTTGTTTCAATTCGGTGGAAGATTTCTTGTCTTCAACTTGGGCTGGAAGGATTTCTTGTTTCGAGGATTCTTCTGTCGTCCGAGGGTGAACTGCAACTCACGCCCAACCTAACTCCAACTTCAACTCAACTTCAGCTCCAACTTCAACTCAACTTCAGCTCCAACTTCAGCTCCAACTTCAGCTCCAACTTCAGCTCCAACTGATTTCTGCCGACTGGGGTCCTGCTTATATTGACGCCGCAACAAGCCGGGGTGGGTCGGTCGGCGTCAGGGGTTTCTCGATAATTTCAAAAGCCGTATTAATTTTGACTTTCCATTATCGTTATTGTTTTCACCCCTACTTTCTCACAGTGCTCTTGGGGGAGCGGCGCATATCTATTTCTCTTAGTCTCTCTCATGTCAGGTGATCGCTCTCAACCAATCGTTCCCGATCGAACCTTTCTTTCTCTTCTTTTCCGCAGCCCACGTGACCGCCTCGTCCAACAGTTATTGATCGAGGTTTTCTTTCCTTCTTCTTCCGCGGTCACGTGATTGTATTCGACCAATTGTTATTGACCGAACACCCTCTCCCTTTTGTTGGCGGGTGTGGTTACATCGTGCTGGTTTTAAAAAAAAACAAAATCCGATTTCGCACCTTTTTGCACGTACGCAAAATGACAATCCTTGCCCTCTCTCACCTGGACTTTTGTCAAACAGCCCGCTGCTAATTAGTCTTGACTTTTAGAAAGGATCTTTTCCGCCTTCCTGGCGCCCTCCGTGGTCCAAAAACAATTGCTCTTCTTTTTACCTCTTTGTTTTTCCTGATAGCCGAGAATCTTAATTATCTAGGTCGAAATATCTCTACTTTCTTAACGTGGGTGTCCAATTCTTAACAGGTCAATTCCGTATATCGTTTTCACCAGTCACTTCCCCAACCCAAAGACACTTTCTCTCTGACTAAAGTAAAATTCATTTCTATTATTCTAATTTAAAAGTTACCTTTCGTTATTTTGATAAGAATTCTTCTACGAAAATGTCGGTCAGCGCTCGCGACCGATATCTCAATTCTATTCTTTCAACAAAAATTAAGGTCAGTCAGAGGCTCTGACCGACATCTGGTCCCACCCAGCGGCCTGTTTTGATATCATGTCTTTTCCTTTCTCCCCCTTTTTGTTATTATCTTTCCTTTCTTCCTTTTCCTTTCTTTCTTTTTCCTTGCTTTAGGATCGTTTAGTACATTCTTAGTGAATTATTTTCAACCCAGTTATTTTCCGTTTTAAAAAAAAAAATTAACAACCTGTTTAATAAACTGAATAAGGAAAAATTAACTCATATTTCTATGAATATTTCCAATAAATGCAAGGTGCCATAATCCTCCCTAACCGATTTGTCATTTACCCGTAAATGACAATCTAAAAACAATTACATCATTTAACATGCACCATGCATTCGTCTCATGCAATTCTATTCTACTTTCTAACATGCAAGGGTAATGTTCTTTCCATTTTTTTTTTTGTTCTACATGCAATGAAATGTTCTTTTCATTTTCTTTTGTTCTACATGCAATGAAATGTTCTTTTCATTTTCTTCTGTTCTACATGCAATGAAATGTTCTTTTCATTTTCTTTTTGTTCTACATGCAATGTAATGTTCTTTTCATTTTCTTTTTTGTTCTACATGCAATGAAATGTTCATTTTCTTCTTTTCATTTTCTTTTCTTTTCTACATGCAATGAAATGTTCTTTTCATTTTCTTCTGTTCTACATGCAATGAAATGTTCTTTTCATTTTCTTCTGTTCTACATGCAATGAAATGTGTGCGTGTGTCTGTAGGTGCAGATGTGTTCATTAGGGTTTCTTCTTGGTCAATGTTTTCCTCTCTCTGTGGGGGGTTTTTCCGCCGCACGTGGTGGTCTCACGCCAGCCTCCTCCATTGGTCTTCCAGCAATTTCTTCGCCAGTCCTGTCTGAGTGAGGAACACCGCTCGGCGTCTCCCTCTCGAGTTGTTGCATGCTCACTAGACTGTCGTTCGCTAATCTTCTCTTACTCTTAATCTTCCATATTATTACACCCCCGAGGGCTATAACTAGGAATGTACCCATTACTATTGACCAACTTATCGCGATCTGCTCATCGTCTTCCCAAGCTACTCCCAACGCACTTAACTTATCCCTTAAGTGATCCCTATCGATCTTTTCTATTGGCTTCATTAATACTGGCATCTTATTTAAGGTGACATTAGAGAATCTCTTTACTATCGGCTCCCATAATTCTGTACAATTGACTAAGCCTCTACCAATCATCTCTATGAGTGAATCTTTTTCTTCATACCTTTCTTCCATCTGGTAATAGGGGGGCAAGGAGATGGACACCCCAACCGCCGAACATCCATGGGTAGCGACACCAGGGATAACGGTGGCCTTATTCTTAATGTCCTTGTGGACTCTCCCCACATACCCTAGACAGGCTGATATGTTTCTGGGTGGCTACTGCCCACACCCCGTCTGAAACACTGATAGCTTGTGGTAATGCCGAGTTTGTTAATACCTCCACTTGGCAGATTCTTTTGATTCCTTCTCCCTCCCTTCAAACAATTCTAGTATGCACAGTTTGCGGTTACCAGTTTTATAGATAGGGCTCAACGAGGTACAAGTCCCCAGGGTATCATCTCTACACCTTCTAGCTTCTTCAGCTGATAGCAACATGAATTTCGTTCTCCCCGAATTTAATGCTATGTAGTCTGCTTCTACCTTGTACCTTGCTATCATTCCCAAACCTTGATCTCTTCTGGGGTAGGGAATGGGTAAGTTTATAACCTGGTATATCTCGAATATACTCTCGCTATCTAGTAACGGAACAGATATTACTACCAATAATCGTCTATTTTCTAACAAGGTCACACATCCAAGGGCATTATAGTACTTCCACAATTCTTTAGTGGGGTCCACTGGTAGCCTTAAATGGCGGGGTAACTCGGCCTGTATGCCCAGTAATGCTTCCTTTAGGTGACCCGGGTTTACTATACTTGGGGAGAGGTGTCCTAATGACAGCATGTCTAATTGTGCTCTCACGTGTTCCAGCAAGGTCGTCAACGACTGACTAGTTTGTCGTACTTTATTCGTAATCGTCATTAGCTGGAAATATTTTTGCATGAATCCACTTATTTCCTGTAACTCAATCATTACAGTTTCTGTATTATTAATTACCTCTTGTCTTAGTTTCGCCAGGTTGTCTATTAACCAATTGATCCTGGCTCTATTTTTGGATACTTCTAACCTTGTCACATTTAATATCGTGACACTTTCTCTTGCCACCTGGGCAAGCGTCCTCTGATTTACTTCTACTTGTCCCAGTTTCCTTCTTATGAATTTAACGTCATCTTCAGTTACTGTTCCAAACAAGACACTCAACGCCTTTCCCACAATCGGGAGTACGGATCTTCGTTCCCGCTCGATTCATCACTCAATTATTTCATAACTTTTTTTTTTTTTTTTCTAAGCTCGGCTCTTCCTCCCTAACTAATCCCCAGCAGACAGAATGGTCCGGTCAGGTGTGCGTGGCGCCCACTCTAAAGTTCGTACTTTAAGACACTACTGGTGATCAATCAGCAATGCCAATAATTCTTCCGTCCCTCGTGAGGTGCAGCCCGCGACTCCATCCCCTCCACTCACATCTACCATAGTCAGACAGTAGGATTTTGGATGAGCCAGTGTCGCTATCTGTCGACACTAAATGCTCCTATTCTGCACAGCCCTTTTGTTCTACTGAGATTTGGGGTTCTTCTCCTCCTGATCTTATCTTCTGAGGTGATTCCTGTTCAACCTCTAACCTTCTTGCTGTGGTTAATTCTCGTCCAGGAGGTTCCTTGTCCTCTTCTTCATCCCCTGATTCTTCTTCCTGTTTAGAGTCTTCGCCTTGAATGTCTTCGATACCTCTCGACTCTATGTCTAAACTTTTCTTGTTCCTTATCCTTTCCTTAAGCTGGGAAAGGGGTATTCGATCCTCCTCCTCCCACTCGCTGGACCCTTCGTCCTGTTCAGGGTGCCTCTTTTAAAGCCTTCGACTGCTTGTTTGGACCTCTTCGTCTTTTTTTCCTTTTTTTTTTTGGACATGGGGGTGCGATGGCGATTTCACAGGGTCTTCTCTGCACTGATTCGGTCGACGACTGAACATCGCTAATCCCGCTGAGGGTTCCAACCTCCGTCACTCGGACTGCTTCGTTTATCTGGTCAAGTCGACCTATCTCCTCATCTTCCTCGGAGTCTTCCTCCGTCTCCATTTCTTCCGGTTCAACCAGAGTTACCTTCCTTTTCCTTGTCTTCTTAGGCCTCGGCTCGCTCATTTCCAGGTTAGCTATTTCAGCCTTCTTCAGATCATTGGCATGAACCCTCCTCGCTCGTCCTGCCACTTGATCCCATATTACATATGATACGGGGCCCGTCTGCTCTACTATCCGGTAGTACGGTTCCCATCTCTGGTCTAGTTTTCCTTCTCTCTGGTGGATTTTATAGTAGACAGGGTCTCCAACCCTCAATTCTACCACCTTTCTTTCAGCATTCACCCTTTCATTTCTTTTCTTCTGGGCCCTCTTTATTCTTCTTCTGGCCTGTACGAATATCTTATGTTGCTGTTCCAGCAATAGTTGATGATGATCTTCTCCCATATACCTTCTTCGGGGCTTCAGTAGGTTATCTACAGGCAGGACCACGTCTCTGCCAAACAACAAAAAATAAGGAGAAAATCTGGAGGTTTCGTTTATCGTAAACCTCACGGCCGCCAGAGCCTGCGTCAAATACAAGTCCCAATTTCCAATGTTTTCTCTGACCAACTTGGCCAATACATCTCCCAAGGTTCTATGAAACCTTTCCACTTTAGCATTTCCCTGGGGGTGATATGGGGATGTTTTTATGTGCTCTACATTCAAACCTGTCAAAACCTCTCTCATGATGCTGTTCACATTCTCCGTGCCATTATCTGTTACCAATTGCACAGGGGCACCATACCTAGGGAAGATTTCACTTATTATCAACCCGGCCACAGTTCTGGCCTTCTTGTCTGGTACTGCAAATGCCTCAGGCCAATTTGTTAGCCAATCGACAAAACTCACTATATAGTTGTTTCCTTGTGCAGTTTCCCCATATGGTCCTGATACATCCATACTCACTTTCTCGAGGGGAAGTTTGGTACGTCTGTTTCCTCCAAGGGTGCCATTTCCTGCCTTCTGCTCTGCGACTGGCACACTACACAACTTCGAACATAGTTAGTGACTTCTCCGTACAGTTTGGGCCAAAAGTACTTTCTTCCTATGAGATCACATGTCCTATCAATTCCCATGTGACCCAACCTCTCGTGGCACTGTTCCAATATCTCTGGTCTTAAACTTTTGGGCACATACAACTTGGGTTTGATTTCTTCATCCCTTCCTGAGAGATAATACAGCCTTTCCTCTATTATGGCATACTTGGTGGTCTCTCCTGCCTTCACCTTCTCTCTTAGAGCAGCTATTTCACTGTCTGCTTGCTCCTTTCCGATTCCTTCCGTCCAGTAGGGATCGGTTATTATCTGGGCGTCCCCTTCTTCGTCCGATTCTAACATAGGGCGATCTTTTAGCTTATTAGAGTTAATTACTCCTATTCTATAGGCTTTATCATCTACTCCCTGTTCTACCTTTACAGATCTTTCTTCCAGTTGCTTCGGTATTCTTGAGAGTAAATCTGCGCACGTGTTTTCCCTTCCTGCCAAATACTCTATCTTACAGTGGTAGCCACTTAACTTAAGTGCCCACTGTTGAATTTTCTTATTATTTGTCCACTCTGCCTGCAATAGGTACTGCAGAGGCTTGTGGTCTGTCTTTATAGTGAAGACCGCACCATTTAAATAGTAGTCCAGTTTTTGGAGAGCATACATGATAGCATATGCTTCCCTCTCTATTACTGGCCACCTCTGTTGTGTCTCTGAGAGCTTATGGGAGAGGAAGTATATCGGTACTTCCTCTGGTATGCCTGGCACTGGTCCTTCCCTATCAGGACACGGCTGGGTAAGCACTGCCCCCACACACTGCTCACTGGCATCCGTGTATAATATCATGGGCTTGCTGAGGTCTGGGTACGTCAGCAGTGGAACGGTGGTCAACTGTTCCTTTAGCGAGTCAAATGCTCGTTGACAGTCCTCTGTCCACTTGAACCTAGCGTATTTCTTCGTCAGGGCCACTAGCGGTATGGCAATTCTTGAAAATGCCGGGACGAAGCGCCGGTAGTAGCCTATGGCTCCTATAAAACCTCTTACCTGCCTCACTGTCTTAGGCTCTGGCATTTCCCTTATGACCTTTACCTTATCCATGTCGGGTTTAATACCGTCTCCGTTTATGACGAAGCCCAAATACCCAGTCTCCTCCCTCAGAAACTGACACTTTGACAATTTCAATTTTAATCCGTGTTTCCTCAACCTTCCCAACACCTGTCTTAAATGAAAAAAGTGTTGTTCCACTGTCTCCGAGAATATCAAGATATCGTCTAAATACGCCATGGCAAAGCTCTCGTATCCTCCTAACACTATTGACATTAGCTGTTGGAAGACTCCCGGGGCATTAGCTAAACCGAATGGCATCACTCTGAACTGAAACAGTCCCAGGTGACACGCGAATGCGGCCTTCTCCCTGTCAGCCTCATCCAGGGCTACCTGCCAATACCCGGACCTCAAGTCCAACGTAGAGAAGTACTTTGCCTTCCCTAATAATGCCAAAATGTCGTCTATCAATGGCAATGGCACCACCAACGGCTTCGATATAGAATTCAGCTTTCTAAAATCTACACAGAAACGGTGGCCGCCATCTTTCTTACCTACTATTACTATTGGGAAGCTCAAGGAGATCGATCTTTCGATCATCCCAGCTTCAACATTTCCTCTACTGCCTCTTCTACAAGGGGTCTTTTATGTATAGGTGTTCGGTAGGGTTTTAATTTTACAGGGGTGGTCTCCGGTGTCGATTTTCATTTCGACTGTGTGGGTCTGACCTAGTTCCTTATCTGACTGGGCTACCACATCTCGATTGTTCCTTAACAGACCCCCACTCTGGTTCTAAATTGATCCGGTGCTAATATATCCTCATCTAAGATTCCTTTTGTTTGCTCTACTAGCTTCCTTCGTTCCTCCTCGAATCTCACCCGATTCAGAGTTCGTAGGGGAAGTGCTCTTCCTATCTTCTCCCTCTCCTAACCTTTATTGTCTTTTGGGCCTGGTTCACCATCATTATGGGCACCAACTCGGCTGCCTCCACTACCGTTTTTCGCATAGGGTTACCTCGTTATCTTCTAGGCCCTTTCCTTCTACAGGGACCAACTGCAGAGGTCCTCTCCGTACTTTTTTTTCTGACATTAGCCTACCCTTTCCCGACACTGCGGTCCTAGGAGGTAACTTTACATCTTCCTCCACCACTATGGTTATCTCTTCCTCTGGTGGGCATCCCAATGGCGTTCTCTCGCCGTTCACCACCAACACAGTAGGATTAAACTCAATCTGGGCCCTCTGGCTCCGGAGCCAATCTTCTCCCAAGATTGCCTCTGTACATAGGTCGGGGGTTACATAAAAATTTTGGGTGCTTTTCACCCTCCCAATCCTCACCGGGAGCCTCACCATCCCCCTTATCTCCAGGGGGGCCCCGTCTGCTTGCGTGATCTCTATGTCCGCTTCTCGTAACCTTCTCTTCCGTTTCACCCGCCTGTATATCTCCTCTCTCATCAATGACACAGATGCTCCTGTGTCCACTAAGGCCCTCATCTCTCTACCACCTATCTCTGCTTTACAGGATAGTTCTCTCTCTTGCGTTAGCGAAGAGAACACCTGGGCTTTCTTCTTCCTGGGTCCCCACCTTTGGGTTAACCCAGCCATAGGCGCCGGTAATAATAATTCATCTTCATTTCTTTTATGAGGTGGAGTTCTGCGCCCCCTGCACCTGGGCGACCCCGGCCGGACCTCTCTCGGTCTCTCGTGGCCGTTTCTAAGAATACAGTTTCTTCTCAGGTGTCCTGGCCTCCTGCAAAGCCAGCACCTTCTTGTCGGACAGCTTGCCGCAAAGTGGCCCATCCGACCACATGTCCAACATCTTGCTCTTTCTCTTTTTAACTGGGTTGGCCTTGTGTCTATCCTCGGGGTAACCCGTCCCCTATCCAAGCGGTTCGCCCACCCACTGGTCCAAGCCTTTATTTCTCTCCTTTTTAACGGGGCCACCCTCCCTCTTAATTCTGGGGTGGCCCGCTGGCTTTTCCCTGGTCCGGTCTCTTGGGCTCAGCCTTCCTTGTCAACACCGGTGGGGCACCCTTCTTCAGCCCGCACCACTTGGCCAGGTGTCCTTTCTTACCACACCTGGTGCATCTGTCCTGATTGAAGTCTGGGGCAATCCCCACTTCGTCGGACATTCCGCCGCCCTGTGGTCCTCGTACCCACAGGTCCAGCAGACCAGCCCATATCGACCCGGCGTGGGCTTATAAAAGCCATGCCTGGTCGACCATGCCCTTCTATTGGGGTCCTCCTCCCATATTTCTGCCCGATCCACCTCTTCCTTAACCCTCTGATTCCATACGGGGTTCTTCCGCCTACCCCCTTCTTCCAGCCTCCTGACTTGGTGTCTGCTTCTTCCCACACCTCTTCACCTTATCCCATACCCCCTGGCTCTCTCTGGCCAGCTCTATCGCTGCCGACAGTCTGAGCGGTCCCTCTTTCAGGACGTCGTGCCGAACACGCTCATCACTCAGAGCTTCCACATACAGGTCCGCCAGTTGGGCCTGCATGACTGCGTTGTCCCTGACCACCTCGGGGAATGCTAATGACGATAGCCTTCCCGCTCGGGCCCCAATTCTCCCGGGGTCTCCTCCCGAAGCTGTGTTAGTTTAAAAGGGCCCTCATGGCCTCTATGGCCGTACCCTCGTCGGCGAACTCTTTGGTCAGCAGTTTTTTACTTCTTCCCAGGCCAAGCGGGGATGATTTTCCAAGAGTCCCCTTACGAACTCCGACGCTTTTTCCTTTGTGGCATCGTATGCCAGGTACAGGGTTTCCTGGTCCGAGAGCTCGTAGATGGTTCGGCTCTTTTCGAGGATTGTCAGCCAGTTCCTGAACTCCTTCCCACTACCATCAAACACTGGGACCCTCGGTCCACCCAACAGCCCCCTTAAATCTACTGACAGCCCCCGCCCTACTTCTTCTTCACCCCCACTGCTCTATCCGACTCATAATCTGACATGTCTACAGAGAGCAACAATCGAGGTAGGGAAATAAACAAGGTGTCCTACCTTACAGACGACTCTGTTCCTTCTTTTCCTTTGGTCCCGGGTCGTTCTGATTTCTGCTTGAACCTTCAGCAACGGCGGTCGGTCGTGGTCTTCTCAGGGCCGAAAAATCCTTGGTCACGGCACCACTTGTGACGGTTACACACCTGGCCCAGTGTCGGATCCTTTGGTTACGGCGCCAACGGTGACGTCGCTCCTCCTGGTCGCTCCTCCTGGGTCCAAGCGTGCCGCTCCAACCCTTTGGTCAGATGATCACCAGCCTCGCCTTTCCCGACTCGCTTCCAATACCTGGTCACTAAAGCAACTATACCGATCTCCGGTCTGTCTACCCACGCTGTGTTTAGATCTTAGACAGACGGGACCAGCAGGGATCGGGGCCGATACAAGTTGAGTCCGACGGGGGTGGCAAAACACAAATAAAATAAAACTCACGACACCAAACAAAATTGCTGCCGATAAAAAGGGTAACAACCTTTTATATCTTAAAGTCCGTTACATAAAAACAAAATTGTTCTCAATTCCCGACCCGCTCTGTGGACTATGGCACCAAGCTTCTATCACACAATAGGAAAATGTCGAATTACCTACTTTCTAGAATCATGTATGTATGTCGGGTGTGGTTCAGTTCGACACTGGGGCTAATTTCTATCGATCATTCGCAGTTGATTCTTCTCTCCGACTTGAGTTGTATTTCTTCTTCTTCTTCTGTTTAGACTGGTAGATTTCTTGTTTCAACCCAGTGGAAGATTTCTTGCTTCGATTCAGTGGAAGATTTCTTGCTTCGATTCAGTGGAAGATTTCTTGCTTCAATTCGGTGGAAGATTTCTTGTCTTCAACTTGGGCTGGAAGGATTTCTTGTTTCAATTCGGTGGAAGATTTCTTGTCTTCAACTTGGGCTGGAAGGATTTCTTGTTTCAATTCGGTGGAAGATTTCTTGTCTTCAACTTGGGCTGGAAGGATTTCTTGCTTCAATTCAGTGGAAGATTTCTTGTCTTCAACTTGGGCTGGAAGGATTTCTTGTTTCGAGGATTCTTCTGTCGTCCGAGGGTGAACTGCAACTCACGCCCAACCTAACTCCAACTTCAACTCAACTTCAGCTCCAACTTCAACTCAACTTCAGCTCCAACTTCAACTCAACTTCAGCTCCAACTTCAGCTCCAACTGATTTCTGCCGACTGGGGTCCTGCTTATATTGACGCCGCAACAAGCCGGGGTGGGTCGGTCGGCGTCAGGGGTTTCTCGATAATTTCAAAAGCCGTATTAATTTTGACTTTCCATTATCGTTATTGTTTTCACCCCTACTTTCTCACAGTGCTCTTGGGGGGGGCGCATATCTATTTCTCTTAGTCTCTCTCATGTCAGGTGATCGCTCTCAACCAATCGTTCCCGATCGAACCTTTCTTTCTCTTCTTTTCCGCAGCCCACGTGACCGCCTCGTCCAACAGTTATTGATCGAGGTTTTCTTTCCTTCTTCTTCCGCGGTCACGTGATTGTATTCGACCAATTGTTATTGACCGAACACCCTCTCCCTTTTGTTGGCGGGTGTGGTTACATCGTGCTGGTTTTAAAAAAAACAAAATCCGATTTCGCACCTTTTTGCACGTACGCAAAATGACAATCCTTGCCCTCTCTCACCTGGACTTTGTCAAACAGCCCGCTGCTAATTAGTCTTGACTTTTAGAAAGGATCTTTTCCGCCTTCCTGGCGCCCTCCGTGGTCCAAAAACAATTGCTCTTCTTTTTACCTCTTTGTTTTTCCTGATAGCCGAGAATCTTAATTATCTAGGTCGAAATATCTCTACTTTCTTAACGTGGGTGTCCAATTCTTAACAGGTCAATTCCGTATATCGTTTTCACCAGTCACTTCCCCAACCCAAAGACACTTTCTCTCTGACTAAAGTAAAATTCATTTCTATTATTCTAATTTAAAAGTTACCTTTCGTTATTTTGATAAGAATTCTTCTACGAAAATGTCGGTCAGCGCTCGCGACCGATATCTCCAATTCTATTCTTTCAACAAAAATTTAAGGTCAGTCAGAGGCTCTGACCGACATCTGGTCCACACCCAGCGGCCTGTTTTGATATCATGTCTTTTCCTTTCTTTCCCCCTTTTGTTATTATCTTTCCTTTCTTCCTTTTCCTTTCTTTCTTTTTCCTTGCTTTAGGATCGTTTAGTACATTCTTAGTGAATTATTTTCAACCCAGTTATTTTCCGTTTTAAAGAAAAAAAATTAACAACCTGTTTAATAAACTGAATAAGGAAAAATTAACTCATATTTCTATGAATATTTCCAATAAATGCAAGGTGCCATACCACTATATTTTCCCAAAAGTCATGTCAATTCACAGATAATAAAGAAAGGGAATCTCTGTCGATTCATGAAAAAAATAACCTAATGTGGGCGCTTGTTGTTGAGCAGTGATTAACGGATTAACTTCATAAATTGATTCTCGTTCCTTTCTTGCTGGAGCCTTGCGGCAAACTAAATATTTATCGCAGCACGATCTGCCAAAAACTAGGCAAACTATTAAGAAATAGGAAAATTTTGTTGGAAACAAAGATAAGTGTCCTCAGTTGTTATGTAATATCGATCCTTCTACGTGACAGTGAATGCTGAACAATTTCCTCAGAGATGAAGAGAAAATTTGAGGCAACAGAAATGTGGTTCTACAGAAAGATGCTGAGAATACCATGCACAGAGCATGTAAATAACGAGGAAGTTTTAAGGAAAATGGGAGTGAAATGGATACATTTATTTAGGATCAGAAAGAGACAATTGAAATTTCTGGGAGAAATAATGAGGAAAAGGCTTGGAGAATCTGCCACTCATAGGACATATTGAAGACAACAGGTATAGAAGAAAACAGCAAGTAACTTACCTTTGTATGTAACAATGTACAGAGATATATAGTAAGGGGTCAGATATTGCTTAGTGTTACCACAGATAAGAAGTCGTGGAGAGCCATAATTCCCCGAGTCCTGAAGAGACACGGCATAAAAAAGAAGTTTCGCTGACCACTTCACTCATTGAGTCAGTTCGACTTTCACTGGGAGTCTCGTTACTCTATTCTTATGCCAGACTAACCGGAGTAATTATCCATAGAGTGAAGCCAGTCGAGACAGGACTTAGAAGGAATGGATTGGGAATTTACCAAAGCAATCAATTTTCTCGGGAAAAGTATTCAGTGGTGTAAGTCTTTGGAATCTGTTTATTCCATGAGAGCTTCGTAGAAATTTACAATAATATTAAGCAATTTGTCAAATGATATGTTCTGACATACATCAATTAGGGATGAAACATACTTTTCTAGGTCTAGGCTGTGAGATTAACTTGTTAATCATTGCCTACAACAGGTAGCCTATTATTATGAAACTCGGTGAGAATTGGACTGACTAAACTAGCTCTTGGATATGAGATTATCTTGCTGAGCCTTGCCTACAACAGACTACCGAATAATAAGACACTAGTGAGGTCGAATTTGCTGCACTATCTGTGGGCTGTGAGTTTAGCTTGCTAAAAGTTGCCTACGACAGACACCAGAATAATGAGACACAGAGTGAGATCGAATTTGCTGCACTAGCTCTGGGTTGTGAGACTAGCTTGCTAAATGTTGCCTACGACAGACACCAAAATAATGTGGCAATCAGTGAGGTTCGAATTCAATACACTTGCTCTGTGCTGTGTCTAGCTTATTAACAGTTATCTATGACAGAAACCCGAATCTTGTAGCTCTCGGTGAGGATCCTATTATAATTGTGCGTGTTTCTGTCTTCATTATTTCGCACGATCATTACGCCCTCATAAATTAAGGACTACTCCATTTTGATCGTGTGGAATGAAGGGAGAAGACATTATTTGGTTTCAGTGTAAAAATGAATAAATGAAAGTAAGAAAGAAGTGAATATAGAAGTGTTTAACTTCTCCTGCCAATACCTTGAAAATAATGAACTATTTCAGTTGATTGCGTAGACAAACAAAACACATACGCTACTTGGTTTCAATGAGAAAATGAAAGAAAGAAAAAAAGGGAAAATAGAAGTCTTTAACTGCTGTTTCAGTGAAATGGAAAAAGTTTCAAATCTTTTCATTTGTACCCACTTCTTAAAATAACGACCAGAATTCATATTTATGATTGTTATTGCAATATTTTTTAAAAGTTGTTAAGCTCAAATATTTAACAATGCGATAGGGGAATTTCTACATATATTGTATTATTATAGAACTCGCCATGAGCTTATTCAATCATTAACTGAAGAATTAAGTAAAATTCATCAGAAAGTTCAAACACGAAAACCGTTACAGACCTTTCAAGTAGAATTCATTACACTAAACCTGTCCTGGGATTGATTAATTGATTTGGTTTTTACGGTTTATCAATCTTTTGCTAGTTATTTAAAACCAGAAAATATCTTTTTTTTTAGAATGCAATAATATCTTGGAGGTAATCAGTTAGTGATACAAGTCCAAGTAATTAACCCATAGCTGGGGGAGAAGAGGTGGATTCATACCTTTCCCAAGGTTATTTGCACGTAAGTGACTATAACGAACCCGACAGGATTTAGAATTCTGCTGTCAGTTTTCCAATTCTGAGCCGTTATCCATTACACCATCCGCTCATCCAAGCTGATATTCCCAAGCGATCACCCATCTAGGTACTGACGAGGTTCGACGTTGCTTAACTTCGGTGATCGGACGAGAACCGGTGTTTCAGCGTGATCTGACCCTAATCCTGGGCTGTGAGTCATGCTTGCTAAATATTGTTTAGAACAGACGCTTTCATAATCCGACTCTCGGTGAGAATCGAACTCACTACACCAGCTCTTGCATGTGATTCTAGCTTACTAAACTGCCTATAACTGGCGATCTGATTCGCCATATGTAAGTGCGCAAAATTCGTGGTTTCAATTCAGACAGCATGATTGACAGACCTATGATTGCCTTCAACAGTAAATGAGACTTTTCGCTTCATGGAAGCTTACGAGTTATAAGATATTCTGATTGTGACAAGAAAAAAAAAATCTCGTATCCCAGAACTGATTGAATCTTTGTGTCGTTTGCATCGAAACTAAGAATATTTCCGTCGTTAACGCTTGTTACATGATTTAATAAAAAGATCCGACGATAGCCGTGAAGAAACGGAGGTAGGATTCTGGGCCAGGATTTTATCGCTAAATCTCCTTGAATAGGAATTGATATAGACAGTCATAAATCTATTCTAAATTTATTTACGTTCTGTGCGTCTGTCATTGAAAACATTTGTGGAAATATATTACCTTCTTGCTATCATCCGCCTTCGCTCCTTCCAATACATCGTTTGCTGCAAAGAATGTTGCAATTTAAAGTCGCCTTCCAATTTCTTGAGCAAATATTTCAGTTGAGACTTGAAACTAACTCCATGAATATATTTATATACAGCGAGATTTAGAATCTAATAAAGACTCTCTGTTGTGCATTTAATATTCTTCTGCGTTCTTAGAATGGGACAGCATCGACTGTTTTCTTCATAGCTAATATCTAGAATCGCTACTTCTTTTCATCTCCCTGTTTATCAAATCTCATATTGTCAGTATATTTTAAAAGTATAGTCTTTTGTGGAACATCCCTTTTCTCCAGACGAAATGTTGCTAGCCTCTCTCTACCCCATCGCTGTTACTATGGCTTATATTCAGATAAAGCTTAGCTCCACCAGTTCAGACCTTTACATACAGGACTCGTCATGTCACGCACATCATTCTAACTCCTTTCATATTGCTACATTTAGTATGAAATTTCAATCAAACAGCTTCTTCTTCTCCAGATCTGTCACTGTGTTGTTTCCTTTTCGGCCCCACTGTCGAAAACACTGCACCGAGATATTTGAAGGTGTCCGTCCGGCGCATAGGTGCTCCGCAGGATCTTGCTTGTTGAGATATAATCGAGATCATCATAATTTCAGATTTTTCTAATATACTAATATTGAAGCTTTTTGGTCATTATCGAATTTATCCTTCTCGTTAATTACTGTTTGTGTTCAAACTTTCATTGTCTGATTTCGATAATTTTATTTAGCGGCATATCAACCTTTACGAACCGAAAATTAAACATTTTGTACATAATTCTATAATTTCTGGCTAAATGATATGTTTTTTTTTAATTATATAGTTTAGAGATACTAAAATGTATTGCTGGTAATTTGACTACAAAAATGTAGTGTTGGTGATTTTTTTTTATAAAAGAAATGTGTTGTTGGTAATTTTATTATAAAATATATTGTTATTTTATTATAAAATGTACGGTTGATTTTTGTTTAGAGGTTCACTATTTGCACATAGCTGGGACACTACAGGTACTACCACTCCGTGTCATGGTGAATCTGGCAACAGCAGCAATTAAGAGGTAGTTCTACGCTCCTCAAAACTTTCAATCACCCGATCAGAGGCCTTGTTGCCGAACGGGTAGACCTGGGAACAAGAACAACTATGAAGTCGTTCTACTCCCCTCAAAACTTCCAATCTCCTGAGCAGAGGCCTTGTTGCCGAACGGGGTTAGGGTTAGGAACAAGAGCAACTAAGAAAGTCGTTCTACGCTCCTCAAAACTTCCAATCTCCCGATCAGAGGCCTTGTTGCCGAACGGGTGGACCTGGGAACAAGAACAACTATGAAGTCGTTCTACTCCCCTCAAAACTTCCAATCTCCTGAGCAGAGGCCTTGTTGCCGAACGGGGTTAGGGTTAGGAACAAGAGCAACTAAGAAGTCGTTCTACGCCCCTCAAAACTTCCAATCACCCGATCAGAGGCCTTGTTGCCGAACGGGTGGACCTGGGAACAAGAACAACTATGAAGTCGTTCTACTCCCCTCAAAACTTCCAATCTCCTGAGCAGAGGCCTTGTTGCCGAACGGGGTTAGGAACAAGAGCAACTAAGAAGTCGTTCTACGCCCCTCAAAACTTCCAATCACCCGATCAGAGGCCTTGTTGCCGAACAGGTGGACCTGGGAACAAGAACAACTATTAAGTCGTTCTACTCCCCTCAAAACTTCCAATCTCCTGAGCAGAGGCCTTGTTGCCGAACGGGGTTAGGGTTAGGAACAAGAGCAACTAAGAAGTCGTTCTACGCCCCTCAAAACTTCCAATCACCCGATCAGAGGCCTTGTTGCCGAACGGGTGGACCTGGGAACAAGAACAACTATGAAGTCGTTCTACTCCCCTCAAAACTTCCAATCACCCGATCAGAGGCCTTGTTGCCGAACTGGTGGACCTGGGAACAAGAACAATTAAGAAGGCGTTCTACGCTTCTCAAAACTCTAATCTCCCGATCAGAGGCTTTGCTGCCTGATGTAGTTTATATTCAAACTTTTAATGCCAAATTTCTAGAGATTTGGCTAAATTAAGAATAAATACCCGAACTATGGAGTCTTCTTTGATACGCTTATGAATGTCTATTCTCCTATTGTAAAAAGGATATCAAAGCAATAAACAAACCAGTTTCCTAATGTGACTGGCACAATGTAATTTGTATATGTTTATTTATTCGCTCACCCACGTCACAACAGAATGTGACACTAATGTAATTTGTATATGATTAATTTTGAAATGTGTTAGTTAAAATTAGTTTTGTTATTTAAGAGGACTTCCACACAATTTATATAATAATGTTTTATAAATGTTGGATTTCCAAAAAATGGAAACCAGTAATTACCGCAGACATTAGATGATGCCCGGATTCGCTACATTAGGAGATTAAGTATAAAAGAAGGCTCGCCAGTATCATGACTGTTATTAAGATGCAGTGGAAGTACAAGCAGGGGCGTACACTGTAGTAGTAGTGGTTGTGGTGATAAATTACCGTATTTCAGTGTAAAAGAAGAAGCTCAGACATTACTAGCAGACTTCGATACAAAAGGCTAAACATTATGGCGATTATCTAAGCGTAATATCGGCATCCAGTGAGGATCGAACTCACCACTCAGTCGTAATTGTTCTCGTAAGACAAGCTTGATGACCATTATCCCGAGTCAAAATGCCCTAAAAGGCTAAATAAGTTTGTGCAAAAGTTCCTAGTGTTTGCATTAATCAAATTTAGTTAATTAATAATAACTAACACACACGCACACACACATACATACATATAGTATAGGTGGCCACTTGTGTTCAAGGATAGCTGTCTACTAGGGCGGCTAACCAATCCCTATTGCAGACGCTTGCTCAGGCGCATTTTGTGTTTATTGAACACCCACATATCTAACTAAATACAGAGAAATAACTTTTTTTGTCTAAACTGGTAAGATTTGCTGCTGATGCTGCAAGGCTGTCCTGGATCTGCTTGTAATTTTTGGCATTTAAGATTATGCAACATTATGAAGCAAAGGAGAATGTTAATTTTAAGGATGAAAGAAAGAACATTCGTTTTGTTGTAAATATATCGTATTTCTGAAATACAGTATATAAATATATGTTACCCTGGAGTTCAGAAGATTCGCCAACGTTCGAAAATCCTCACTGGAGAAATGATAAACAAATAAAGGGTATAGGGTCAACTGACAGTCCAGTCGTACTTGGGTGTCATGTTACGATAAGGTTGCAAATCCCTATTCGAGGATTGGCGTCGACCATCACAAAAAACTGGAAGGTAAAAGGAAAAAAGTATGTGTGTGTATGCGTGTGTGTGCGCGCGCGCGTGTGTGTGTGTGTGTGTGTGTGTCAGAGAGAGAGAGAGAGACAGAGAGAGAGGAGAGAGGGAGAGGTAAAGTAAAACTGTGTGTAAGAGAGAAGGAGAGGAATGCAAGATGTAGGAGCAGAGGGAGGGAGAAATAAATGAAGAGTAAAGGAAGAGAGTAAAAGAGGATGTGAAAGTATTAGAGTATGGAGTGGAGGAAAAGAAAAAAAGGGGGGAGGAAATAGAAGAAAAACGTGTGAGAAAAACGAAGAGAGACATCGAAGAAGAAAATTAAGGTGAGTATAACATGAAAAGAGATTGAGATGTAAAAGAAAGAGAGAAAGAATGAAAATAGGAAAGAAAATATCGAAAGAAAATGAAATGGGAAGAGAAGAAAGAGGAAAAGCGCCATTAATGAAAAGAAGGAAAGAGAAGCAATAAGGAAAGAAAGAAAACGACAAGTAAGATAGGAGGAGTTACAGGTGAGTTAAGAATAAAAAGAAAAAGGTAAGATGTGTAGGCACGGTGGAGTAGAGGCTGGGATTGAGGAATCAGAGTGCCGAGTTCGAATTCTAGTCGAATCCATTACATTCACTCACATGGCAATACAATTGGGAAAGGTATAAATCCTCTTCTTCCCCACCAAGCTATGGGTAAATAGCAGGACAGACTAGGTTCTATAGCCTTAGAAGGCAACTGGTCTATCGCAGAAAGAAATGGCAACCTACTGCGGGAAAAATCTGCCTTGTCAGTCATGTATCGAAAGATACATGATCTCCTAAGCATGTATCACGCATAGCACGTAACTGAAGATGTGTATATATTTGTCTGAGGCTGTTGGCTTTGCAACATATAAATCTGTATTTTAGTGACGAATTTTTCAAATTTTCTACTTTCAGGAATACACGGTTAATTTTGAAACAATTTCATCATCTTTAATCATTTTGATTTTATCAAAATAATTAATGAAGACAAAACGCTTTGTTTTCTTCATTGCTTCAACGAGTCTCATCTCCTCACTATAGGATTTAAACTTATGACAAAAGAAGCTGCTTAAAGGATCGATCAAGTTTAGGTACCAAATAGCTTTCTTTTCCTACGCTATTGTTCACCCCAATACAAATCCCAAGAGACGGTTACCGACTAGAATTGTTTTATGGACGTAAGAGTTGTAGATTATGATGATACGTAGGATAGATAAGGGTTGACTAGATTTGAAGAGGATAAGTTTGTAGTGGTTGAGGAAGCATTCTTTCGCGAATCTGTCCCACAATGCAGCGGCTTGAAACTGTCCGAATGAAACTTCCTCCTTACCAATGGCATTCGAAGGGGAAGAGGATGGTTCGCTTCTGTGTATATGACATGGTGGGTTTAGATTTGAACGTCTGAACTGGGGAAATTAGAGAATGTAGCTTGTCAGAACATTTGCCATGGAAATAACGCTAGATAAAGAAAGATAACAGAAAAACGGGTTTCTTTATTTCATGGTGAAGTGAGGTCCGATATATCTAGAGAGACACGGGAGACGATAACTTGAAAGATCAACAGATAGATTTAACTATTCAATTTTTCCTTCAGCTTTTAGGTAACACCCTGTATTCATGACACTCTGTACAAACGTATGACTATCAGAATTCAATCAGCCATTAGTTTCATCAAAGTTTCCAGTCAAGTTTATACAGAGGTTGAAGTTTTGATATTAAATGGCTCGTTGTATACGTGAAATCTTCCTTATTTGGGACGCTCGGGAGCATTAGCTCGTTTATTATTTCCTCCAAACAAGTCAGTCTACTTTCAGAATATTAAGTCATGCGCAAATATAAGCACGCATAATAAAATGTAATCATATATAATCTTATTATTAAGGTGGACGAGCAACACTGGTCTTCACCCATCCCCTAAATATCTCACGTGTTAGCTGCACGCGCCACAATCCCTGTAAACCGCTTCAGAAGGCGGGCTAAACCACGTGAAGGGGTAGTGTTTGCACTGCACTACTGGGCGGATGATCTTCACAAGCGTACAACGGCTGGACAATGGATTCAACGACCAAATGCACAGACCGAATGAGATATGCATCAGCCAAATTGACAAGAATATGGAGGAGCAAAATTAGCTTTCAAACAAAGTACAGGCTGTACAAATCACCGGTAGTCTCCATTCTCTTATATGGATGTGAAACGTGGACACTGTTGGAAGATACAGAGTGAAATATCCGAACGTTTGGGAAAAAATGCATGAGAAAACTCCTTGGCATTTTTTATTGAGAACAAAAACCAATGAATTTGTACAGAAAAGGGTTCAAAGTTTTGTGGGACACAAGGGACCTCTTCTTGCCACTGTCAAACTGAGAAAAATGGCATTGTTTGGACATATTACAATGCACGACAGCCTGTACAAGACCATCATGCAAGGCACCGTTGAAGATGGACGTAAGAGAGGACCCCCCAACTCAAAAATTAATTGGACAATGTCAAACAATGGACAGATATGACTGTACCAGAATTGCTGATGGCTGCCGTTGATAGTACGTTGTGGAAAAGAGTTAGTGTGGCTTCTGCATTCAGATCCGCCCTCCGATTACAAAAATCAAGCGGATGATGATGATGATGATCTAATCTTGACACGTATATGCATATTAGCACATACGTATATATATATATATATATATATATATATATATATATATATATATATTATATAATAATGTACACTGTATATAAAACATACAAATATAAGAATAAAAATACAGTATAAAATATATCTTCAAATATTTAGTAGAGTACAGTACAGTATAAAAATACAATATAAAAAGTATTGTAATACTGTATAATACTATAGTATTATATTATCTTATATAAAATATATTATATAATATATAAAACATAAAAAATATAAAATACAGTATATTTAGATCAGATTAAAAAGAATTTATGGTACATTTATGTTAAATATCTAGTTTGAAATGCAGTGGCGGAAAGCCCATTCTTAATTTCGTAAGTTGAAATTAAGTGGAAACGAATTTTCGGATAAATTTTTGTTCGTTTGGTGATTTTTTCGTAAGTAGAGGTGTTCGTAAGTCGAGGTTCCACTGTATATATAATTATGTGTTGTGTCCATATACGTTCTTACGGATTAATATGCAAATGTTCTGACAACTATAGACTTACTTGTTAAGTAATATGTGTAGAGGTCCGGAGGAAGTTTAATTAATGTTGCAAACACAGGCTCAAAATAATGCCTCACTCGATCCTCATCTTGTCTAAAGTTCTTATTCTTCTATGTGCCGTGTCCTTCAAGAAATCGACGATAATAGCTCCACACAAAGTCATATCCTTCGTATCGCGAAGCAATGTTTGTCTCCTTACTATTTACTCGCTGTCCATCAATTTACACAAATTTTTTAGGTCAGTTACTCGTTGTTCCTCTCAGTCCCACTTGCTTTCAACATGTCGTACAATAACCAAATTCTCCAAACCGCCTTTCCTCATTATGAATCCAACAAATTTCTACTCTATCTATTTTGCAGCTGTGTGTGCATCCAAATACGTTTATAAAATTGAAAACATTTAAACTGTTGTTCAAAAGAGAAATTTAGAAAACAATTTTGTATGTAAAACTTTGTGGCTGTGAATTAAACTTACGACTTATCCCTTTCTCTCCATTTATATATATATTGTATCGAAAAGGTTCGGGTTCGAATCCCGGTAGTGGATGCGCACTGCTGATCAGTCCCAAAATAGAACGAAACAGTCGTCCAGTGCTTTCTGCATTCTGTTGAGGATTCTTCTAGACTCAATGAATTACTATAATGATTTGCCTAAATACCCCAAATTCTATTACTTGTATATCTTTGCTTGACCCAGCTAATGTTCTGCGATGGAGCGTTTCGGGGGAAAGGAAAGTCGTAGCTCTTGGGGTACAATCCGTTGGGTTATGAATACTTGGATGTAGGCCCGTTGGTACAGTCGAAATGACGCTTGCAATGTATCGAAACGGTTTGGGTTCGAATCTCGATAGTGGATGAGCACTGCTGACGAGTTTCAAAATAGGACGAAACGACCGTCTAGTGCTTTCGGCATTCTGTTAAGGACTCATCTAGACTCGGCGATTTACTATAATATATATTACTTAAACGTTATTTTTAGAGGATACTTTTATTTGAGTAGATGCTCCGATATCTTATTAGAGAAAAATATGCGCTCTCCGACAGGATACGAACTTGTGTTTCCCTTATCTTTTTCTAATAAGATTTCTCAAATATTCAGGCCGGTAGAAGCAAATAAATAAATATACTGTTTAATAAGTAAACGGAGCGTCTACTCAAATACGTGTATCCACTAAAATAACGTTTAAATAATAAAAATCTGTTGGATTAATAAATAAATAAATCCATCCTATATATATATATATATATATATATAGATAATATTAGTGGTAAATATACACATACATATGCAATCATATATCTAAAATATATAAATATATACATACATACATACATACATATATATTTGTATAAAAAAATATTCCAAGAGGATAGAATCCAGGTAGAACTCAATGTCCAGGACAGAGTAAGGATATTACACGGACAGCGGCCCTTTTATAAATGCCCTTCGGTTTTAGTTCCCCCCGCCCCATCTCTCTCCTCTACCACTTTTTCTTTTTTTTTCTTTTCCTCTCCCTCTCTCATCTTCTGATCTTTAAGATTATATCGTCTATTGTGTGTGTATGTCACCACAAAATGTATCCTTTCCGGTTACATCTTTAATGTATTAGACATCCGAGAACATTCATATTTCTCTCACTTAAACCGTCTTTGACTCACCTCTTTAAAACTTCTCTCTATTAAATTTTAAACCCCCCCTTCATCTTTAGACCTTCCCGTTCTTCTCCTGTTCTTCTCTCGTTTGTTACCCCTCTCTATAGCTTTCATTTGCTCTAACATTCGTCCCACACTCTCATACATGCACTCTCACTAAATTTTATTTTTTATTCCCGGAGTTGTTTTTTCTGCAGGTCTGATGAATTGGATCGTATTTACGATTCCAATGGAATAAATCATGACCATGGAATATTAATGTTTAAGGCTTTTTTTATTATATATATATATATATATATATATATATATATATAGGTATCTCCCAAAAAGGGATACCTAAGGTTTAAATGCATTTTTAAAAAAATGAAAAGTCTTTTTGAAGCTACCTGATTAAATTTAATATTTCTAATAAGCTAAATACTTTGCTGTATTCCAAACCAAATTTAAATTGATTGGAATCATTTTTCTGATTATCAGTATAATCCCTAAAATCGTCCATATTGATAAATCTGTCAACACAACATAATTGTCGCCATTAAAAAATCTTCAAATAAATAAGATTTCCTTTTCTGAAACGTTATTTGACAAAAAATAGCTGAAATTTAAAGTTTAATTAATCTAAATTGAAACAAATATTACTTAATTTTATTTTAAAATATCACAGAATTGCATTTTTAACGCGGAGGTATGTATTTTTAAAGTCTTGTATGATCTTTGAAAAATTTAAATAAGTAGGAAATAATAGAAATAAAATTACATGACGAATAAAACATAAATACCTTTTTTTATGTAATTTTTGTAACTACGCGGTAATCTTAAAATTAAAAATATTTGAAGAATGCTAATATTTTATTAAATTTTAGATACTCTGACTGTGGCACCATTTACCAAGGCAGAAAAAGAAAAGAAAGGAAAGAAAGGAAAAGAGAGGCGAAGACCCAAAGCGTGGATGATAAGCAGAACGCCCACGGCTAAGAGACAATGGATAAAGGATATTTTGATAAATAACAAATGGCGAAGAGTGTCATTACAATGAAAAAAAAATTCTGAGTGGATAAAGGAATCGGGTGTGTTCTGACGACGGGCTGTGTTATTGGGATACATAAACAAACCGCTAATGCGGGAAGGCATCTGATTAGCAAACCACAGACCAACTAGCCAAAGAAAAATCCAAATGAAAATGTTATTTTGATAAGTGACGAGAAACAGGTGGACCACAGGGCTTTGGATAGATATGAAAAATTAATTGTATCAAAAGCCGCACACGAGGTGGCCACTGACCGATTTCTTTCGACAGAACATCTTTAGCCTGCGATAATAAAACTATGTTATCAGAAATGTGTACCTAAAAAATGAATGGGAACCTAGGAATGTTTCTTTTCGGGGCGACGGTCTGGCCGTGTTAAAAAGCCAACCCATTCTGATAATTAGCGATAAGATGACTGACGAAGCCCAGGTGAGAACAAGAGTTATGACCACCATCGATCGTATTGTTCTGTTTGCGGCTAGAGAAAATGATAACTGCGATTAAAAGAAAGAAAAGGAAAAGAAAAAGATAATTTTTTTTTTTTTTTTGTTAAGCAAGATATTTTTTTTTTCTGAAACAAAGCCGCGGGATCGTGCACGCCCGACTAGACATCATTGGTCGAGTGGTGATCACGTGACGCAAGGAGGAGGCTGTCGCCGCCCATCTAGAGGATGGGTATGAGAGGTTGCTACGAAGAAGTGGGGAGGGCAGTTCACGCCCCTCTGAAGTATGGTGAGAAGGTGGGAGTAAGAGAAGGCTCCCAAAAATGGAAAAAAAGTGGAAAATTCCTAACCAGAAATAAAAGAGGTGGATATGTATTTAGAATTATCGAGGAACCCCGGCGCCGACAAACCCACCCCGGTTTTGGTCGGCGTCCATATAAGCGAAGTCGCAGCGAGCAGAAATCAGTTGAGTTCGAGACAGTTCCCAGAGTCAGTCTCCAGTTGAAGCAAGCCTCGCATTGGCTGACCAAGATTCACGCAAATTCCGGACTCCTCTTCAATCCAAGAACAATTAATTTGAAGAGCGACTTAGATCCAGACCACCAAAATAAGTTTTTTTTTTCGACTTTCGCCCGAAGACACACTGAAAAACCCATTTCTTAAAGAGCAAACAACTTGAAGCGTTAAAACTCGCCTAACGGAAAACAACGTGTCACAATCCATAGAACGGGTCGGGAAATAGACGCAGTCCTATGTATCCAACAACTAGACATAAAGTTTGTTATCCTTTTTTTTGATACCTTGAATTTTTGAGTTATCATTTTTATTTTCTTTTATGCATATTTGTGCGGTGTCACCCCCGTCTGAACCCGATTTGCATTACGGCCCCAACTACTGATTGATCTCGTCTGCCTAAGATCAATTCACAACGTGGGTAGGCAGACTGGAGATCAGTGCAGTTACTTTGGTAACCAGGCGTTGGAAGCGAGTTGGGAACGACGAGGCTGATATCGAATCTAACCAGATTCCCATCCGAATCACAAAAAGGTTAGAACGTCACATTTGGGTGCCGCGACCGATACCAAGCCAGTTGGTCGTCACAGGACGAGACAACACGACTGACGCAACAGGCGGACGTCACGTTTGGAGCGGCGACACCCGAACGGAGCAGCGAGGAGCGTGCGAAGGCTGCGTTTAAGGACGTCGCAGCTGACGCCGCGACCAAAGGACGTCACATGACGTTATATTATTACTTACGAAGACGCTTGCTGTGGAAATATTAGAAAATTACCAATAATTATAATTTTTTTATAGTTACTACCCTTTAACAACAATCGACACGTTTATACACACATAAATAAATTCAAAATTTGTTTAAAAAGCTTGGGGTCAATTAATTTGTTGTGCGTCTTTCCAATTATGATTAGTAAATACCGTTTGAATTTAATAACAATATCACTTGGCAGCTCCAAATTAATACAGATTTAAAAGTTTATAAATTATTCTAATTAAAATAAAAAAAAATGTAAATAATTCTTGTAAAAATTAATTATTCATCGACATTTTTTCCCTAAGACTGTAGTGTCCATAATACATTTTATTCATAAAAGCAATTAAAAGCTTTTTTAAGTTTTAAGTCTTAGTTTTATTGCACTTCTTAATTTACGATTCAGTACAGATTTTCTGTAAGTGTGCTGAAAGACTTGCTTGACTAAAAGTATTTGATGATTTAAATAATTTAATTCACTTCTGAATAAGTCCTGCAAGTTTCATTAACATTCAATTATTATCTGATTTTTGCAAGAATTTCCAAATCAATGCCTACTTCACTGTAAAAAGCGTTCAAATTTTTCGTACAAAATTATGGTTCGGGTTGACACCAGAAAAAGATTTTTAACCAAAATTTACAATGTTCGAAAAAGGACAAAAAAAAAAAATGTTTTGTGCATTCTTTTCATTATGTTATCCATTTTTAACGAATATATATATATATATATATATATATATATATATATATATATATATATATATATATATATATAACGTCATCCACAGACAGACTGTTTCGCTGTTAACAGCTCATCAGTGTGGCTAGACATCCGGTTGCCTCTAGTTAGGATCGAAACCCGACTGAATATATATATATATATAATATCAATTGATGATTAGTAGGGATAATTCCAGGGGAGGATATAAATCCACAGAGAGCTCAATGTAAGAAAAGAGCAATATAATAATGAATACAGAACCCTTAAAAATCCATCAGGTCAGGTTTGTAATAAATTTATATCATGGAAGAAGAGATGAACATGAGTTCCGTGAAATAAATTTATTACATTTATAACTGTTCCCGCCAAAATAATAGTTAGAATAAACTACAACAATCAACCCCAAAATTGGATAAATAGCTTTAATTATCTTCCCAAACCAAAACAAAACTATTAAATGAGCGATATAAAGAAATGTACATATGATTAGATTATAGAGGTGAAAGCTTTGTGCAGAACCAACCACACATTTTGAATACGTGTCACAAGCTCCCAAACGACCCCCGCAGGTTTTGAATTTACAGTTGCCCTTCTCCTATATATATATATATATATATATATATATATATATATATATATATCATCATATCTTATCTTATATATATATATATATATATATATATATATATATATATATATGAAATGTCAAGTTTGTAGCGAAAACACGAAGCGTCATAGGTACTTTTTCTTCAGGTGCCGTGTCCCCTGAGGACGTAGACGATCACGGTTGTCCACAATTTCTTAAATTTTGTCTTTTTGTTATTTCTCCTAAACCCTGTTTCACCATCCATTTACTCAAGCTCATTAAATATGCTATGCGTTGTTTTCCTTTGTCCCTCTTGCCTTCACTCTATCCCGTGAGTATCAAATTTTCCAATCCTACTTTCCTCATTATGTGCCTTAGAAATTTCAACTGTATCTTCCTGATGTTAAGTATAAGTTTCCTTTTTGCTTTCATTTTTTTTTAGAACTTTGTCGTTGCTCACATATTCGGTCCATGTAGAGCCACGATTCTAAAATTTGTATAACCCAATGATTCACCAACCCACATATAAAGAATCAAAAACAGTTGACTGGATTAAAAAAAATGATTTTTCAGCGCCCACTGTTCCATCAGTGAAACATACAGTGCTGTTCGATAAACGTGACTCACCTTATCCTTTGAATTTAGCTCAACTTTTGTTTCATCGGAGAAGAGAACATTTTTCCAGTCTTCTACGGTGAAATTTTTGTAAGAGTGATCCCATTCAAGTCTCTTGGCTTTGTTGGCTTTGCTTATTAGCAGCTTAAACCTTCATGTACAAGATTTGTAGCCTTGTTCTAACAAGATTTGTAACCTTGTTCTGACGGAGTGTTGAAGAGGCAAGACTAACACCTTGCTCTTAGCTTAGACTGGCTGCAATTTCTTGGCTAGTTCTATTCTTCGCAACTTCTCTCTTGATTACTCTGCCAGTTCTATCATCAATCTTTTTCTTTCGTCCCCTTGTTTCCTTCCTTGGAGCAGGAGTGGCATCATTATGCGTCCTAAGCACTCTAGAGACAGTTGATTGCGAGGTTATAGAAATTTCTGTAATTTCTCTCGTAGACTTACCTGCTTTTGAGAGGACAATAATAGATGCCTGAAGTGGTTTTGATGCGTGTTTGTACCCTTTCATCTGGTTAGTGACTTGAGTGGCTATTTCAAGCTGTTTTTATACTGTATGAGGCTTTCTGAAATATTCTGGAATACTCTAGATTTAATTTAAGCTGTTCTAGAATTCTCTAGAATATTGTTCTGAGTGTATTGTAAAATAGTTTTCAATATTTTGTCAAAAGTTCTTTAAATTTACCAGTTTAATAATTAGAATGCGATATATGAGTCACTTTTTTTTTGCACAGAGTTTTTTCCCGAATCTCATTTATATCCAAATTTATAATTATCAATAGAATAACTTAGGGTGAATAAACTTTTTTCCTAGGTGGTCGGGAAGGGGTCTTTATATTAGTAAAATTAAAAATTATTTTAACCCTAAAACCAATAGACAAAAAATGTTTTTAGTAAAAAAATCAGGTGAGTCACTTTTATCGCACAGCACTGTATTTTAATACTTCTTTTTAATACCAAACAAGCATTAATTTTGATTATTTCATTTTTATCTATAATATACAGCGAAAATACTAAATGCAACACGTCGTATTAAAAATAAAATTATGACTTACCAATTTATAATATTTCTCGTTAAATTTTGCAACTATGTCTGGGTATTAAAAGGTTAAAATCGAAATATTATCAAACCTGTTCTCGAATATTTATTGCTTTTAAGGTTATTTTTCAAAGTTTTCAGTAGTTGTACCTAACCAAACTCAATAATGCTATAATATTAAATGTAAATCATAAAGTTTTATAGGTTAATTTGATGTTCTAAGTAGGCTAATGTTTAACTAAGCATCATAAAGTACCAGTCATGTAGGACTTATATCGTTAAACGAGCTTAAAAGCCGTATTATCTGCGTACTTTTAATGTAGCTCTTGTGGGGGGTTAGTTGGGCATCTGACCCAAAACTAAATGGACATCTGGTTCAGCTTACAAAAACAGCAATGAACATTTTAAATTCCTCATTTCGCTCCATGGAACTTTAAAAGCTCACTTGATTCGGGCTATAAGTCCAATTTCGGCGAAAAGACCGATTTGGACCGAAATTACAATTCAGGCCGAAAATTGAGTTATTCCAATCATAAACTTCGTTGAACTTCAATTGAGTTAAGTTCTTCAAATCACAAACTCTGCGTAATTTCAAAACCTCACATCACAAAACCTCTCACTTTAAATCTGATTCCTTGGTATTTTGAAGAAATGAAATTGATTTCCTCAATTCACAAAGATTTGAAGATATTTTAAACTGAATTTAAAACAATTTTTTTTTTAAATTCTCAAAGATTTTGCGTTACTTTCAACTCTTAAAATCACTAATTGTTTTCAGTTATTTTAAAATTTGAATTTTTAACACTTTCCTCATCATCCAGACACAAATCCGAATGCTGCATGTTCTAGCAACAAATGAAGGACATATTTTCAATCCCGGGATCATGCTGATTCCAAAAAGTATATATCTATGTAGAGTAAGTGTGTCCCGAGTTAGAGGGGTTTCTGTCACACGCATGAACAGAAAGAATTCGCCGTTTATTCATTTGATGATATAGAACAGAATGGAAGAAGATATAAGAAGATAGATTTTAATTTTTAACGGTTCCTTCCTCATCCGGACACAAATCCCAATTATGGATTTTCAAGATAGAGATCAGATTTTCATTCCCGAGATCACCCTGATTCCAAAAAGGTATGATATGTCTACGTAGAGCAAGTTTGACCCGAGTAAGAGGTGTTTCAGACACGCAGACGGACAGAATATGCCGTTTATTTATTTAGAAGTTGAGATAGTTGGTAGAACCTTTTAATGACCATTGTTCCACTAGTTGGACATATTTTAAGACATTTTTTTTTTATCGCAGACGATTAATTTCGATTATTTTAATTTTATCGATAATATACACTGAAAAGACTAAAGTACAATATGTGTTTATGCATATTGTAATTTTCCAATTTTTTCATATTTTTCAAACATGTCCGGGCAGTAAAAAGTTAAGAGAGAGAAAAAAAAAGAAAAAAAAAAGAAGCAATATTCGGACCCCATCGCTATCAATGGGAATACATATGTGAATTCAGATCCAAATCTGATGGCAAGAGGGTCAGGAGAATCCAGTGCATAAACAACTACCCAGTGAGCTTGTGTAGACGGTTGACAGAAGAGGGATTAGGAGAAATAGCAAAAATGCTGACAACTACAAAGGACAGGCGGTTGTGAAGAGACATGATTGCCCAGGTCTTGAAAGAACATGCCACATGCCACATAGAAGAAGACAGCCTTTTGAGATAGACTGTGTAACTGGGGAATTGAAGCAAGATATTCAGTTAGAATGAAAATCTATTTCATTTCTCGTAAATTATAGAAACAATACATACATACATATACACGCACATACACACACATAACTATGTATATATATATTATTAAGCTGTATATATATATATATATATATATATATATATAGTAAGGTAATGAAGTGTTTGGTAATCCGTGTGGATAATTCCAAAAAGGACGTGATCCAGAGAGCTCAATATAATACCAGAGCAAATATTAATTAAATAATTAAGAAAGAGACAACCTTAAGGTTCCATGACTATAATTTATTTCCCAAGAAAACATATTTTTTTCTGGTTCATCAGGTCACATCTCTAGTTAGAAAAGAATTAGGTTTCTTTTATTTTTAAAACAGGTTTTTGAGGGATAGTTTTAGATTGCTATAAGGTGACAGAGGAAGGCTAAGGAAAGGTCTATTTTGGAAATGTAAAGTAGGGATAAAGTTGTTTTTAAAACATCTTTAATAATTTACTTAGGTTCAAGTGTACTGAGAGGCCAAACAATTTGATCTCTTAAATAATTTTTAGACAGGAAAAGAAAAGAAGTAGAAAAGAAAGACAAACTGTAAAGCAGGTGTGGGGGAAAGGAGGAAGAAGAAAGAAAGAGTTAAGCATATATATATATATATATATATATATATATATATATATATTAATGACTACAGACGATCCTTATACATCAAATCGGTTATAATTTATTTCATGAATATACAAATATTCATCTCTTTAGACCGAAGCATTTTAATAAATGGAGTCAAATTATCCAGACGAAAGGAAAAGGGAGAGGAAAAAAAAGAAAAAGTATAGGAAAAATCAATATTAAAAGAGAAAAAAAGAAACATAAAAATTTCAATATAAGGTTTTAAAAAAAATTGGGGGAAGAAAGAAAGAATGAGATAGGAAGGGAAGAGCGAAGGAGAGAGTGAAAGAGTGAGGGAAAGAAAAAGGGAAGAAGGAAGAATTAAAGATGAGCCGATAGGGTGACCTAGAAATTATTTTTACTTTAAGAACAGAACAAGTTAAAATAGATACATTGAATTAACTGATATTCATGTCATTTTCGACAGTGAAACAAACATCGCATTATAATCAGAACAATTTCAAACAGATAATACTAATACTACTAATAATAATTGATATCAATAAAATAAAGTAAGTTAAATAAAATGAAAAATGAAAAATTAAAATTAAAATATATAAAATGCATAAAATATACAGAAAATACATACAGAAAATTATTAATTAATAAAATAATTAAATAAATTAATTAAATAAAATTAAGAGATAAATAAAGAACAATTTAAAGCAACATAATATATATAAACACACACACACACACACACACACACACACACACACACACACACACACACACACACACATATCTATACAGAGATCCTTCCCTGCCCTCCATTAGAATGTCTGACGCTCAACTTCTCGAGAGCAACTCTCTGCGGCTGCTTGGTCTCACGTTGACGGCTGACCTGAGATGGAACGAATACATTGAATCAATTGCTTCGTCCACCGCAAAGAAAGTTGGCTCCCTGTGCCGCGCCAGGAAATTTTTCTCCCCGGAATCGATCCTCCAGATCTACAAAGCAACAATTCGCCCTTGCATGGAGTATTGCTGCCATATATGGTCTGGAGCCCCTTCTGTTTGCATCGGGGTTCTTGATAGACTCCAGAGGCGGATATGCAATATAATTGGCCCTGC
>CAHIKZ030002578.1:1585000-1732500 GCA_903632075.3 Acanthosepion pharaonis
AATTATCTCATCATGCTAATGATGATAAAATAATATTTTTGCCACTGATAATAGTTCCAACAATGCAAATGATAAATAATCATTCTTGTAACAAACAAATTATCGCTTTATAAGATGGGGTTCGTTAATGTTTCAAAATATTATTATGATCAGTTGAGAAAAGTGCTTAAAATCAAATTTGCTGTTCTTTTAGCACTTATTGTGTTGACGTTTCATTAACATCTGTTACTAAATGAATAAATCATTAGAATAAGAATGACATCAAAGAAAACTGTTACGATATTAATAACAATAATGGTTTTCATGATGAAGGTTTTACTTTATAACTAAAGCAAGCAAACCCCAAAACAGCGATAACTGAACAGTAGTCATTTAATAAAACGAATGCACACATAGGCTTTAGTAGTATTAGCCAGATATTCAGAACACTGGCTCTGCTACAAACCTATTTTTGTGGCCGGCTATAAATCTACCATTCGTCCGTGCCATATCTGGTCTCGTGCTTCTATATATCTTGAGATTCTTGACAAAATCAAAAGAATAGTCTGTAATATAATCGATCCTGACCTAGCATCTCGACTTGAACCCATCTTGCGCATTTACAAAACTACCATTTATCCATGCATTGAATACTGTTGCCATATCTCGTCTGGGGCTCCTGCTGTACATCTTGAGATTCTTGAGAAAATTCAAAGAAGATTTATAATTTAATCGATCCTGACCAGGCATTTCGACTTCAGTCACTTTCTCACCGACTTGACGTGGCTTCTCCATATCTTTTCCAAATATATTCATGGTAATTGTTCTGATGAACTTTATTTCTTGGTGTTTCGATTGTATAGATTTAAGCGTAATACTAGATTGGCAATTAGATTCCACCGTTTTACTATTGAACTAGCTAGATGCAACTATATGTTCTATTGCTATAGTTAGATTAATCGTATATGAGAAATGGAAGTATGACGGGACTATTCACAGCTAATACAAGTTTAATATTTTAGTTTTTGTGTCAAAGATACAAAGATTAGGTCATTATTATTGGGAGTGAGCGCAAACGCCAACCATATATATCGGAAACTGAATTCTATTTTTTTTCAAGTTACATTATTTAAACGGTATTGCCCTAACAAAGATCTCATTACGATGTGCTATTTTTTTTTATCGTTTTAGTATCATAAACAAACAAATTAACAGAAATTTGGTCATTATAATACAAATCATCATCATCATCATCATCATCATCATCATCATCATCATCTTTATTTTTCCTTTCATTCGTTTTGAGTCTTACATGAATTTTGAAGAATTCTGAAAAATGATGCAACATACATTTGAGGAAGACCAAAAATTAATTTTTCGCAACAAAATATAAAATAAAGAAGAGAATTATCGGTGTAGAATACTTTTTACTTATTATTATTATTATTATTATTATTATTATTATTAATCATTTCCTACTGGCAGTGTAACTCCCGCTACTCTCCCGTAGAACTCTCTTCCGGTTTCTTTCTTCACAGCCATCTTAAAAAATGTAAATGTAACGCCAATCGCTATCTGCTATCTTCTTGAAAGCTGGTCTTTTATTGTCCTTTCTCCTTACTAAGGTCTTCTCATTCTCTTGCAATTCCAGTAACCTCTTTCACAGTAGTGGCATTATCACCTTACTTGATGGTGAAATGATTAAAAAAATATAATAATTCAGCACTAGACGTTTCATCCCCATCTCACCATAAGCGGACAGATCCGTTTCAGTCATTGATAGCTGCGGCTTTATAAAATAGGTAGTGCTGAGTATTTTTGTCTTATGCCCCATTGATACGTAAGGCTAATGACGAATGTATCCTTATAAGAAAACGACTACTATTACAATTTCCACTAACATTTTGTCATATACCATCTTAGTGGGAAGACGTATAAATGAAATGCTCACGACAGATCAACAGATTGGGAGATTAATTATGATGCCCAGGCTCTACACTCCAGAAATGATATCGAAGGACTGTATGTAAAATAAAGGAAGAGAATTTATCAGCGCCGATAACTGTTCCAAGGTGTTATATGGGAAACAGCAGTGCAATGAATATATCATGAAAACAATGCAACTAGAGAAACGAACAGTGAACGTGTTAATCTGCATATAGAGAATTTGAAAGGAAATATCGCAGGTGAAAATTCATGATGTGATTACGCAGAGGATATCTAAAACGAAAAATGGGTTTTTAAAAAAATCATACCAGTCCAGAATAAATGCATGAAGACAAATTGTATCAAAGGGGAAAAAATACAGAAAATATCACATTAGCTGGGAAAAATAAAATAAAAATACAATAAAAATTTGGGGAAGAATAGGATGAATGACGAAGTTTCAGAGAAAATGGAAACTAAAAGGAAACTTATATTTAACATCAGAAAAAGAGATAGCTGAAATTTCTAGGGCACATAATGAGGAAAGAAGGCTTGGACAATTTGATACGCACAGGATAGATTGTAGGCAAGAGGGGTAGAGGAAAATCATGCATAACCCACCTAGTGAGCTTGTGTAAATGGATAACAGAACAGGGTTTGGGAGAGATAACAAAAAGACAAAATGTATTAAGAGCTACAAAGGACAGGAAATTGTAGACGGCCATGATCTCCAACTTTATGAAAGGACATGGCACATAGAAAAGGAAGATACACTGGAAATTGTGTAAATGTCATGAACACTAATGGGTATGTCTCAATCCTCATAAATACGTTGGACACTATTGTAAGTTGGGAGAATATGCTGTCTAAGCTGGCAGCATGATTGGCAGCGTAGGAAGCTCTTGCCGTGTCGAACTCTCTGCC
The DNA here is from genome assembly GCA_903632075.3 of Acanthosepion pharaonis. Taxonomy (NCBI): domain Eukaryota; kingdom Metazoa; phylum Mollusca; class Cephalopoda; order Sepiida; family Sepiidae; genus Acanthosepion; species Acanthosepion pharaonis. Next base: position 1,587,830 of record CAHIKZ030002578.1, read on the forward strand.
TTCTGGAAGAGAGGAACCCGGACGAGGTTATGCTGAACGGCAGAGTCTCGTCCGGGGAGGTAGACAGATACCCGATCCTGTGGGGTCTACGGGCAATTTTCCCCGAGCCCACGGGCTCGGATTTCCCCACATTAAATTTGGCCGTGTGCCGCATCCTACCTCGTGGAGAGGCAGGTAAATATCGTAATATGCTAAGTAGCCCACCACTAGCAGTGGTTTACCTACTTCACGCCGCTGGCGAGTATTGTATTTTTTTGATGTTATAAAGATTACCATTTCATTTCCAACCTTCATTTTGAGTATTCCTCATTCAATAAACCTTTCTATGTTACAATAGTAAACAATTTTTGCTCGTCTGTGTACAGAAATGGTTCAGGCAGAAATCAGACATTGTCCTAGAAAATAAAAAGAGTAAAATACAACAGGCCTTTGATGGTTTAAGTTCGTTGATCTTATGATGTGTAAACCGTGGTTGGGTTATTTAATATCGCAATTTGTATGGAGTACTCAGTGTGGATAGAATTTACTCTTAATGATCAACCAGATTCAACACGTTAAACATTACCCACACGCCAATATAACATTGAGAACTAGACTGAAAAAGAAAAACATCCAAGAAAAATGGTCGGATCTGACTGTGAAGAAAGAAAGATATCTGCTAAATTATAAATTTATCTGTACAGACTAATCGCAAAATGAAGATGTCACAAAATACCAGAACCTCGATTGAGAATTGAAGAATCAATAGAATGTAATGGTTAAGTTTTTTTTTAATAAATATTTTCACTTAATACAAGGCGCAAGATACACTCAAAGTAATGTGTTGCTGAATGAGGTTGTTATAAGGGTGTATAGAAGAAAGTAAGAACGGTGTATTATGAGGATATGTAGGATAGATAAAGGGTTGACCCTAGACTTGAGAGGTTAAACGTAGTGATCGGGTAAGTATCTTTTGGGTGTCTGTTCCACAAATTAACAGTTCTGGAGAAGAAACTGGGTAAAACTTCCTTTTTGTCAGTGGAATACGATGAGGGTGAGGAGGAATTGATCCTGTGTATGTGGCATGGCGTGTCCTTGCTGGGAAGGGCTGAACATGGAACTAGAGACTGTAGTTCGGCTGAACATAAAACTAAACAAATACAAAACCTAGAGATAGAAATAGAAAAAAAAATGTGGCACTTAAAAACTAAAACTGTTATGTTGTGGTTGGAGCTCTGGGTCTGATGAAGAAAGGAACTCAACAACAAATCAACAAAATCCTTTGTGTACTATTTCTCCGAGAAATTCAAAAAATAATTTTAACAAGCATATCGCATATTCTGCGAAGAGCTTTGTTCTTTCTTTTTTGTTTGTTGATAGCTGTCTTTTGTTTAAGTGGAAATAACAAAAAAGCACATTCTTCGTTTGCCCAAGGTCATTAGTGATGAAGCGGCATCTGATTAAGAAACAAAAAAGTAATAATAATAAACAAATTTTATTCTTATTACTTTTATATTATTATTATTTATTTTATTATTTATAACACTGAAACTGAGATTGCATGTATTGCATGAAATCAGAGGATAATTTGAGACGACAGACGATGTTGTGCCTTGTGAGAATATTGGGAAAAGTGCTTGGAATTTGAGGAAACATGCTGTTACTTATTCTTCAGTAATTTCCACAGATTTATACAAAATGTGTGTGATTATAATAATGTTAATAATTATAACGGAAAGTGGGAAATAATAGTAGTAGTAGTAGTAATAATAATAATAATAATAATAAGGAAAAATATTCTACACCGATAATTGTCTTCTTTATTTTATATTTTGTTGCGAAAAATGAATTTATGGTCTTCCTCAAATTGTATGTTGCGGCCGATGGTTTTCAGAATTCATGTAAGACTGAAAACGAATGAAAGGAAGAATAAAGATGATGATGATGATGATGATGATTTATATTATAATGACTAAATTTCTGTGAGATGTTTGTTTGTGACCCTAACACGATAAAAGAAAGTAGCACATCGTGATGAGATCTTAATACCGTTAAAATGTATGAAAAAAAATTGCAATTCAGTTTCCAATATGTATAGTTGATGTTCGCGTTCACACCGATAATAATGATCCAATCTTTGTCTTTGATACAAAATCTAAAATATTAAACTTGTATGAGCTGTGGATAGTCCCTATCATACTTCCATTACTAATATACAGAAATCAATCCTACATTTAGTCAATATTTTAAAGTGTATTATATAATGCGTCCAATCTTTTTAACGACTCTGGTTTAAATGAACATTTACTGCCTAAATACACCAACTACATGCATGCATATTAATTTGAAGATCGCATTTAACGTGAAACTAACACTCACAATGCTGTATTGAGTCCGATGGCAACACTTTATACATCTCTAAAAGCTTTATATCCCATACTGAGCATTCTGCTATTAATATACCAAATTTTAAACGATATATATATATATAATATATATATATATATATATATATATATATATATTACTTTTTGAAAACATCAACAGCTTTATGGGAACTCTTGTTAGAAATTTAAAACATACTACTGTTTGAGAAAACCAATAGCGATTGAATTTCTCAAAAAGTAGTATCAATTTTAAAAATCTAAGATATACATACACAAGCATATAAAGGGTGTTCCAATAACTTGAACCGATTTTAAATGTGAATTAAGTTTAAGCGTCTAATGATTTTTTCTTTTTCTTTCAGATTTAACAACTTAAGCCTTTGGAAATGTTAACCATAGAAAGATTAACAATCGAACAACGTGTTAAAGTTATCGAACCCTATTACAAAACTGGACGTTCAAACAGAACTTGAATGAAAAGTTCCCAGATCGCACCATTTCTCGAAACATCTCAAAAATAAGGTCTATGCCAAGAAGCCAATAACAATTCAACAGCTGAAGTAAGAGATAATAAGGCATACTGGTGAGATCTAGGAGCAACTATGCAGAGACATCAAAAAATTTTGACCATCGAGTGGAGGTGTGCCGCTGAAGCCTTGGCGGACATTTGGGCGATATTATTTTTCATACATAATTACCATAACATGATCCAATATAGAAATAAATAAATTTTCACCAATAACACTGATTTATTTACTGCTGACTTTGATCCGTCTTAATGAAACACTATATTATATTTAACATTCTTTTTATAGATAAAAGTATTTAAGTAAATGCTCTGTTTATAATAAACAGTATTAAATAACATTTACCGGCCTGAATGTCCGAGAAATTTTCATAGAAAATATTTGTCCTTTGACAGGATGAGAACGGTTGGCAAGGTCGAATTTACTGCTTATAAACTTCAATCTTCCATGAATCTCGTACATTCATAACTGCTCCTGGCGTATCAAATTTAAACAACCGAATGATCCTTTGTGGCCGAGAGGTTAGGCACGTCACGCTAAATGACGGTTCCGTATAGGATGCAGGTTCCAATCCTGTCAAAGGACGAATATTTTTTATGAAAATTTCTCGGATATTCAGGCCGGTAAATGTTATTTAATACTGTTTATTATAAACAGAGCATTTACTTAAATACTTGTATCTATAAAAAGAATATTAAACATAAAAATATCTTTAATAAATTGTCGGACTTTGTCCATTTCTTAATGCATGAAACACTATATATATATATATATATATATGTATATATGATAAAATATAGTTTTAAGGTTTGCTATATTTATGGGCCAAAGTGCTCAATATCAGAGATAGAGCGTATGTAAATATAAAAGTGGACATTGAGGTCAACGCCCTGGTACTAGCCTGACGATTGCGTTTAGCATAAAACAGAGTGACGTCTCTGGACATTGACGTCAATGTCCACTTATATATATATATATATATATATATATATATATATATATATATATATATATATATATATATACTATAAAAGGTCTCAATTGTAAGATGTGAAAAGTTTCGGATACACAGACACATGTATATGGACACACACACGTACATATATATTTATGTCTGTGTGTGCATCTATCTATCTATCTATCTATCTATCTATCTATCTATCTATCTATCTATCTAATTAGTTAGCTAGCTAGCTATGTATATATATATATATAAACTCAGGAATCTGCACTGCATAATGATTGTTATTTTCACGCCTCAAAGTCAATACAGAAGAAAGTTTTTCCGTGACTGTCGTCACGGTTTCGAATCCACAGTTGTCTTTCTAGGCGCTATTAGAAAGCCCACTCTACTCTGCTATTTAACCCGTAAGTTTGATGGGTTGGAGAAAAGGTGGATTCATACCTTTGCCAATGGCATTTATGAGAAGTAAACGTAACAGGCTCGAATGGAACTTGAAACCATCTCTCTGATGCCACCTTCCGTACCGATAATCGTTTCGTTACCTATTCCTTTATAAGGATCAGTTCTTGTTGCTTTAAGAGATGAAAAGGCAAATTATGGACTTGAACCCAGGACCGTGAGTTGTAGAAAATACGCCTTTACCAGAAGAATAACAAATTCTGGCTCAAATACAAAATTATTTGGTAAATCAATTCATTTTAATGAATTTTGGACAGCATTTCGATTCACTCGCCCGGAATAATGTCGCCAGTCTTTTAATTATGTTAAGCTTGCTTCAACGTACAACAGGTGAGGGTAAAGCAGTATGCCTTTCAAAGTCTGTTTCCTTTGAAGCGGTTATAACTTAAAAATAGACTAGAAAATCTATGGACTTTTCTCACTGGCCTTAATTAAAATCTTATTGAACGAATTGTTGATTCTGTTTTTGAACTCCAGACTTGAAAACATTTGGACATTATCAATTGAAATGTATTAAATAATAAATCGGAAAACTTCATTCAAAAGTTATCAAAGTAGTTTTATTTTAAACAGCACTGGTTAGCTATGAAATGAATACAGATAGTCAACAACAGATTGTTGGACGAGATATTTAGAAATTACGATCATATTTTCTTTTCATTAAAATTAGATTTCCCTTCCGTAATTAATGAATAAACATTGTAGGTTTCATTACGTTGTCGTAATTCGTATAAATATAAAAAGAAAAAATCTACGGATAGTGTAACGGATATCAGCGCCGTAAGTGCAATCGTAGACCCGAGTTCCAGATGAGTCTGTTGCGTTCACTTTCACACAAATATGCATAGGAAAAGCATGAAGATATCTCTGCTCTCTCCCTACCCTAGCAATAGGATAATTAGCAGGGGTATCTTCCTAGACTTGGTGGCATCCATCGAAGAGAAGAAAAATTCCAAACAATGGAGAAGGCAATGGAAATTCACCAAAATATTTCCCAAGAATTCCAAGCACGGATATGATCGCCTATGTCCGGAGGACAGGGACGGATTTGGTATTAAAAATATTGCAAAATGTCGGTGGATTTTCGTATTGAAATGTTCCAATTGAATTTTTAAACTTTTTTGTAAATCACAAAGAACAAAGCACAAAGAAAACACTTTTCGTAGAATAGTTTCATATTCGACAGTCTGTTTCATGCTTAAATTCAATCGCCTTTTAAGTATAAAACAGAATGTCGTCGTTGGGTGTTGACCTCAAAGCCCGCTTTTATATAATAATAATAATAATAAATATACAGTGAGGGAAAACAAATATTTGTACAAGTACAATATTAATTTATTGTATTTCCAACTAATGAATAAATATACTTTTTATATAATTAAATGTACACAAATGCGTATTAACTAAATATGCATAGAAAACAAAAAAATTAATGTGTGAAAAAAGAATTCGTACAATACCAAAAAGAATACATAATCTTCATTTACATAAATAGATGGTAGAATGAATGCCGCAGCTTATCAAAATATTCTTGAAGCAAATTTAATGATTTCGGTTGAAAATCTTGAAATTTCTCCTGATTGGATCTTTCAAAAAGTTAATGATCCTAAGCACACTGCAAAATCTAGTTGAAAATACCTAACTAAAAAAATTGTATGTGTACGCATATTTGTTTCTGTCTGTCTCTCTCTCTCTCTATATATATATATATATATATATATGTGTGTGTGTGTGTTTGTCATCCACAGGCAGACTGTTTCGCTGTATAACAGCTCATCAGTGTGGCTAAACATCGGATTACCTCATGCCAGGATTGAAACCCAATCCAGTTGGTATCAATCGAAGATTTTCCCCCTGAGCTATCAGCTCCCGACAGAGAAGAAGATGAATTTTTATGTATTTATTTTAGAATAAAGACGCCAATGACGCAGAGTGCTCAATTCATAGAAGAGCTTTTCTATCAGCAGTAGCAGTCACTATTTACAAATTCGTGCCTTTCCCTTTTAAGTGCTCAACTGAATTTTATTTTATCGGGGGCGTTTTATGCGTCATTCACAGACAGACTTTTTCGCTGTACCACAGCTCATCAGTGTGGCTAGACATCCGATTGCCTCAAGCCAGGATTGAAACCCAATATATATATATATATATATATATATATATATATATATAGTTTTTTTCACTTAACTCATGTTTACTTCGGAGTTTCATGGCTATATAAGTATAACGACTCGTCGGAAGAGAGTTAAGCAGTTTAACTCAGGCGAGTGCAAACGGAACCACTGTATAGTTTATCATATTGCAGCTTTGACAATTCTTTGAATTTCTTTAATTTTTGTAATATTATTGTTAGTCTGAGGTGCGGATTGGGCAATGGTTATCAGCACAGAAAGTTAATTCGTCGTGCCAAATTCAATTTACACTCGATTCCGCTATTGCCATTGAAAAAAATGTATGAATAAATCTTCTTCCAGTTATGGGTAAAATAGCAGGGCAAATTGGGATCACTTGCCTTGAGTTAGCAAAACGTCTAAGAGAAGTTAATCTCTGAATTCGAAGCCTACCTGAAGGGCTTCGTCAGGTTATCTTGCCCAAGATATACTGCTGCTGCTATGGCTGCAGTACACGGCACCCTTACAACCCTAAATGGGTCATATAACTGAAGGTAATAACTCATGTAATCAGAAAGTAAGTATCTTTTTGTAAATCAGTTGTTGATGGCCAATCCATTTTATTATACACAACTTTCAATTTTATGCCATTTTTTTTTCAATTTCATACCATTTTTTGACAGAGGCAACCATCAATTCGGAAATTATATTTTATACAATGAAATTAAAGTGGGCTTATAACAATTGATTTTTGTATACAAACTGATATAAGTCAAGTCATAATTTTAGCGCCCTATAAAGTTCTAATCCAGTGGTTCCCAACCTTTTTTTACATGGCGGCACACTATTGAGTTCTTTAAATTTTCGCGGCACACCTATCACAAAAAATAAATATTTTCCACTCATAAAGCCTTTTTGCAATAAAATAATAAAAAACAAAGAATATTAGAATCTAATCAATCCAATCGAAATAAGACCTATAAAAGAGCCGATGAATTCCAAGAGTTCAGTTGTCAGTACATTGTGTCTAAATAAAAACAGTGTGGAAGAAACAATGTCAATGTCAAACCACTCTACCACCCAGAAATAATCATCGAGGTGGTGTATTTTTTTTAATCATTTCACCCAAAGCAAGGTGGGAATGCCACTAGTACGCGGGGGGTTACAAGGAGTGAAAGTGAAAGGGAAGACAGAATAGGGAGGATTGAGGAAAGGACAAAAGATAATCTGGAAGACAGAAGGTGACGATTTATGTTGTATTTAAATTTTTGAGAATTTTAGTTATCAGAGAAGCAAATAAACGGAAGGGACTTCCACAGGTTGGAAGTGCGAGAAAAGAAATTGCTGGAGTAGAAGTGGCGGTTGCATTTAGCTATTTTAACAGTAATCGGTGGGGGGTGGCTAGATGCCTAGATGGGACCTAGATTACGCTTAAATTCAGGTATTTGAGGCACCGAGGAAAAGAAAGATCATCAGAGGAGTTGCCATGAAACTATTTGAAAAAAAGACAGAGGGAAGTCACGTCAAGTCAGTGAGAAATTGGCTGAAAACCAGATGCCATGTCAGGATCGATTACATTACAGATCCTTCTTTGGATTTGGCTAAGAATCTCCAGGTGTACAGCAGGACCAGATATGGCAACAGTATTCAACGCACGAACGAATGTTAGATTTGTAAATGTACAAGATGGATTCACACGAAAAAAAATGTATTAAACTAAATACGAAAATCAAATACGAAATTGTGAAGATATGTTAACATTAAATCAAACCACTCCAGGCACTTTACTGAGACGATACCAATATGCATTGAGTATACGCTATCACGCAACACGTTCCTCTAAGCGCATTTTCGTCTACCGGCGTGAATATTCGATTTCAAGCACTCCGGATTGAACGACGGTTTCTCGTGTAGAGGTAGGTTCGAATCCAGCTGGTGGGTGCGTTTTTCTTTAATAGTATTTCTCGAATATTGAGAACGGTAGGCGAAAATAAAATACGGTTTAAAACAAACATAAACGGAGCGCCTACTCAAATATGGATATCCACTAAAAATAACGTTTAAAGTAATAATATATATATATATATATATATATATATATATATATATATATATATATATATATATATATATCAGTTAAAGATCAAATGCAGATCAAATATGGATCTAAATCCGACAGGATGACAAAATAAAAGAACAAACAGGAAACGTATATCAATCTAACATGTTTCACTTTTATTAAAGCTGCGTCAGAGATTGAGAGAAAACAATCTGATTTCTTACAATCTTTGCCGAAGTTTTAACAAAAAGCTTTAATAAAAAACTGAAACAGGGTAGATTGATACACATTTCCTATATATATATATATATATATATATATATATATACCAAAGTGAACATTGAAATCAACACACACACACACACATATATATATATATATATATATATATATATATATATATATATACTCTATTTCCAACTCCAGCGGATATCTCAGTGTATACGTTTTTATCATTGATATTTTCTTTTGTAAAAATGATAGTTTCGTATACCAATTTTTTCGAATTACAATATGCTCCAACTGGGCAGTTCGTTCTGGTTCTACAATTACAAGGAGGCTTGTTTTCTCGTATTTTGCTGTCATAAAATGTTTTTATTATTAATTTGAGTCCTAATTAATTTCCTTTACTCGCAACAACAAAATATAACAGACCGTTCCTTAAACATATCATAACATGATAAAAAATGGGTGACATGCGACAATGTTCTGTGCAAAAGGTAGTGGCTAGACATAAATCTCCACAATCGACTCCACAAGCTGAGCTCCTTGGTAATGTTGTGCATATAATTCATTTAGAGTTCGTAAAACGCAACGAAACACTAAATGTACATTTATACGTCCAGTAGCTGAAACGTGTCCATAAAATCTTTGTTGAAAATGTTCTGTGCTGGTCAGTAGGAAAAATGTTCTTTTCCATGACAACTCAATGCTATGTCCAGCAAGATTTAGACAAGAAAAAATTTTGAAACTATGTTGGTCTGTTCTTCTCCATCCACCATATTCACTGGTCCTTGCACCAACCGATTATTGCTTTCTTGATCACTGCAAAACCCTTTTATGGAAAAATAAAAAATCTTACGCAGATTGTGTGTGTGTGTGTCTGTACGTTTATATATTGGATCGGATTTCCTACATTTTTCAACCGATTTCAACAAAACTTCACAGGACCACTTGCAGTGGTTCTGACAGCGCCAAAAATTGGAAAAACACAATTTTTTTTGCACGAAATCAATTTGAAAACACGATAAAACACGATTCTGTCGCCAGAACGAAAGGGGGACAACTCATATCGAGTTATACTTATAAAACCCAGGTTGTTTCTGTGTGTGTGTTCGTTTATATATGGGATCGGATTTCCTACTTTTTTCAACCGATTTCAACAAAACTTCACTTTTTTTTTGGCAGGTAGTGTTTCTTATTGTCTTGCACACTTTTTTCTTTATTTTTACATTCAGAGTGCTTTGGGTTTGACCAATTCGTAAAAAAAAAACTAATTAAGACATGCGTGTCCGTCAACCTTAAACAATAATTTTTGTCAATTTTATTTTTCAGTCTTTATGATGGTCGATACTTGATCTATCTCTTACTGTTACATCCCCGGGCAACGCTGGGCTCTACTGCTAGTATCTAATAACCAGAATCAAGACTTCGTCCAAAAACTTTCTCACATCAAAACCAATAGAATCTTCCTCAAAAGGCATCGGAGATCTTCGGGAGAAGTGGCAACATGACATTACAAATAATGGTGAAGATATAATTGAATAAAATGTAATTGTACCTTGTTTTTTGAAGAATAAAATTGGTAAAAAAAGGAAATTATTTATGATTCAACCTAATATATATTAATATATGTTCACATACACACACACACGCACATACACATACGCAGGCATACATTGTTGCTTTCTATCAATCTCTCTCACATTACATACACATACTTAATATGTACTCATATGCGTATAGGACACACATGTTTTTCTTTAATAACATTTTTCGAATATTCAGGCCAGTAGAAAATAAATATGATGTTTAAAATAAACGGAACGTCTACTCAGATATAGGTATCCATTAAAAATAACGTTTAAAGTTATAATATATATATATATATATATATATATATATATATATATATATATATATATATATATATATATATGTGTGTGTGTGTGTGTGTAAATATATATATATATATATATATATATATATATATGAAGTGCATATTTGAATATTATATATTTTAATAAGAACACGAAATATATATTCTAATAAGTACACAAAATATATATTTAAGTGTGTGTGTGTATGTGTGCGTGTGTGCATATAAATATGCGTGTAGATGTGCTCCTTTTCACATGTTCATATTCACATTCGATGGAAAAAAGAAAGATTGAAAGACAAGCAAGTTTAAGAAGAAAAATCCTGGTCTTTAGGAACTTGCTATTATCGACGAGGCTGTATAATTATCGACCTAACGTTGACTCGACTGCCTTTTGAAGGCTATAATATTCCTAGACTGACCGATACTTGCTGCACCTGTCAATCATCGCCCACAACCCGTTGCTTTAATTACAGGGGATAAGTCGAGTGAACAGGCACGCAGACCTTTCTGGCCTTCATTTTTTTTATTTGCCTGCTTAAAATCGCACTTCAAAACCAGCACCCGACAAGACTAGTGTATTGGATAAAATCTATTTTCTAGAGACATTTTCTTGTTAGTATTATGAAACCTTATGGCAACCTGTCAATATACGATGGCAGGGTTGATAAATGCATGGCAGAAATTTAAATATGAGTCATTATCAGTATTTCGTGACTTTTTCTTTCTTGTAGGTCTATTTTATTGTTTATTACTTTCCAGTCGTTGCACTCCTCAGGTTTTCTCATATAATCGGAAGTCCTGATAAGACGTCATTATCACGCGAATTATTTTGACTAATATAATGATAGGTTACGGCCATAACATGTTCATTTCACCGGTTCTTGTACGAGCACCGAAGTTAAGCAACATCGAACCTGGTCAGTACCTATATGGGTGACAGCTTGGGAATACCAGGTGCTGTAAGCTTGGATCTGCGTTTTGTGTAACAGCTTGGAATTAGAAATCGGGGATCCGAGTTCCGATTCCAGTTGGGTTTGTTATCTTCACTTACGCACAATTATTAATTAGTAGGACTTGTATTAGTAAATCGTTATTATTTCCAAAAAATTCTTACAATCTAAAAATAATTTCTGGATTTAAATGATCAGCAAAAGGTTGATAAACATTAAAAAACAAATCAATCAATTAATCAATCAATAATATCCTGATCTGTGTTGCTTTATCACTACATTAAAGACCTATTGGTTCTCTGGGTTTCCAAATATCGTATCAGATGATCTGTTGTCATTATTCTTTGAGTTAGTCTAATATCCTCATCTTTATTGTTTTCATACTATTTCTTCGTCTCTTCGTATTTCTCGTTCATTGAAGAGGCGGGGGATATTACAAAAGCAAAATAAAGCAACAATATTATTTGCATGCAGACGATAGTCTTCATCTTTATTGTTATTATCACAATGTTTCGGTCATTGTGCTCTCCGGCCTTCATCAGTTACTTGTAAAATTTAGGAAATATTGAACTGAATCCTACGGGGGCAGATTGTTCTCGTTCCGCTGACCATTTCTAGGGGATATTGCCCCGTTTTCATTGAGTCCAAGAAGTCCGGGTTTAGGGTTTGAAATCTGAATTACTATGTAACCAAATACAGAAAAACAACGATTTAACTCTGTAAAACCTATCCAAGTGACGACTGCAGAAACGACCACCTTTCTTTTATATGTCAAATAAGAGTAAAATTACGAAAACTAGAGAAGCCTAACGCAGCACCCAAATTGAAATACAACAGACTCCTAAATGACTCGAACCTGAAGGAAAATATATGGACAGTGCGAAAAGAAGATACGAGAGACAAAATGTAAATGGAAACTCGAAATGGGACACACTAAGAAAACCTTCAGTGACATCCGACATTATCCTAAAGGAGAATGGACGAAGAAGAAAAAAATGAATGGGTCACAAATGAGATTGTCGACATGATACAAAGGATACAGAAAACAATGCCTAGACATGGAACGGAATAAAGAAAACTACACAATTAAATAAACAACAAATGCAGGCAGAATGGCTCAACGAAAAATGTGCAGAAATAGAAACAATGAGTATTACAGATAAAGTAGATATGCATAGAAAAATAATAGCAGGACAAAAGATATGATCACCAGCAGGCTGCATAAAATCAAGGGACGGAACGCTCATATAAGTGAAAGAAAAAATTCTTTAGCACTGGAACGAATATATTGGACATCTCTTTTACGACAAAGTGAAAAACCAGCAATACAGAGAAATACCGACGGGCCGGAAATGATAAAACCCGAAGTGGAAGCTGCACTGGCCAAATTGAACAGAAATGAAGCGGCAGGGCCAGATAGAATTGTAATAGAGATGCTGGCAGCCTTAGATGATTCCAGCATAGAAAAGAATAGAGAAATAATAAATTAAATCTAAAGCAGAGGGGATTTACCGGAAGAGCGAAGCAGATCTATTTTCATAACACTGCCTTAGAAATCAGGCGCAAACGAATGTGAACTCCACCGAACAGTCAGTCTAAAGAAACACATAACAAAACTAATCACCCGAATTCTGATGAATAGAGCGCGCAGCAGAATCAGGCCAGAGATAGGACAAGAACAGTGCGGGTTCATTAAATAAACCGGAACAAGGAACGCGATATTTATGCGCAGAATGTTATCAGAAAAAGCGTACAAATGCAGAAGAACGTGTACCTGTGTTTTATAGACTACGCAAAGGACTTCGACAAAGTACACCTTAAAGATCTGTTAGAACTGCTCAGCTACCTGACATTCGGGAAAGACATTAGAATAATAAAAGAATCTCTATTGGCAGCAAACCGGTTATATACAGATAAAAATGAGTTAAGCAGATATATAAAAATAGTAAGGGTGTAAAGCAAGATTTACCGGATTTATTTTAATCTATATAGCGAGGCAATTCCGAGAGAACTAGAAATCTTATCGGGATTCGTCATTGGTGGCTATAATCTTAACAACATAAGATATGCAGATGATACAGTGCTGATAACAGACACGGAAAGGAAACTACAAAACCTCTCACAGCAGGCAACGAAGGAGAGCGAGAAGAAGGGACTAAGCATAAATTAAAATAAGATAGAATGCATGGTTATCAGCAAAAAGATGAGCCCAAAATGCAATTTACAGGTCGGGGACGCTAGAATCAAGCAGGAACAGAAATTTAAATATCTAGTAAATGTTCTAGCAGAGGACGGAAATTGCTATACTGAGATGCGAAGACGTTTTGGGACGGCCAAAGATGCATTCCAAAAGCTAAGTAGAGTATTACGAGACAGGAAAGTTTCGTTGGAAACAAAGAAAAGAATACTTAACTGTTACGTGATATCTGCCCTCCTGCATGGCAGGAGATGCTGGACAATCTCCTTAAAGATGAGGAAGAGACTCGAAGCAATAGAAATGTAATTCTACAGAAGGATGCTAAGGATACAATGGGCCGAACATGTGAGCAACGACGAGGTTTTGGAGAGAATGGAAATAAAGAGGAAACTTATACTTAAAGTCAGGAAGAGGCAGCTAATATTTCTGGGATACGTAATGAGGAAGGGGTGCTTGGAAAATCGGATACTCACAAGACGGATACAGAGTAAAAGGATCAGGGGAAAGCATCACGTGACATACTTAATGGGATTGTGCAAGGGGATGGTAGAACAGGGTCTGGGACAAATAACAAAAATACAAAACAGGAGAAGCTGGAAGGCGAAGATCGCCTACGTGCTGAAGGAACAAGGCACATTAAAAAATTAAAAAAGATGCTGAGTGAAGAATCTGCAGCTTTAACACTAACTTGCTTGCTGGTGATTGCCACTGCTGATTGACAGCATTGATTTTTTAACTACAGCTGCTGGTGTTGAGCTTAGCTCTCATTCATTTCTTATGGCAAAAGTCAAGTTGTAAATAGTGTAAATAAGGATAGCGATCAGATATGTAGAGAGAAACAGTAGCAACGACAAACAAAATACTGGGTATCACTCAAAACCTATTATTAGCTAAATATTGTGCTAAAAACATCCTCTTTGGTGTTATTAGACCCTGTTATCGAGTATAGGATCATAGCCCCACCCAGCTAGGTGCACTGCTGGTCTTTCTGCAGCAAGTAGGCAATATTCAATATGGGAGATATAGCTTTTATGGATATAGATACTTTGAATACAGAAATTAAAGAATCAACATCTCTCTCTCTCACTATATATATATATATATATATATAATCTCTCTCTCTTTTATTATATATATATATATATATATATATATATATATATATATATATATATATATATATATATATATATATATATATATATATATATATATATATATATATGTGTGTGTGTGTATAAAAAGAGAGGAGGAGGAGAGGGGGTATCTCGAGGTGGTGTAATGGTTAGCAAGCTTTTATCGCTAGAACAGTTACCACAGAGTAGGGAGTTCGATCCTCACTGAGTTCCCTCTATGTTTGGCCTTGTGCCACTCTAACCTACGGTTGGAAAATCACTATATATATATATATATATATTTAGAGAGAGAGAGAGAGAGAGAGAGAGAGAGTTACCATGCAATGTTGATTCATTGATTTCTGCATTCACAGTATCTATATCCGCACTTTCTAACAATAATAAACTTAATTATAAATGTAACCTCCTAATGATATCACCAAACCCAATTAAAAAAAAAAGCAGTGTACATATATAAATGTCGTCACACATTATGAAATGGACAAAGTTCAACAATTATTTTAAGACATTTTTTTAACATAGGACGAATTTTCGGAGGATGAATATTTTCTATGAAAATTTCTCGGACATTCAGGTCGGTAAATGTTGTCTAATACTGTTTATTATAAACAGGGCATTTACTTAAATATTTGTATCTATAAAAAGAATGTATAAGCATGAAAATGTTTTAAAATATATAAATGTGTATCTATGCATATATGTGCATGTGTGTGTATGTATGTATGTATGTATGAGCATATGTATGTATAAATATTTACCATTTAAACATTAACATCATTGGTATCATACGCACACATACACACACATACATATGCATAAATATATACAAATATTTATTGCCTAAACATTAGTAGTAACAATTATTTATATAAAAAATGTAAATAATCGGAATGTACCCTCTCTAGGTAAAAAACTAAAATGCCCATAAATAAAAGTAAATAAATAGCTAACTAAAAATAGTTCATATGTTTATGGCCGGATCAAAGCAGATAAAAAAACGAAGAAAAAGTGCAACATGATTACGTCGCACCTCCGTGCAGATAGGCGCGGACAAGCGCACACACAAACACAGAGAATACAGAAAAAAATTACATTAGTTCTAAATGTGTATAAAAATTAAAAATCGAAAAATATTAATAAAAGTAAATTGCTGATATCCCTTGAAATGTGGACGAACAGGACCGTCTACGAAACTCTGGAGTCGGGATGCTGAAGTTAACATCAATCAGCTAAGTGACAAATTTTACTCACATTAATCCTATTAATGCTTTATCTTTGATATCAAGCACTTTATTGTAAAGACTGTTTCTCTTAAATGTCTTTTTTCTCAGTGCCCCATTGACTGTCAGCATTTTTGGCTTTATATTATCTTTGACATCACTATTGCTCCTGAAAAATTATTTTCAATTGAGCACTTTTGGAGATTTTTTATTATTGCTTTATCACTTTTAATAGCATTCAATTCTGTATTATATTTTCTAATAAAAATCTATCTTACATCAATATGGAACCCACATATTTTAATTACTTATTGAAAAATATACCAGCATGAAACCTACATGACTACAAAATCAAACTAAAATAAAAAAAAATAGGACACTTCATAAAGCACATAAGATGGAAAGTATTCTATTTTAAATTGAATTAAACTGCCTAAAATCAATATTATACCACAGTAAAACTGTGGACAAAAAAACGGCAATAATAATAATAATAATAATAATAATAATAATAACAACTTTAACATAACAACGGCTAGCTATGATGGCGCAGATTATGAGAACTCATAGGCATATATATATATATATATATATATATATATATATATATATATATATGTAATCAATAAATTAACAAATATTATTAACAAAAGATATAGGTCTACACGGGGGCGACGGTATATTAACCCTAAGAAAATGCAACAGCAGAACTACAAAAAATAAAACGAGAAATAATAAAAAAACTTCAAACCATTAGGTTTTACAATAGATATAAAATCAAATAAAAGAAATAGTAAATTTCTTACATATAAGACATAAACACAAGATGGAATGTATTCTATTTCAACAACAAATACAATGACAATGGTGATAACAACACCGATAATGTTAACATATTTGGATTTAGATAAATGAAATGACCACCACAACCAAACGATCTCATTGCTTTTGAAAATGACAGAACAAACACAATCAATAATGTCGAAATAAGAAAATTCAACAATAATTTGCGAAAAAGACTTGAAAGAGATAAAAAAAAATGATAACTCAAATAAATTATTTATAAAAGCAGATAAATTCAAGATGACTTATAAATTCAACATAAAACAACGGAACCTACAAACTATGCAAAAAATCAAACAACTTAAGGTACATTAACAAAAATTCTAACCACCTCCTAACGTATTTAAACAAATACTCGTATCTATAACTAAAAGAATATCAACAAATTCTAGTTGTCTAAAAATATTCAATGAAAAAAAAAAATGAATCAACCCTAAGAAACAGTGGATATTCAAACAAGCTAGAATACAAAAACGAAAATAATTCAAACAAAACAAGAGAAAAACAAATATAATTTGGTTCACCCCCCCATACAACTACTCAATAAAACAAAAATAGGGAAAATACTCGTCAAAATAATTGCCAAACACTTCCCTAAAAACAGCAAATTATAAAAAATTATCAACAAAAATACAATCAAAATTAGTTACGGCTGCATGGATAAATTGTAGAAAATAATAACTAAGCACAATAAAAAAATGCTTAACAAAACCAATATCAATTACAATAACAATAACATACAGAAAAATAACACCATTAAATGTAACTGCAGACACAGTAAATTGACAACTTACCAATAAATGCTTAACCAACAGCATAATATACTAAGCCATCGTAAATAATAACATTAATACAGATGAAAAAATTACCACAGAAAAAAATTAAAGAAACATAGTATAACCACAAAATGTCATTCGAAAGAAAAATTTACACAAACAATACAACCCTATTAAAATAAATATGGAGCCAAAAAGAAAACAATATCCCCAACAAAATCAAGTAGGAAAAAGAGGAAAAATTAGTAAAAATTAGTTTTAAAAAACCGAAATAAACTCTTAAACAAGAAAACTGAAATAGTGGTCAAATGTAGGCATATAAATAAATATTTACATCTAAGCACTAACTAAAAATAAACAAATAAATCTAAATAAAATAAATATAAATTGAAAAATAATACAAACTTTAAATAAATAAATAAATGAATAAAAGAAACAGATATAAATTTAATTTATAAATAAACAAATAAAAAATAAATATGCGCGTGTGTGTACGTGTGTATGTGGACATGCACAAACACACAAACACTAATAATGAACAAACCTAAAACACCATAATTAAAACCACAATATATACCACCAAGACATAAACAACTACTAACTATTAAATAAAAATTAAACATTAAATACGATGATATATGATATAAGCATACACTTATATTAATTACATACATTACTTAAGTGCATGGGTGCAACATGCGTACGTAGGTGTGCGGAAGTGTGTATTATATATATGTATATACATATATGTATGTGTAAAAAATATTTAAAAAATTAACTAACTTCACCATTTATGCACAAGTCAATTAACAAAGCACAGACATAACTGTACATATACCCGCGTTTGTGTGTACATATATGCGCATACGTATGCATACATACGTATGCATATATACGTATTGCCAATCACTGATTTTTAGATTTCATTAGATACTTACGTATTTATTCCTGATGACAGTTCTTTCAATCTCATTGTATTTCACATAAATATTTTCTAAATATTTTATTTTGAATGAGAACTTTGAGTAAAAGTTTGCATTATGTTGAATATTTGGTAACAAGTTTCTCCAAGTTAGAATCTCAGGATTAGTAATCTTCTCTTAGCCAGAATGTTATTCAAGCAACCAGAAGACAAAAATCTTTCTTTGGAAAAAGTCACCTAATTTTGAATTTGTGTCCGGTTCATTAAGCAACCAATTTGTCGATATCGCTATTCCAAATTTTCGTTTCACAATGGTCGTGAAAGCAAAATACTTCTCATTAAAGATGGGTTCGTATAGATTAGTTCCAATAAACCAATGATAAATTAATAACAGCTCTCTCTTCAATTCTGCATGAGTATTATGGGGTAAATATCTTTTTAAAATGCATCCTGGGTATGACGATAAACTACATCCGGCAGCAAGGCTTTTGATCTTAATTGTTGTTGTTCTCAAGTCCACCCTGAATCGGGGTAGTAGCACCTGTCAGGGTCCCAGCTATGGGCAAATAACTACCCCTCCCCAGCAAAAGGGGATCAAAACACTAGGAAAGTATAAAATTAGGTTTTAATACCAGCAAAACTTTTTTGAAAATTTTTTTTAGCAGCTATAGATTTTTGAAAAAATTATTACCAGCAATACATTTTAAAAAAATATTGCCAGTAATAAATTTTTAGAAGTGAAAGTGTTGCCAGCGATGCATTTTTGGAAAAAAAGAATTACCAGTAATGCATTTTTGAGGGGTGGGGTGATGTTACGAGCAATACATTTTTGAAAAAACAAAATATTACCAACAGTACATTTTTGAAAAAAAATATTACCAGCAATAAAAATCTTGTCGGCATTAAATAACCCACTGAGATTGATATGCCGTAAACCAAACAAAACCAAACCAAACCAAACCAAACCAAACCTTATAGGAGGATTGATATATAACAGTTCAGCATTCTCTGCTACATAGAAGAGCTGATATTACATAACATGATATTACGAAAATTTATGGGCTACCAGAAGCAGTATGCACACAGGAAAAGAAAAACCTTTAAAATGCAGTTACTCTTAAGTGAGATATATTATTTATTTCTTGAATCATTTGACAAATATCCCTAACTTTGTGGTTTTGATTTCAACGATAAAAAACAATAAAAATAAAGATATTAACCATATAATTAATCAAAAATTTAGACAATGTTTATTAATTATCTTGTTTATCATTGCACACGAGTTCAACATATTGAAATAGTGTAACTCTGGTACAAGGCCGCATTTCACTATAGTGTCTGTTTATATTTCTGAGATGAGGTATTATGTATATTATTTACATTATTCGGACTATTGTACTCATCTTTGTCGCCATATTTATTACAACGTTTCGGCCGTTGTACGCTCCAGCCTTCTTCAGGTGGTTGGAATGGCGAACTGAACCCTATATTTCGCTCACTGGGGTAGACTGTTCTAGTTTCACGTGCCATGTTTAACGGATGTCAGTTATCAGTTATCTCCTGTTAATTTCCCTCTTAGTTCTCCACTGCCTTAGCCGGGTATTGAACTCACACTATTTGGGTCCTGTCATTGGATCTAACTAACGCCTTTATCTATTGTGCCATGTGTCCTTGAGGAAATAAAAGGTTCAGTTCGACATTCCAACCACCTGAAGAAGGCCGGAGCGTACAACGTCCGAAACGTTGTAATAAACATGGCGACAAAGATGAGAACAATAGTCCGAATAATGTAAATAATGTTCACTATAGTGGTTGGAAGATAAATATAGTTTGTGGAATAAGCGCTCTATCAACTTGATAAATACAATTGTTTCGAACAATAAGATGGTTCACAGACAATATTACAGAAAATTATCAAATTAAAATCCTAAGATATAGAAATCGATAAAATAATTATCGATAAATGCCCTATATGATCTATTATTGATTGGCACATTTAGCAAAATATAATTTTACGATATAACAAAACGAAAGTAAAATGTATAAATTGAAATACATTTTCAAAATTATACTAATTCTACATGTTTATTTTAAATACAATTTGCTTATTTTTCTTTGACTGACAATATTCTTTAAAATAAATATTACTGCCTCTGTCCTCAAAATAAATGCTTTATTTGGATATTTTTCTTTGGATTATTGGCCAAATTTTAAAATAAATATTATTGCTTCTGTCCCCTATATAGTTGACATATTTCTATTCGCATTGTTCAAACTGTGGTTCTCATGTTTATTGTTATATTCACAAAGTTTCGGCCATTGCACGCTCCGGCCTACTTCAGGTAGAATTTCGAACCTAACCCTTTATTTAGTCCACTGAGGTAGATTGTTCTAATTCCACGTGCCATGCCTCTTCTGAATATCTCAATTTCAGTTATTTACCTTTAGTAATTCAACTCTCCAAGATTTTGTTCACTTCTGCTGTGTCCTGGCATTGAACCCATCATTCTTTGGGTCAAGTCACTGGATTACTTCAACCAATGCTTTTATCCACTGAACCGTGTAAATAGTTACAATACGACATCTAAAAAAATATATACCCTTGTGTAAATTAATTGAAACAAAACGAATAATTCCGTTATAATTTATTTTTGTTTCCCTATTTTTTCAATGAAACATGACCCATTACACATGTTAGTACTTTGTATGACCATTCCACGAAGTCTTTCCTCACAAATTGACCACAGATTCACGATTGGATTTAAATCAGGAGAGTTTCCAAGTCAGTCTATAGTACTTTGATTTTCTCACTGGTAAGGCTTCCTAGTGTGTTCGTGCAGCTTCACAATTTTCGTACACTTCTTTGGAGTAACGTCCATCGCAGACAATGGCTGTGGGACAACTAATCCACAGTCGAGACAATAGTGTCTGGTCGTGATGAAAATTTGATGCTATAACGGATGACGCAATATTTTTCAAGGCCAAAATCAAATTTCATCATGCACCCCGAAAATAAATTCATATTACTACACAACACTTCAAATGACCTAATCGTAGGAAAAATAGAAATTGATTATACCCTGTCACTCCAGTGAGTTTAAAACTGTCCATATAGTGAAAGAAAGGAAACTAAAGCGGTTGTTTCAATTAATTTGCACAAGGGTGTAGATAGATGATATATTTCTATATTTTTTTTGATTATTGGTAGATTTTTAAAATAAATACTATTACCTATGTTCTCTAAGTAATTGCTATTTTTATACTTTCGTCGTTTATTGTGAAAATTTATTAATAAATATTAGTATTTATATCCCGTAATAATTGTTACTTCTGTTTATTTTATTTCCATTATTGTCAACATTTTTTTAATAGATATTACAATCTTTGTTCAAAATTAATTGCTACATTAGCCTATTTTTACTTAATACTTAAGTGTAAAGTAGATTATTGAACTTATTTCCAAAATTAACGATTCCACACACAGAATCAATAATTTAATTTAATTTACATCGAATTTACATTTTATTTTATTTACACTGTAACAACGATAATTTTCACACACGAAATGTAACAACAATTATGGAACAAAGGTAATAATATCAAGAAAACTCGTCAAACAACCAACGTCTCTACCAAATGCTCTGTGTCTCTCACAGTAAATACAAAGAAAGCCACCTATTATAATCACTGATAATATTATTAAACGTTTATTGACATAAAATCAGTGATGTGCAGTTATGTTTTATAGATTAAGCAAAAGCAAGAGACACAAATTTATTTGGAAAAGATCCTAGAATAATCCAGAACTTATACTGGGGGCAAACCGCCTGCATATGGATAAAAAATTAATTGAGTAGTCATACAAAAATAGAAAGGGGTGAGAGACAAGGATGCACCTTCTCCTCAGATTTATTAAACCTCTCCAATGACGCTATCCTAAGGGAACCGGAGACCGTATCTGGAATTATTATTGGTGGGCGTAAACTTAACAACATATGACACTGTGTTGATTACCGACAGTGAAAGGAAATTACTGAACCTCCTAGACAGGGTAGCAGAAGAAAGCGAGATAAAAGGACTAACCATTAACATGATGAAGACAGAAAGTATGGTTGTAAGCAAGAGGAAAAGCCCAAGATGCGAGTTACGGATTGGAGATAAAAACATCAAGCAGGTGCAGAAGCTTCGATACCTGGGAAGTGTTTTAACAGACGTTGGAAAAGGCGAAGACGAGATCCAAACACAAAGCGAATAAGCAACAAAATGTCCTATAATCAGAATCAGGTAGAGACAGTTGAAATTTCTTGGACAGCAAGAGAGATAGGGGAAGGCAGCGTATCACTTAGCTAAGTTTGTGTAAATGGATGGCGGAACGGAGTGGGGGCGGGTCTTAGCAAAGAAATGAAAACTGCTAAGAACAACACGAGATAGAAAGTTGTGGAGAGCTATAGTCGCCGATGTCCTGAAGGGGCGCGCTATATAAAAAAAATAGAAGAAGTCTAAACTTTCTATTTAAAATGAATTAAAAATAACAATTTCAAGTAAATAAATTTCGTGTATATATATATATATATATATATATATATATATAGAGAGAGAGAGAGAGATAAATATATACATATTGCAAAGTATTTTTACGTGCCGTATCTCTTCAGGACGTAAGTGATCATGACTCTCCACAGCTTTCTTTATTATCTGCGAATTGCTATATCTTCTTGAGAAAGTGGAATGTTTTCCTGTTGCTTTCTCCACGGTTTGGAAATCAGAGTTTTCCTTCTCTTAAACTAGTTGCCGACCAACACTCTTATTTAACCAAGAGTGGAAAGAAAAATAGATGGATTCATGCCTTTCCCAAGGGCATTAATTCGAAAACGAACGAAACTGACAAGTTTTAAATTTGATTTCTGCATATGATAAGTTTAATAAAAATCAATGTAAATTGTTCTAATTTTATGTCCTTTGCATTTTATTATCGGCCGGTTATTGTTATCTAAAAGATTTTGTTTAAAAAAAACGATTACAATAAGCGGCATCCTGAGAGATTTACAAGATTGACAAGTACATAAAAATTAGTTACGGCGCCGATATAGGATTGAACTCAAAATATTTCAAATAATAGCTTGTTAGACTTTTGCTGTATTACACGCACGAGTTCTGTAATCCATTAGGTGGACTACGGGTAATACAGCCGTAGCAGAAGTTGTGAGTTTTTCTTCTAGAATTGTTGCCACTCAAGGCTAGGGGACTCAGTCTGCTCTGCTATTTAAACCATAGCTAGGTAGGGGAGAGAGAGATTTATATTTTTCCACAAGAGTATCTGTGCATAAGTGAACTCGGTCGAAATTCGAACTCGGTTCGCCGATTTTTTGATCCGAGTCGCTAACAGTTGCACTACCTGCGTATCCATGTTGTATAGCCTGAATACATTTTTATCAAAAAAATATTTTCTCTTTAAAAAATATTATTATTATTAATGTTCATTTCTGAAACAGAAATAAAAAGGATTTTACACCGTGTCGTTCATTAGAGATAAAAGCGAATATGTCTTCTTTCTCAAAGCCCGGTTCTACGTTCATTTCCTGCTAATCAGACAAAATAAAATTGTCCCGGAAAATGTTGATTATCCCGCGAAACATTTCTATTATGCTAATCATTGCAACGCCTTGTCGGCGTTCAGTAATTGACAAAATGATAGGAAAACCACCGCAATAGACGCCCATATTTTTTTCTCGCGTTTTAAGGTGACATAAGTTAGTAAGTGAATTTCGATTATCTTTGAAATTACATCAAAAAGTAAATAAAATAATGAAATATACAGTTATAAAAACAACAAAAATAAAAATCCAACAATACGCAGTGGCTGATGCAAACCACAGTTACAGCCATTACAACAATAATCCTCGTTGTAGAGAAAAGAGTTTGTACCAAAAGAAAACAAAATGTATTACCAGTAATGGTAATATTAGCCGTTTCTTTATAAGGAAACATCCAGCATTCTTTTTTCAAGTAGCTATCGGTTTAAAGTTATAAAATATTTTTTAAAACGATTTTTCAAGAAAATAGGTTCGTCAAGTCCAGTAGCTGTTATTTATAAAATATATTTTTAAATTATTTTTTAAGAAAATAGCTTTCTCAAGTCCAGAAGCTGTTATTTATAAAATATATTTTTAAATTATTTTTTAAGAAAATGGCTTTCTTAAGTCCAGTAGCTGTTATTGCTCTTTCCGGTATTAACATTGGTTTCCTTAGTAACCATTTAATTGAAGTAGTTGCTGACATTCCAAACTACTTCAAACAAAATGTTAGGAAGGAAATTCCCATCAATACTAGAAAGAGCAATAACAGCTACTGGATTTGAGAAATATATTTTTCTGCAAAATTGTTTTTAAGAGAAAGATTTTATGAATTTCAACCGACAGTAATAGTTACTATGTCAAAGAATACTGAATGTTTCCTTATAAAGAAACGGCTAATATTACCATTATCGTTTTGTTTATTGATATTTATACATTTTGTTTTCTTTTTGTAGAAACTCTTTTTTCTGCAAATTCAGGGATGTAATTCTTCTTGTTTTTCTTATTCTTGTTCTTCAGATTATTATTACTATCTTTATCAAGACAGAGAGCAGTACGCCAACAAAATGACGGTAAGGTACAAATAAACAAAGCTCAATATGACGACAATGACACTAATTCCCAGCAAAATACGCGCCTTTTCATAAAAGCAACGCATATCCTTTCAGGGCTCAGAAATTTCTTCAGGTCGATTAACTCAGTCCGCTCAGATAGTCTCTGACCTGAAGTGCTACTAAGTATCTAGACTCCTAAATCATTTTACCAGGACCTGGTAATCATGGCTCCTCCGTAATTCCCTGTCCTTAATCTCTCCTGAATCCTGTTCTGTCATCCATTTACACATGCTCATTAGGCGGGTGTTATGTGCTGCTTTCCTCTGACTTTCTTGCCTTCAATATGTCCTGTAAGTGCCAAATTTTTCAAACCCTCTTTCCTCATCATATGCCTTAAAATTTTCAACTGTCTCTTCCTGATATATAAGTGTCCTTTTTGTTTCCATTTTATTTAAAACTTCGACGTTGCTCACATGTTCGGTCCCTGACATTCTAAGCATCCTTTTGTAGAACCACATTTCTGTTACCGCAAGTCTTTTCTTCATCTGTGATGAGATTGTCCCTTCATATAGGAAGACTAATTTTACATAACAGTCCAGTACAATTTTTTTTTGTTTGTAAAAAAAATTTCCTGTTTCTTAATACTTCGTATAGCTTTTGGGAAGCATCTTTCGTTATCCCAATGCGACTTCCGATTTCGGTGTCACATTTTCCGTCCCCTGTTAAAACACTTGCCAGATTCTGTCTATATTCTGAAGAATGCCGGAGCGTACAACGGCCAAAACGTTGTGATAAATATGGCGACAAAGATGAGGACAATAGTCCGAATAATGTAAATAATGTACTTGCCAGATATTTACTATAGCTTATGTTAATTAACCAAGACAAAATATGTAGATGTTAACAGATCATATCAATTAAGATCAGTAACTATGAATGGGAACCATGTCTGGTATAGAATCAGTGTATTTATTATTATTATTATTATTATTATTATTATTATATCCTTCGATTTCTGTTGTTAACACATTTCCTTCCGGGTTCCAACCAGAGACCTAAGGTCAGAAATGGCTTCATGAAATTTTCCACAGATTCTTTTTGTAAAAACAAAAACAAAAACAATAACAAATCTCTATGATCACACACATTTTACATAGATAAAGCTGTTCGTAATGTGTGATCTGTAATTGAGGGTACATTTTTTTATATTTCTTTAAGGCATGCACTACCAAGTATCCCTTTAATGAGTATATCGGAACTTTTTCCAGTCAATCCAAGAGCTCCAACTACAACTGGAATTACTGATGTCTTCATGTGACAGATTTTTCAGATTTACACTTCAAGATCTTTGTAGTTTGATAGTTTTTGAAGATCTTCATAGATCATTACAATCTGCACTAGCAGTAGAGCCCGGCGTTGCCCGGGGATGTAACAATAATAGATAGATCAAGTATCGACCATCATAAAGACTGAAAAATAAAATTGACAAAGATTATTGTTTAAGGTTGATGGACTTAATTTTTTTTTTTTTTTTTTTACGAATTGGTCAAACCCAAACTCAAACAAAAACATTGTTTTCAATCGTTAGGAGTCTACCGATTGAATAGAATTTTATTATAAACAATTGTCTTGTAAATGGAATTTTTAAAGCATTCTGAATGTAAAAATAAAGAAAAAAGTGTAAAAGACAATAAGAAACACTACCTGCCAAAAAAAAAAAAGTGAAGTTTTGTTGAAATCGGTTGAAAAATGTAGGAAATCCGATCCCATATATAAATGAACACACACACACACAAACCTGGGTTTTATAATAAGTATAACTCGATATGAGTTGTCCCCCTTTCATTCTCGCGATGCCTCTTAATCGTGTTTTCCAATTGATTTCGTGCAAAAACAATTGTGTTTTTGTGATATTTAATCCCGATATCTGGGTGATTAGCTTTGATTGTTCTGTCTGTGTGTATATTGTAAAGTTCCATGAAATTGTCCCAGGTCCTATTTCTGTAACCGGGTTTGGATAATATTCGCACCAGATTCTTGTAGTTTCGATCCCATAAAATTTTCATATTTTCCAGTGCGGATATTATTGTTATTATTATTTTATTTCCTTTGATTTCTGTTGCATACTCATTTAATTACGAGTCCCAACCAGAGACCTAAGTTCAGAATTAGTTTTATGACATTTTCCACTGAGCAATCGTAAGAAGAAAAAAAAGGACAATCTAAGATCACAAACATTTTACATCGATAAAGCACTATGTAATGTGTGCGCTGTAATTGTGAGTATAATTTTTTGTATTTTTTAAGGCATGGGCTACTAGGGACCCCTTCAATTAAGCTATTGTAACCTTTTCCAATTATTATTGTTATTATTATAATTATTATTATTATTGTTGTTGTTGTTGTTATACGTTTCTGGTGATGTTGTAGTCCTGCACATTCATGAAGAAATACTTTCAAAATTAGATGCTATTGTTTTAAACATTTTCATTTTCTGTCCATGTTTCTATATATGATTCCCACTTTTTCTCTCTATATCTCTGAAACGCTGTTCTTAGTTTTTATCTCTCTCTTGACTCTTCTATTTTCTCTCCTGTCTAGTTGTTTATATTTCTTTTTTTGTGTTTATCTCCCCCTCTCTCACACACAAAACTCTCCCCTACTTTTTCTATTTCCTTTTTTTATTTATTTAACTCCGCTTCTCTTCTATTTTTTCTATCACTTTCTCTATTTCTATCTCCCATCTTTCAAATCTGACTTTTTCTTTCATAACTTTCTTGAACTAAAACCTCTTTCTAATCATAAATCTTCTTTCGTGTTTGTATTCGTTTCTATCCGATGATTCCCTTATCTTGTTTCTGTTTCTCTTTTTTATATTACATTTTCCTCCTTATCACCGTATTCTGTCTATCGTTTATTTCATGTTACTGCTGTCTTCTTTCTCCTTTGCTTTTCTCTTTCTTTTCCTCTCGTCTTTTTTATTCGTTTTACATCTCCCTTTATTTTTCATTCTTTTCCCTTATTACTCATTTTCTTTTTTTTTTTTTGCCTAATTTCCTCCTTCTTTAATTTGTCTTTTACACTTTTTTACAGGTTGTGCCCTTTCTTTACTGCCTGACACTTGATCAGTTTCCATTATTTTTCTCGCAATTCGTTCCCTTAAAACGACATCACCGCTTTCATCCTTTTATTAATTCATATGACCTTTTTTCTCTCCCGTTATTTTCTCCCCTTCCTGGCCCCCCAGCATTCTTGTCTCTTTCTCAACCCCACCTTTCTCGTCACCTATCTATTTCTTCACATCAGATAATTTACAAGGCGTCACATTTGTTAAAATTTTAGCCACTCAATTCTGCTGAGAGCTCCTACAATTCCTTGCTTCAGTTGGCGTTTGTACGAGTTATTTTTATTTGTTTGAACTCACTCTTGAAATTGCTTTCGAATCAGAGGTCTTATCTTTCGTCATGCTGTCAAGTCGGAGAAAATTCTTCACACCCTGCGAAATTGGTCTTGTTATTTTCCCCAAGCGCTTTTCCTTTGCGTTTAATTTTTTTCTTCAAAAATAATTCTTAATATTTCTTCTATCAAAAAATTATAACTGTTCATGTTTTTTCTTGTATTGTTTCGTTTCAGTTACTTGTTATTTCGTCGTCAATTTCTATTTTTGGTAGTCATAATGAATTGGCAGAAACAAGAATTGCGTTTGCTGCGTTTGCCTTTCGTTTTCCGTTTAATTCGTTTCCCGATTTTTGTTTTTTATTCTGTTTGATTTTAAAAATGCATATTTGCCTCCATTGCTTTCTATTTTCCGATTCCATTCTTTAACACCCATTTTTCCTTTTATATTTATAGCTAAAGCAATTCCTCAATTTGGAGTGTCTTAAATTAATTCTGTAAAATTCTATGAATTTTGTCAATTAGCATTAATTTGATTCTCTGCCATTCATTTGTGTTTGAGATGGCAGAGGTGAAGATGAGAGCCACACCTTACAGATTTTGAAAACAAGAATCATACAAAACATCCTTCAACGGGAAGAAACGAAGGAACGAAGCAAATAAACAAATAAATGAACATTGTAATAAGGTCGGTTTGATGTCAGAGTAAAAAGAGAGAAAAAAAAAAAAGAAAAAAAAAAAGAGAGATAAAGTCGCGAAACGAAGAGAGTGGCTGAAAATGTTTCGAAATATTTTTAATGAGAAATTGCACAATTCACTTCCGAAATAAAAAAGAAAAAGATAATTGAAAATTATCACATATTTTTAGATTTATAAATGTGTTCGGGTGGAGACTTCCCGAGCGAAAACAATTCGCAACTTGTTCCCTGGATAGTTATCAACGCCTTGGTTATGCTTGTTTTATTTCAACAACCTTTCAGTCAGGCGTAGAGTTCTTTGCTTATCTTCAGAGTGACGAAAATGATTTACACAAACAAATAAAGCGCATTTCCGTTGGCACTAACGGATTTCTCTTCATCGGCAGTAGTCAGCATTCGAATCGAGACAAAGCTTTTGTCTTAAACTAAAATATTTCCAGATTTATATGTTGTAGTAGATCAAATATGGCAGTGAACTTGAAGAAATAATCAAACTTTTCTCAACGGATTGCGAGATAAGCACGTATAATTATTTGTCAAATTTGTTTATCCCGTATCAGGGTCTTAGATTAATTTTATCAGCGTGGCAGGTGAAAAAGATTTTTCTTCCTTAGTGATCTTTTTATTCATACTGTTTTTCATCCATAAAGGTTTAAAATTTAAGGACACAAATGGCATGAAAATGCTAGTCTTTTATGTATACAAGCCTTTTTTAGATTGAGGAGATTCTGGTGAATAACAAAGATGAAGAAGAGACTTGAGACAATAGAAATGCGGTTCTACAGAAGGATGCTGAGGATACAATGGACCGAATAAGTGAGCAACGACGAAGATTTAGAGACATTGGAAACAAATAGGAAACTTATAATTAACATCAAGAAGACACAGATGACATTTCAAGGGCACATAATGAGGAAAGAAGTTTTAGAAAATCTGATACTCACAGGATAGATTGAAGACAAGAGAAACAGAGGAAAACAACGCATAATCTATTTAGTGAGCTTTAGTAAGTGGATACTGGAACAATGTTTAGAAGTAAGAAAAAGACAAAATTTATTTAGAGCGCCGAAGGACAGGAAATTGTGGACAGTCATGATCGCCTACGTCCTGAAGGCAATACGGCTCATAAAAAAACGGTTGGGTTCGATGTTACCCTTTTACGTAATCTCATTAAGCTCTTTGCATTAAAAGGGATGATTGATAATTTTATTATTATGAAAATTAAAATTAACTGAATCTATGAGAGAATTTTTTTTAATTTGATCCAGTGATGCACAGTGACTTTAGCATCAAAATAAAAATGCTTTTCTTTCATTGATTCTCTCAACTTCAAGGGCAACCAGATTCTAGTTGTACCAAATTGGTGTTTTAAGAGAGTTCGCAACGACAGTAGATTTCGTTTGTTCATTGCAATGAGGCCTTACGTTTTTGTTGCGATGCACAAATTTTCGTGATATTAGGTTGGTGCAAAAATAATGACGTAATCATGTCGTTTTTTGACGTTAAAAAATACGTCCAAAAACGACATTATTACGTCATTATTTTTGCATATATTAAAAGTATGTAGAAATAGTTTTACAGAAGATGGAACAATCTTATTTAATTTCCTCTTAAGATTACTTATCATTACATTCTTTCAAAAACAATTTTCTGTCTGGATTCGAACATTTATTTTGGTGCTGACAAAAAAAAAAAAAAAAAATAGGCTACCGACTTCCTCAGCAAACACGTCTCATTACGAGTGGCAAGAAATAAGAGCTTTGCTTGGATAAAATTAAATATTCACAATACGTATCAGTAGATAAATACATTTATTGCTATGTGTATACTTGAAAAGATGTGCGGTTAGTGAAATGGTTATCGGCACGGAATGTGGAATCGGCGAACAAAATTCAAATTCTGGGCTAGACTTTTCCCCTCACTAATAGCCTTCGGAAAGGCATGAATCCAGTTCTTCTTACCCCACCAGACCAAAATAGAGTACTGCTTCCATATCTGGGCTGGCGCTTCTCTGACTTCACTTTCCAGCCTTGACAGAGTTCAGAAACATCTTCACAGCCTTGCGGTTGATGAATTATTTTCAACTCTGCAATCTCGATTCCACAGACGAAACGTCGCAAGCCTCTCGCTACTCTGTCGCTATTTCCATGGCAAATGTTCTAACGAGCTACATTTCTTAGTCCCACCAGTTCTGAACTTCACAGCTAAGAACCGCCTTTCTCTTAAACTGCACCTCTTACTTCCTCCTAGTACGTGTAACAACCTCAGTCAGTAGACCTCTACCTTGACTGGCTAACGGAGCGGTCATGTTTACATTGTTACAGCAGCAAGAAAACTGGTGCGATCAAGATCAAACTGTGATCACTCTAGTACAATAGTGTCAACTATAAGCACGGATAAGAAGAAGGTAGTGTGATAAAAGATATGTTATTGCGAAAGTGCGTATAATTTTTTACTTAGTCTCGTATATTCTATCTATCTATCTATCTATCTATCTATCTATCTATCTATCTATCTATCTATCTATCTATCTATCTATCTATCAGATGTACACTATTTACATTATTCGGACTATTGTTCTCATCTTTGTTGCCATATTTATTACAACGTTTCGGCCGTTGTACGCTCCGGCCTTCTTCAGGTGTTTGGAATGTCGAACTGAACCCTTTATTTCGCTCACTGGGGTAGACTGTTCTAGTTCCACGTGCCATGTTTAATGGATGTCAGTTATCAGTTATCTCCTGTTAATTCCCCTCTCCAAGTTCTACAGCTGGGAAAATGATCCACTCACTCTACCGCTCTAGTAAGTAACTGACTCATCATGCTATCCTCTACCTTTATAAGAGCCAGGCCATATTTGAGCAGAAGCTTCCCGCTCCTCATTTTCCAGTCTTGATAGAGTTCAAAAGCATCTCCAAGTCCTTGTCGGAGAAGAACTATTTTCCACCCTTCAACCTCTCTCTCATACGCGGGATGTGACAAGCCTCTCGCTGCGCTATAGCTACTACCATCGAAAGTGCTCGAACGAACTACATTCCTTGGTTCCACGAGGTCTAACCTTTACGGCTAGGATCCGCCAGGCCACTTACACATTAGCAAACTACCTACATTCCTTCCGTATTCCATCGGTGAGAAGTAAGTTCCACTTGAGCGGCTTATTCCCGTGAACCACGGCCTTGTGGAACAGACTCCTAAGAGGATGTTTTCCCGTGTTATAGCATACCTACAGACGATAATGGGTATGCCCCCATTCACATAAATACAGTAGTAAATACTGTATGTTGGTGTGCAGTTGGAGATTCGTCTACGGGCTCGGAGACGCCACAATAAACTCGGCCTTGTGCCACATCTGACAGCGTGGGGCGGTTGGTAGATATACTGCAGTTGGAGATTCGTCTCCAGCTGTGCTGATCAAATTCTCTGCCTTCGGGCAGAGAGGATCCCCAGACTAGGCTATGCCGAAGGAAAGAGTCTCGTTTCGGGGAACAGCTACCCGATCCCGTCTTATACGGGGTCTACGGGGAAAATTTAGCCGAGCCTACGGGCTCGGATACCCCACATTAAATCCGTCGAATCTTATATGCGTTGTTCTTGTCCTAAGTATTATCATTCATTACCAACCTTCATGTGATTATTCTATTCAGTAACCTTACCTAGGTTACAACACGCCGATCACTACAAACTTGACCTGTTCAAGTCTAGAGTTAACCGTTATCTTCCTCCTCCTATCCGTATAAACTATACCTTTTCGTAACCCTCTACCTCGATTGTCGCCTTGTACAGGGTGAACCTTACTGCAATAAAAAGAAATAAAAAAACAATGGCAAAAAAAAAAAAAAAACGAAATAATGGAAATTTGCAAAACTATTCTATATCTACCTGTACGAATTAAGAAAAAGAGCTTGTAATAGTACATAACCAATAAGAATATTCAGAGTAACACACACACACACACACACACACACACACACACACACACACACACACACACACACACACACAAGAAGTGTGAATTTATTCGATGGAGGATACTTAAACCTGCAGCAAATCAAATCATAATACAATATATAACCCGTGCGTCAAACGGCGCACCTCTATAAGCATAGCGTCTTGTAAATATCCGCTGTATCTATCTTGGTACGTGCATGCGCATAAGACACATTTGTTGCAACATTCCGATGTCTGCATGTAAAGCATGTGTGGGTTATTTCTATATGTTTCTATCTAAACGAATGACTACGGTTTCTCATGTCTCCTAGAAGCAACCATTGAAGCGTATCTCACAAATTCCTCCAGTGTCTATCTCCCGCTATCTGACCTGAATGTAACAACTTCGCTTTTATTTGTTTTGCTCCATCTTCCTCCTTTCGGCTACAACAATTCCCGCCAACGCTTCTTGTTTGTACGCCAATTTCAATCGTTGCGGACTCAGCACCAAAACACCTCGCTCCCTAACCTTAACTTGGCTATCCCCAGACCCCCGTGGCCTGCTGACCTACAGACTAAAATCTTATCGACAATAACTGTGCGATTTTATATCAAGCAATAAGACTAGTTTCTGATGTTGGTCAGAAAGACTTGAAGCGAATTTCTATATACAACAATGTTCATGCGTGGGGTCTGCACTCCGCCCACACGAAATCACATATAAGCGCAATCATATTGTGGTAGAGATTAATATGAGTGGAGTTTACATTTTTAAATATATATATATATATATATATATATATATATATATATATATATATATATATATATATATATATATATATATATATATATATATATATATATATATTGTGTGTAAATATATATTTGTATATGGGTGCGTCGCCGAGTGTTAGAACATTCGATTTTCTTGAAACCCGGGTTCGAATCTCACCATGGTCAATTTGTCTAGAAGGTGATTTCTTGGTATTATCGGCCTGTTGGAAAGTGGTGGAAAACCATTCCACGGCTTGAACCAAGCCTTGCGAGTGAAATTGTTAAGACCAAATTGTTCATCGATGGTCTTGCTTGCGCGAAATCACAACTCAACGTGAGCGTTTTTTTTTTTTTTGAGTATACCTTGTCTTGTTCAAACAGTTGTGGGTGTTGATTAAATGTGTCTGAGCAAAAACGATTGTCAAAAACGATTCCATCCAGCAGACAGGAATACTTGGAATGGAGCGGTCATTACTACTACTATTATTATTATTATTATTATTATTATATTTTGTGTATATATTACACAAAATACAATTTATGTATAAATTATTATGTGTTTGTGTGTGTATATATATATATATGATAAATTTACTAATTTAGTAAATTTGTAAGAATTATGCTCTGCAGAATTGTATTGAGCAGTGTTTTAAAAATAAATATAATTAATAAGAACCCCGGATTATAAATTTTACTGTTCTTTTTCTCTTATATATATATATATATATATATATATATATATATATATATATATATATATATATATATATCAACAAACCAACAAATCAATCTATGCATACCATTTTGCTTGTATTTCTACATATGTACACAGAAGTATATAATTATTTATACGAATTTATTTCATTGAAAATCCTTACAAGATACAACATACGTGGTTTTTGTGTCAGAGAGTATTGAATACCTATTTATTTATCCATCTACTTAAAAATATGCGCTCTCTGTCAGGCTTAAATAGATAAACATACTGTTTAATGAATAAACCGTGAATCTACTATGATTATCCAATAAAAATAACGTTTAATTAATAAAATTGTCGGATTAATAAATACAAAATCCAACCTCTAACATCCATATATATATATATATATATATATATATATATATATATATATATATATATATATATAAACAAAAAATAAGTATATTTGTTCCTCACCGTTTGATGCAATTTTAAGTTTCATGAACGTGGCAATCGTCAGGTACAAATTAAACCTGACTGTTGCAATGTATCTATATCTATAGCCTCCTGGTAAGACTGCAGTCCTCCGTTTACTTATGGGAAAATTAAGTATGTTGGTAAAATAAAAAACAAGAACAAAAATAAATAAACAAGCGTATTTATATATATATATATATATATATATATATATATATATATATAGAGAGAGAGAGAGAGAGAGAGAAAGAGAGAGCGCGTACAAATAAATCAATCTGGTTCAACATTTTTTATTTCTACATGTGACCATTAATTCACTTCTTTTATTCAATAATTTCGAGTTATAAACTTGGACTATTTTATATTGAGTACTATTAACACTAGCACTTGCTTTGTGCTATTATACCGTATATCCTCGCGCATCGTGTGAATTTTGAAGACCTAATTTTGAAGCTAATTTTAAGGGGGTCGCATCATACACGGGATATAGATTTGTCGTATGTACTGCTGACCCTGGCTACGGCGTTGATGAAACTATATATCCATTTACTGTAGTCAAAAGTAAAGCTGTATTTAACATAAACATTACACGTTACATGAGTATACACGGTCTATATACATGCATACATACACACACACACACACACACACACATATATATATATATATATATATATATATATATATGGGTCAAAAATGTTGAAAAAAGAATGCACACACATCTCTCTGACTCTCTCTCTGTCTGTCTCTCTCTGTCTCTCTCTCTCTCTCTCTCTATATATATATATATATATATATATATATAAGCATAAATGTTGAGAAAGAATACCAGCATATGTAAATAAGATAAATAAAGGAATAAAGTGGCGAACGAAACCAACGTATAGGGGGAGAAAAGAAACAAAGAAATTAGATAAAAACAATAAAGGGGAGAATAAATGATAAAAAGAAAAAAGTGAAGAAAGAAAAGTAAGAGAGGATAAAGAAAAAAAACAGTAGATAAAGCCATAAAAAAGAATTTGGTAAGAGAAGCGGGAAGAAGAAAGTGGTGCCAAAAGAAATGGTGGTCTAGGACCGTAGAACGGGCGATGATTGCTTGAACGGGTTGTAAAAAGCCGTACGAAAGCCAGAGTCCAGCGAAATCTCCTTAGTGTTGTCAATCAAGTTGAAACAGCGAGCAATTTCGTCATCGAATATTAGATATCCTACATCCAACCCTGCTCTGCCCCACAACGCCACAGATGCCGCCTCTTTTGATACGCTTTTCCTACGTTCGAATCGTTGCGTTCTGTTAGTGTTTGTTCTTAACGCGTTCACTTAAAGGCAGGAGATTGAGACGAGGCCAGTCGGAAGGGCAAACAGTAGATGCACTTTTAAAAGAAAGACAAAAAGAAAGTAAAAAGACACATCCGCACACTTTTCCCGAGGTTTGCTTAATGTTATGGCGTTATTACTGGAAATGAGGTCACGCATAATAGCAGAAATGCCTGTGAAAGACTTACATAAAACATGTTTCCGTTATTATAGTAAATAGTAAAGGGTGTTGTTATATTGGCTATGCTAATAGAATATTTTGTTTTGGTAATGAAGGTATAAACGGTTACGTTGATTATGGCATCGGTACACTTGTACTTTTGCTGTTTTATATGTAATAAAACTATGATTACTTACTACGTTGGGAATTGGATAAAATAAATCTTACCTACGTGTAATGGTAACATTAGCCATTTCCTTATGAGGAAACATTCGGCATTCATTGACCGAGAAGCCATTACTAACTTCGGTTGAAATTTGTAAAGTCTTTCTAAAACAATTTTTCAGAAAAATAGATTTCTCAAGTCCAGTAGTTGTTATTGTTCTTTCTAGTATTAATGAGGTTTTCCTGCCTAAGTTTACAACCACAACAACAAGAATCCTAGTTGCAGAGAAAGGAACTTGTTCCAAAAGAAAACAAAATGTATAAATATCAATAAACAAAACCGCTTCTTTATAAGAAAACATTTAGCATTCTTTGACATAGTAACTATTACAGTCGGTTAAAATTTATAAAATCTTTCTTTTAAAAACAATTTTGTAGAAAAATAGATTTCTCAAATACAATAGCTGTTATTGTTCTTTCTAGTATTGATGGGGATTTCCTTCCTAACATTTTGTTTGAAGTAGTGTGGAATGTCAGCAACTACTTCAATTAAATGGTTACTAAGGAAACCAATGTTAATACTGGAAAGAGCAATAACAGCTACTGGACTTGAGAAACCTATTTTCTTAAAAAAATTTTTTAAATATATATTTTATAAATAACAGCGACTCAACTTGAGAAACCTATTTTCTTGAAAAATTGCTTTAAAATATATTTTATAATTTTTTTCAGAAAAGTAGGTTTCTCAAATCCACGAGCTCTTATTGCCCTGTCTAGTATTGATGGGAACTTCCTTCCTAACCTTTTGTTTGAAGTAGTGTGGAAAGTCAGCATCATGATTATGTCATTGTTTCCTCTTCGAGTTATATGTGATATTTTTTGCTGATTTTGCTAGTTCACAAGTGATGTGGTTTCTGTTATCTGTTGCAGTATTTTTTTGTGCATATTCAAATGAATAAATTGGAAACAAATCAAATGAAGCATCGTGTGTTAATTTCACTTGCCATCAGGGATAATATTATATCAACAATTCATTTTCTTTAAGTATAGAAATAAACTTTTCTCAAAAAAAAAAATCGACTTTCCCTATTTATCACGTAGATGCTTTACGCGTGTAATCTTCTGTGTTGAAAATGAATGCGGAATCGTCAATAAAAATCGTCCTGAATGTTTTTAATAGTGTAGCCCGTGCTATGATGAAGTATATATCAGTGCTTGAAAAAAGGTTATGCATACCTAGTCTAAAACAACGCTAATCAATAAAAGAATTAAGAACATTGTGTTGTAAATGTCCATTTATTTTTACTTAAGCGCAATCGAACCCTGATCACAAGGATTACAAGCTAAACGCTGACTACATCATCACTGAAAAGATACGCATTTCTCATCAGTGCTCGAACTTAGTGTTTAATCCCTTAGCAAGGCAATTATTTCGAATGCTAGTTTTAAAAATAGACAAGCACTCATCAATAGTAAAATTGGCATAATACAATCTTCCTTTCCCGTCTTGGGTATGACAATAAACTACATCCGCGTCTTGGGTAAGACGATAAACTACGTCCAGCGGCAAGGCCTCTGATCAGGTGGTTTTGAGGAGCGTAGAACCACCTCTTAATTGCTGGTGTTCCCAGGTCTACCCTCATCCGGGGTGGTAGTACCTGTTAGGTTCGCAGCTATGGACAAATAGTTAATCCCGAAACTGAGGTAAAAACACTACGAAAGTGTAAAAATAGGTTTTAATACCAGAAATACTTTGTAAAAAATTATTATCAGCAATAATTTTTTGAAGAAAAAAACTATTACCAGC
The DNA here is from genome assembly GCA_903632075.3 of Acanthosepion pharaonis. Classification (NCBI taxonomy): domain Eukaryota; kingdom Metazoa; phylum Mollusca; class Cephalopoda; order Sepiida; family Sepiidae; genus Acanthosepion; species Acanthosepion pharaonis. Next base: position 1,626,510 of record CAHIKZ030002578.1, read on the forward strand.
AATACACTTTTGGAAAAAAAATATTACCAGTAATACTTTTTTTGAAAAAAAAATATTACCAGCAATACATTTTTGAAGGAAAACATTATTACCAGAAATAGATTTCTGACAAAACAAAATATTACCAGCAATAAAAATTTTATCAGCATTAAATAACCCATTGATATGCCGTAAAACAAAACAAACGAAATCAATCTTCCTTTCTGTATTTGGTGCCGTACTAACTTAATATCGAATATGTTAGTGTCTTTCCTTTAACTGCCCAAAAGTTCATAATCGTTTATGAGGTCAAGAGGGCGAAGACGTATCCTTAATTCTGTAGCCTCTTTCCCACAGACACAACGTTGGAAAGTCTATCGCTACTCTATCGCTGATCTCCTGACAGATGTCTAGATGAGAGTTCTTTACTTCAGATTTTTTCAACTAGTAGAAAGGCCATTATACTTCCACGGACTCGAAACACCCTCATTTCCTCCGTATTCCAAGTGTAAGGAGAAAATGCTACTTAGTATTTCTCCACCAAGAACAGCTATTTTCGAGAAGAGACTCCCAGGTTGATGCTTCTTTGCACGCTACAATGCCAACTTATTCAAGTCAAGGGTCAATTGTTATCTATTCTCCTTATCCTCATAATGTTCATTTTCTATGTTCATTCATATCACTCAACACAGTCATCACCACCATTTTAACAGCAACTCTCTAATTGAGTGACTCTCCAATCTTGTATTGTGTTAACGTTAAAAAGGTATAAATAAGACAGAAAATTCAAACTGGTTGGGAACAGCAATCTGCTGGAAACTGTGCAAAAATATGTTTAGAGTTAATACCAAAACAAAATAAAATCTAAAAATTATGGCGGCAAATGAAAACTACTTTGAAATTTCAACATTATTCAAGCAACATTTGTTGTTGTTGTTGTTGTTGTTGTTCTTCTTCTTCTTCTTCTTCTTCTTCTTCTTCTTCTTCTTCTTCTATGTCCTCTCCCTTCCAGTCCCTCTTCTGCCAACCATTTATATCAGCTTGTTAGGTATGGTACTCGCTTGTCACAAAACACTTTTCGGTTGTATAGTCCTCATCAAATAGACTTTCTCCACATCCACCAATTTGTCTGAGTAGATATGAATTTTTACCTTGGACAATGAATAAACGCAAGAATCTTCAACCCTGAAATCTCGCGCCTGATAGAAAACTATGCATGCGTAGGCCCATGCGTCTTTCAATGCACTCAAAGAATCATATCAGAAACAGTCTCCCCGCTTCCGGTAGAATGCGCAACCCACACGACTGAAGAATTTCACTCACTGTGCATTTTTATGAGCCGAAGCATCCTCACGAGTTCCCAGGTCACTGGGAGATAAGTATTTTATCGAATCACCATCTCTAGAATGGTTTCCAGCTAAGGCTATAGATCCCAGTTTCTCCTGCTATTTAACATATAAATGGAGAGAGAATACACTGATCCATCCCATTCTCAATGGTATTTGCGCTTGTATGTGAATGCAACGAACTCTACTGGAATTCGAACTCGGCTCTCCAATTTTTAATTTCGAGCAGTTACCCATTACACCATCCGTACATCAAAGGAACATATAAGCTTACTTAAAAGCAAATAAATGTCAGGCATATAAACATGATTAGATTGAAATCATGAAGTCAAACAATATATATATATATATATATATATATATATATATATATATATATATATATATATATATATATATATATATAGCTACTGCCTTGTGATATGTAGGCCATGTCATCATGTACATTCATGCATATATTTTACAATGGCATTCCGTATAAAGACAATTTTATAATGGTTGTGGCAATAAGGTTGAGAATATTATTATCGGAGCATGTGAGAAATGAAGATTTCTTAAGAAGAATAGGAACTACAAAGAAGCCTGCTGCTAATAACCAGAAAGGCCAATAATATTGCTGATTTTTTCTTTGGGGTATTTAGAACTCATAATGAGAAAAGAAGGTTCGGAGATTTTAACATTCATCGGAAATTAATAAGCTGTTTGACATTTAGTATGAATTCATTTCATCAGTTTCTTTGACTCAGTAGCCATTGTACCAATATCAAATTATCAGATTCCGTGTGAGAGGTGGGAATATTCTCCACAATGAACATGGCACAACGAAGGTTTTTGTGCGTTGGATGCCACGTCTTCTGAAACCTGCTCAAATGCGCACCAGGCTGATCACATAAAGGGAAATCTGGCATTGCTTAAGGCAGATCCAGTTCGTTTCCATGAACATTTCCTAACCCAGGAGGTTTGGCACTTTGATCCAGTGACAAAAAGACAATCCATACAGTAGAAACATCCCTCCTCACCTGCTCCAAAGACGGTCAAAGTCGTTTCATCTGCAGGGAAGTTGATAGCCTCAGTTTTCTGGGATATAAAAGGCTTTATTGATAATCTTAAACGGACAGTACTATTCTAACTTGCTGAGACATTTACGAAAAGCTTGATAGGCCAAGCGCCCAATAAAACTGAGGAAAAGGGTTTCGTTTTATCAGGATAATGCTCCAAAACACATATTCTTGGTTTCAATGACTGCTGTGACCGTGGCTTTGAACTGATTGATCACACTCCAGTTTCATTATTTGACCCTACAGGAGTACTATCTATTCCCCAACATGAAACACCACTTATCTAGGAATCAGTATCGAAATGATGATGGTATCATATCTGCTGTTGATAACTTGAACAAAAGGATGAAAGATTCTTCACAAGTAGGATCTAAGCATTGCAACCGATGAAAGAAGTGTGTGGACCACAGGGGGGGGGGACTATGTTAAAAATAAACCTCACTTGTTCACATTCCATGCGAGTACCTTGGTCAGCCTATGAACTTTTCAGTCGACCCTCGTATTCACATGCGGACTATTGTTCTCATTTGTGTTGCTGCTGTCACAACGTTTTAGTCGTTGCATCCTCTGGCCTTCATCAGGTGTAAGCCGATCAGGCTAGCCTACAGGAAAAAAGAACATTATCTTGCATGTATATAATGTTGAACATAAAGCTTTTTGGTTGTGATATGTACCACTTAAAAAAAACTATATTCTTCAAGAAATGGAACCAATTTTCTGTATTTATATTTATACCAAAATTGGAGGTACCTATAATTTAACTGCCTACAACACTAGGCCAAACATCACTTCGTTTTTCATCTGTTGTTTTCTAAGTTGTGTTGGTTGACTATTTTCATGTCTCGTAGGACTAAACTTCTCACCTAGCCATCAGCTTTATGCAATACGACTCGACAATTATCACCATAATTATTGTTGGGGAATCAGTTTTAATGTAATCATTTGCCCAGCGCAGACGTTTCTCTTCTTGATATTCACTTAGAGTTGGTAGTTTGTTTTTCAATATTTTACATTTTTTTCTCTGTTTATTTTTGCAAGACAAGATTCTTCAATTATTTTCATGATGTTCAATTATCTTTTTATTGCTTATTACCTTTTTAAGTTTCTCAAATCTCTTTTGTGATATTCTTAAAGCCAATAATTTTTATTCTTATTTTGCCAATATTTTCATTCTGTTTATTGTTCTAAGATTTCTGTTCAACATTTTCACAATTTCCAACGCTGTATTTACATTACTTAATAACTTTACAATATCTTGTTTTCTTCTTTAGGTTGTATCTTGACTAACGGTAATCTTTATACATCTTAAATATCAATAATTGTACTATGATATATATATATATATATATATATATATATATATATATATATATATATATATTGATGATTCATTCTAATATATATATATATATATTTGTATATTTAGGCAGCAATCCTTCCTTTATGCATGTTTCATTAAAAACGACAGACAAGGTACTACGGTTGAGCTTTTTATTTAATTTTTCTTGTGTTCTAACAAGAGTTTTCTTTTCTGGACAAAGAGTGTAAAAAAACTGTCCGAATGTTCTGTATTTCGAGCGCTTTCGGCTATACCTTTAGCCATTATCAAGGATGATTCGATTATCAGCTTAGTAGAGTGTGTGTTCTGTGTATGTTCGGTGTGTGGTAGTGATGTTTTTTAGTTTCGAATACGGTTAGCACATTGTGGCTTTGTTCATAGTTAATATTGTTAAGAGTTGGCTTTTTTTTTTTTATTATTAGAGCTTCCATTATTTTTAGTCTTTTTTTTGCAAGTGGATGCAGTTAATATATTAGTGTTTTCTACTAGTATGTTCCTAATAGTGTCGGGTAAATATGAGTGTGTGTTTAAATGTGTTCTGATGGAACAGTGATCAGATAGGTGTAATGTAAGACGTCTGGATAAACATGTGGTTGTGTAGCCGATGTAATTATTTATGAGTCCGGTTTGGTGAGGAACGCAGTTCCTTAAAGGGCATTTGAACTCATAGATAATGTTCGTTCTTTGTAATTTTGACTTAGTTGGTGTGTTGTTATTTTTGAGGATAAGGTTGGCCGTCTTAAATATTTTTTTTTTATAATAGATAATATATATATATATATATATTACAGTGAATCATTCATACAAAAAGTAGATTAGTAAAGTTAATAATATAAAATGGCGAAATCCCTTCGCAAACAAAATTTTAAAGGTGCATTAACCTTTAAATCACTCGATGAATGTTATGATCCTTTTTTTTTTAAATTATAAGCTGTATAAGGTCTTTCTTTAATGCGCAAGTACTTTCAACTGTACATTCAGTCATCTTCAGGCATGGAAATTATTTTGTTTTTGGTAAAATCCAGGTAGCATCCGAGACGAAAAAATTAAATGGGAATCGAAATATTTTTTTTTTAAATGTGTTATTGTTAACGGATATAAATATATATATATATATATATATATGATAGTATAATTATTGATATATATATATATAATTATTGATATACTTATATATATATAATAGCATAATTATTGATATATATATATATGTGTGTGTGTGTGTGTGTGTGTATAAATTGTTTTCAGGTACATTGTATCTGTAGAGGAACAAACTCAATAAAAAAAGACAATAGAAAAAACTAAAGCAAAAAGTAAGTGAGTAAAAAAAATCTTGAATATTACTCGCTTACTTTTTGCCAGACATTAAATTATGTGTCATCCACCATGTCCTGACTGACCTTTCAACCACCTGATAAACATTCATGAACGTTCTCAAATATAACAGCCTTGATGAACCAATGGCATCTTCGCTGTTGTGTATAAACACGTGCAAAAAAAAAATTACATTGCCTGAATAAATCCCTCAGAAGCTGAAACGCGTCGGCCATGAATAGTTTTCTCTTGTATCTTTTCACACACACACACGCACACACACACACACACACACACACACACACACACACACACACACACACACACACACAAATATATATATATTAATAGAGTTCACCCCATGCAAGCCAGTGAGACACAAGTGGTTACTAGTTGCTTAATGACGAGAACAAAAGAAGAGTAATCAGGAAGGCAGTAGATAGCGATTCACATTGCATTAAAACTTTGGGAGATTAAAGTTATCTGGAAAGCATGGAGCCGGAAGGGAGGTCCACAAGCTAGAAATGCGAGAAAAAACTGTTAGCAAACTCAACTGTAAAGTGGTGAGACCACGTCGCCACTAATAATGCGGTTAAATTCAAAGAGTCTAGTTCGCATAGCGAAGAGCTCCTACGAAAAATTACCATGAAAGTATTTATAGAAAAGGCAAAGGGATGCAGCCTTACGGCATTGGGAAAGTGACTGAAGTTGAGTCGCCGGATCATGGCCAATAATATTGCTGATTTTTCTTTGGATTTTATCAATGAACTCTAAATAAACAGTCGGAGCAACAGACCATATGTGACAGCAATATTTTAAGCATAGACGAATGGGAGACTTACATATTTACTTACAATTGAATAACGTTAGATACAAAATTTTACGCTAGCAAATAAGGTTTTTTCCAGTATGGAAAATTTTATCCCAAAGAAAAACACAGAAAAAAAAAAGCCGAATAGTCCGATCAACCTTGGTTCACGCAGAATGTACTGGAGTCATAGCTCACTATAGCCACCATTATAATCTTTGTCAGAGGAAACAGTGTAGTCAAGCCTTTGCCACAGTCAGAACTGTCCGCAATCTTTGTGATGGAGTTCTAGAAAATGCAGCAAAGTGCAGCTGTGCATAGTTAGTCCGAGCCAAGACTGAAAACAAAAGACTTGGTTCTGTAAAATCTTAAACAAAATTCTCAATAGCGGCAAATCGCCAATGCTATCATAGATTGCGCTGAGGATATTTCTTCTTCGTCATATTCTGCTGAACTCTTTACAATGAACTTAAAATCTAATTCCACATGAGGCGACAAGGACCATCTTTTACTTAATTCCCACCCTCACGGAGCAGAGATTTTGTAATATCTCTATCACGATGGAAGAATTTTATTGATTCATCAAAAACCTTGACTTTACGAAGGTTAACGGCCCGGATAAAATCCGGTGGTCGTTCTTAAGAACATTAGCTCTGACCTATTTCCAATAGTGGCAAATGTTACTTCTGCTTATAGGAGAAATGCTGCCCAAGTCTATGGAATATGTCATCTGTATTCACAATTTATAAGACTATGAGTGAGCGCTCGTCCCCTTCCCATTATCGATCCGCTAGACTCTCTAGTATCACCAGCAAACAGGTTGAGTCTATGATCAACTATATCGTTGTTGATCACCTCAACAAGAACAACATCCAGAGCGACGAACAGTATGAATTTTGCTCTTCTAGGTCCATTGCTGATGTCTGTCATTATACACAATATCAGCCACGTACTAGACAATAAATTTATCAATAAGGTGATTGTCTTAGACAAGGTGTGACATGATGGTTGCTATAAAAATTCTCCAGCTAGGGAATTTCTAGAAGAATTTTCGCAATTGTCCTTCCTAACAGGTAAACCCATGGCCATTCATGCGATCAATGTTGACGTTCTCCAAGGCTCTTTTTTTCCGGCCGACGATCTTTCTAAGAACATACACAGACTGTTACGCAGATGATACAATGATGTAGACGACCACCAGAGCCTAGCAGCTGATCTCTCCTCTGATATAACCGTAACAGTTCAGTAGAGATAAAAATGTTTTCGAACATTCAGTAACACCAATATAAAACTAGTAACGTTTCATCATCACCGAGGAGACCCTGAATGTTTGCCGTCCTGGGTATGACAGTAAACGACATCCAAGTCGTGGGTAAGACGATAAACTACGTCCGACAGCAAGGCCTGTGATCAGGAGGTTTTGAGAAGCGTGAAACCACCTCTTAATTGCTGGTGTTACCAGGTCCACCCTGGCCCGGGGTGGTAGCACCTATTAGGGGCTCAGCTATGGGCAAATAGCTAAGCCCCAAGCTGGGGGTCAAAAAACTATAAAAATGCAAAAATAGGTTTTAATACCAGAAATATTTTCTAAAAAATTAACACCAGCAATACATTAAAAAAATATTACCAGCAATACATTTTTGAAAAAAAAAAAAATACTAGCAATAGATTTTTGAAGGAAAAAACTATTACCAGAAATAGATGTTTGAAAAATAAAATATTACCAGTAATACATTTTTGAAAAAAATATTACCAGCAACAAAAATTTTGCATAATGGATATCTACAGACACGTGTGTTGAACGTGGCTACGGGGGTAAAGAATGCTTATATGCACACGAGAAAAGATTAAGGTAAATATATGGGGTGGTGGAGAGAGAGAGAAAGATGAACAGATTTAGATATGAATGCGTAAAATAGATCTAGATAGATATCAAGGCACAAATGATATATATGAACAGAAATAGATATGAAGGAACAAAGCAATTATATATATATATATATATATATATATATATATATAGAGAGAGAGAGAGAGAGAGAGAGAGAGAGAGAGAGAGAGAAAGAGATAGATAAATAGATAGATGAAGGCACAAAGTATAGATAGATATGTTCAAATTATAGATGGATAGATAGATACCAACAGATTGAGATAGATATAAATGTACAAAGCATAAATAGATAAATAGGAAGATACTAAGGATAGACAGACAGACAGACAGACAGATAGATAGATAGATAGATAGATAGATAGATAGATAGATAGATAGATAGATAGATACGGAGACTGTAAGGATATAGATAAATATGAAAGAAGAAAAGATAGATAGCCAGACTGATAGATAGATAGATAGATAGATAGATAGATATGAACAGACTGAGATAGATAAATAATTTGAAAAAGAAATATTAGACCTGATGCGTGACAGATAGAAATAATATATAAATGCATTCAAAAGGAAAATGTTTGCTCTGAGATTCACGTTTATAAATGCTTTTTCCCTTTCGCGCACGTACACACAGTTATATGCACTAGATTGGATAAAAACTCACAGTAAACACACCAACTGACAGATACTTCTGTTACCGCAGTGTAAAAGTGTAAAGTGTTAGCGCGCAAAATTTTCAGTCGCTTGCGGCACTGAAAAGCCAGCAGTACGTCGGTGCCCGGATTGGATTGAGTCCAGGCAATGACACTTTGCAATCAGGCCAATGTTTACCTGGAAATTTTCGGCTGACACAGCGCACAGGTCAGTGGATAAAACAGTGCAAATTGTGCGGTTGCCAGAAATGAATCAGCGTGTCACGTAATTGCATCAAAACATTTGAATTGGCAACATTCGGCACAATTTGCCCGCGAAAATCCTAAAATTGGCGCGCAAACGTGTGCAGGTGGCTCTACATGCATAGACGCGCGCGTTCAACTCTAGATGCGCATCGCTGAATATCTAAAGGTACTAAAGTTTGTGCCTCTTTAGATGGCCGTTTACGCGCGTGTGTGTGTGAGCATGTGCTTATGTAGATGAATGTATTTGAGTACGTATATTACCGTATAGAATGACGAACGCATATTTACAGTACGTTTGTCTTTTTGTATCTTTAATTATTAAAGAGAGAGCTATTTTTATATATATATATATATATATATATATATATATATATATGTATAATTATTTTTTTAAAAAAAATTATAACATAAGACACAGAGTGTGTTGAAACAAAATGGCTATTTTGTAGTGATTTTATAACATACTTATGTCATATTTTTTTATAAAAATAATTATATCTGCTCTACTTTTGTATTGAGCAATCTTTTAAGAATAGTAATTGTTGGTTATTGAATTCATTCCGTATATACCAATTATATACTTAGATAAGTATATATATATATATATATATAGGACATGCAGTTGATATATAATCCAAGTGAATTCTATTAATATAATATAAAATAAAATATTAAAAATGATTCACAGAGAGCTCAGTGTTTTATTCAAACAGAGCATATAAATTACAAACAATAGGAATTAGGATTACTCCATAATACCGAGGATGATCATTTCACCTTATAAATTAAAATTAATTTATTAGGATTTTTAAATTCATCAGGTTAACAAGAAAAATCAAAATGAAACCTTTTTGATTTTTCTTGTTAACCTGATGGATTTGAAAATCGTAATAATTTTAATTTATAAGGTGAAATGATGATCATCAATATTATGGAGCAATGCTAATTCCTAATGTTTTTAAAATATATATATATATGTAAGCAAATATATGGATATAGATCCGACAGTATGAAGAAAAATATATACGGAAAAAACAAAACAAAATCTTATATACAATTATGCTGTTTTAATGTTAATATGTCATCGTCGAACGTTTCATAAATAATAAACCATCTTCAGGACATATTCATAAATAGAACATTATGTCCTGAAGATGGTTTATTAGACCGAAACATTAAAAACAGCATAATTAAAACAGCATAATTGTATATAAGGATTTTGTTTTGTTTTTCCGTATATATTTTTCTTCATATATATATATATATATATATATATATATATATATTAGGGATGTTATATTTATGGGTTAAAGTGCTCAATATCAGGGATAGAGCGTATATAAATATAAAAGTGATCCTTGAGGACAATGCACAGCGGCGACAGTATGTTTCATGCTTAAGCGTAATCTTCTGGTCATATCTATCTATCTATCTATCTATCTATCTATCTATCTATCACATATATATATGTTTATGTGTGTGTACGGGGCACACGTGCATTTGTGGTGCGGAGGCTATGTTGCGTGATATATTTATAGGAGTAAACGTGTGAAAGTAGATAAGTCTGTGTGCGTATATTAGTGCGCCGAAAGAGTGTATGTGTAGATAAATGATTGTGTGTAGGTGAGCGTATGTGTAATGCGCGTGTGTGTATAGATCTACAATGTGTAGGTGATCGTATGTTGAGTGTATGTATGTATATGTGATTTACGAAGCTAAGTCTGCGTACGTATCTACGTATAAGTGAGTGTATATACATAGGCGAGTAGGCGTACAAAGAAGGCGTACAAAGAACGCGTTTTTTAATCCCCCCATATATATATCCATATATATATATAAAGATATATATATATATATATATATATATATATATATATAGACACACACAAATACAGTGGGAAGCAAAAAGTATTTAACACGTCAGTTTTTAATAAATTTCACAATAAAAAATTGTTCAATTTTGAATGATGCTTCAAATATTTTAATGAACATTGTCTGACTAAACATAAACGAAAAATGCGAAACGTTGTCTTTATGTACTTTTACTGCCAATTTTCGAACTAGAAAAATTCGAAAATTGGCAATAAATGTGTATAAAGACAATGTTTCTCATTTTTCCTTCATATTTAGTTAGACAATGTTCATTAAAATATTTGAAGTAAGTATATAAATGTGATAAGATATGCTATATTTATGGGTTAAAGTGATCAATATTAGGGATAGAGCGTATGTAAATGTAAAAGTAGACATTAAAATCAACACCCAGCGGCGACAGTCTGTTTCATGCTTAAACGCAATCATCAGGACATTATTCTCACGGTTATTTGGGTGGGTGGCAGCGGTTATGTTTCGAATTATTTTAGGGGCTATTGGATGGACATGACCGTTAAAATAATAAAGTAGACCTACCCATAATGTATCCCTGACCATTCGTGCAAAAACAACGCACACGATTGCATTAAAGCATGAAACAGACTGTCGTGTTGACTTCAATGTTCACTTTATATATATATATATATATATATATATATATATATATATATATATATATATGTGTGTGTGTGTGTGTGGTTAATGGTTATGTGCATATTTGACATATTATGTAACTGCGTTGTTAGATTCTAATCTTTTATCAGATCTCATGGATGGGGAGGGTGGTTCAGAATCACAAAGAACTTTACCAAATAACAGAAACGAAATCCCTTGAAGACTTTCAACACCAGCAACAACTAAAATGGATAGCACATATAACTCGAAAAGAAAATAATGATATAATCAAGATGTTTACTTTTTTTTTATAAATCGGTATCACCCCAAGCAAAGCAGTACAGCCACTAGCACGCAAGGGGTTACAGGGTGTAGAGGAATTGGGAACAGAAACATTAGTAATAAGGAGAAAGAGAAAAGGGCAATTAGGAGGACACTAGCGATTGACACTGCATCTAAATTTTTGCAGATTAAAGTTGGCTGGAAAACATCTAGCCGGAAGTGAGAAGAAACTATCAGCATAGAAGTTCCGGTTACATCTAGCCAAGCTCAACTCTAAATTAATGAGATCTTGACGCCAGTCTAGTATTGCGCTTAAATTCATACGGTTTAGTTACCATAGTGAAGAGCTCATCCGAACAATTACCATGAAATTATGCATAAAAAAGGCACAATGACTGAAGTTGAGCCGGCATGTCAGAACTAGTAATATTGCTGATTTTTGTTTGGATCTTAACAAAGAGCTCCAGGTAAATAGCAGGGGCACCGGACCATCTATGGCGACAATATTCTAAGCATGGACGATTGGTAGACTTATAGATATGCAAGATAGATTCCGGATAGAAAAATTGTCTCGCCCGACGTAGTGAACCAACTTTTTTAGCAGCTGACCTAGCAATGGATTCAATGTAGTCTTTCTACCATGTCAACTGAGAACGTTAGCACGAGAAGGAGCAATGAGTCACTTTCTTGGAGGTTAGCATTAGCCATGTTGATGGAAGTCAGTGTGTGGGGCTGTCACTGAGATGATTAATAGTGAGAAATTTAGTTTTGGCGGCGTTAAAATTGACAAGCTATCTTTTGCCTCGGTTAACGACGGTCTTGAGGTCGTTTTGTACATCAGCTGCTATTTTGACCTTGTCGGACTGATCAACCTTACTACTGAGGCAGGAGTAAATGGTAGGGACGTCAACGTAGATGCCAAATTGAGAGTTGATGTCATCGGGAAGGTCGTTAATGAAGATTAGAAGCAGCGTAGGATGGAGCCTTCGGAGACACCCGCGTTAGTACGAAAGGGTGTAGATGAGTGGCTGTTGAAGACAATTTAGACAAAAGGTTAGTAAGGAAACTACTAGAAAGAGCAATAGCTCTTAAGTATCTTGGGAAATCAAATATTAGATAGTGTTATCAAATAAAAAGTTACTTGCTAATGCTGACTGATATTAATCATAGAGGGAAAACAAAATGTTAGTAGCTAGTAAAGCAGTAATGAAATTGTCTAGATTTATTTCTAATTATATATACTAGTAGAACTACTCGGTGTAGCCTGTATTTTTATTGCAAAAAAGAAAGACAATTACAAAACGGATTGATTGATAAATAAAGTCTCCAAGTTTTAAACCGGATTAATTAATTAAGTGCCATGTCCCTTCAGGACATAGACGAAGATGGCTCTCCATATATTCATTTTTTATTTTCTGCGAATTGCCATACCTGCATGGGAAAGATAATGGAGTCGTTTCCCGTTGCCTTCCTCACTGCTGGAAATTCAGTTTTCCTTCTCTTAGAGTTTACTCCACTATTTAATCCACAGCTGAAGAGAGAAGAGATGGATTCATGCCTTTCCCAAGGCTAATAGTACGAAATTGAACGCAGCTGACTAGGCTAGAATTTGAATTCTGATCGCCGATAACTGTTACACTACACACACATTGTATACTAGAGAGAAGAATAGCATTGCTATCAAAATAAAATAGGAATTATTTTTCTTAAAATTTTTTTAACATGGTCATCATTCAGGATTACACACTTTTTTCCAAACGTTCTCTCATCTTTTGTTCTTCAGTGGAATTCATGACCCGACCACGTGTTGCATGTACCACAATCAGTCAGTTATGTGGCAAGCGTGATACACGCTTAGGCATGGCAGACTTTTTCCCGCAGTAGGTTGATATTTCTTTCGATGGTAGACCAGTTGCCATCCAAGGCTATAGAACTCGGTCTGTCCTGCTATTTACCCATAGCTAGGGGAGAAGAAGAGGATTCATACCTTTCCCAAGGGTATTAGCACGTAAGTGAATGTAATGGATTTGAATGGAACTTAGCCCTCCGATTCCTCAACCCGAGCCGCTATCCATTACTCCACCGAGCCTCCCCCACAATACTATCATTAAAGTAGTTTCCGTTCGAAAAACACTCATATGGCCACTATAATATCTCTATTATAACTAATCATAAAGAGTACGAAAGGTATTTGAGAACATGTCATTGTGCATCTGCGGTTAGGTGATAATAAATGTCCTTTTATCTTTTCAGAACATCAATGGCGAACTATCAGCTAACTCATGAGATGAAATGACATGCTGTAATTATTCCGATACACGCAATGCACAGCGATATAGCGATTGCACCTCGAATTGGGCACAAAGTTCGGAAGGATTTGGAAGTCTCCAGCGGGGATGTGTCGCATGTAGTGAAGCGCGTGGAAGCATTCGTGGCGTTCGAACAGAATCAGGACACCGCAATTCGTATAACGGAAGTAGAACATTATCGGTGCGAATCACAGAACGTCATTGAGCGTCTTTGCCAAAGACGTGTCTAACTGGTGCATGAAGACATTCGGTACAAGATATACGTGTTGAAGAAAGGGAAGTTCATGTCGGAATAGTAGCTCTGAGCAAAACGATTACGGAACAAGCTGAATCAGCTAGAAGACCAGGAGATGCCATATTTTTTTAGAATAAAAAAAAATTCAACAAGATAAAAAATGAAACTGTTATATATGGATCATCTGATACTTCCTGTGTTATACATACCAACTTTTTCTCTTATGTGATGGTTTTAGGGGTGGTGAGTAATGAAGGACACGTAATACAACCCTATTTAATTTCAACAGGGTCGTCGTGATGCGTACATATCAACAATTGCGGCCTCGCATTGAAGCCATAATTGCAGCTTAAGAAGCTTACATTGAATAAACATGTGATCCAACCACAATTACATTTGTGCACCAAGTTTTGTATCAATAAATTTAGTTGTTTGTAAAATGTTATTGTTTTTCTTACGGTCTTCAAAGTGTCATCAAATACATTACATAATATCTATCTATCTATCTATCTATCTATCTATCTATCACACTATATCAAGAGAAATATTCCTCTTCAACAAATGCCAACACCGCTACAATGATGAGAACTGTAACAAACTTAAAACATACTGTTGTCAAAATCCGACATGCAAAAGATGCGAGTCCTTAATCTGATTGCTTACAAAATTTCACAATACCTTAGGAAATGTTTCATTTCATTTGCCCGAAATTCGGTGAGAATGACTCCCTAATCATTGCTTTATACTTTACACAAAGGCATAAACACAGGAAATTTGACACGTAGAACATTCGAACAGGATATTATATGTAGCGACATACAATTTTCTTAATTAAACGAGTGGAAGAATCTCTTCCTAATTTAGCATATTTCAAAACACTTGGGGGTGACACTCCGATCAGTCTTCACCCAAATATTTCGGCCTGGGACAAGAGTCGGCTTAGAGCTGTAAGTTATGATCTTCCTAATTCAGCTGACAGGATACAGGAATTCAAACTCCATAAAAGAGGAACCGTTTCGTCATCTAGTGGCATTGCCCCGAGGAATCTCCCCTATCTGACACTTTTCACTTTCCCCTTTTCTTCAGCGTATAGTAACAACCATAACTTCCCGATGTTGAAAAACATGAATAAACCAGAATCATTTCTTTAACTGTTTTTCATCGACAGTGATTTTACAACAACGGAGTCACTTTTCAATCACGCTACCTTTTTTTGTATCCAGTCACATCTATGACCTGCGAAGCGGCATCTAAATCTTTACCAGATGCTGGTCCAAGGTGCAAAGTTACATATATTTTGCCGAATTCATGTATATTAATGTTTTCAACTTCACTCTTAGCGATGTTGCGTATTTGGTGTCCTTACTTATTGATCAACTCTTGTATTATTTACACTGGGTCTGTTGTCCTCATATTTGTTGTTTAATAATAACAAAAAAGATGAGGACAACGGTCTCATTGTAAATAATGTAAATTATGATAACTCCTCATCCCAGAAATTTAGACAGCAAAAAACAACCGTTGTATATAAAAATTGCCATGACTTAAATAACATGATCCAATAGAGAATTTTTTACCAATAACACTGATTTATTTACTGCTGACTTTGATCCGTCTTAATGAAACACCCTTTATTATCATTTCTTTTGCAACTTTGACTTACAAAAATGTCATCAAAAGGCATTAGAGTTTGGGAGATTAAAGTTATATTTTAATATTTTATAGAAAAAAAAATATTCTTCACTTGATTCGTCCATTGATTCTTTTTTACGGATAATCAACCATTTGCTGATTATTTAAAGCCGAATTATTTTTGGATTGTAAGAATTCTTTTTGCGAGTAAATATTGCATTACTGTTTTGTTTTAGATAACAATGATTACAGTAACACAATGATTTTTCAGATAATGATACAAGTCCTACTATTTAAACCATAGCTCGGGGGAAAGAGATGGATTCATACATTTTAAGAGAGTATTTTGAACGTAAGTGAATGTAACGAAATCGACTGGAATTTGAAATCATCTTATTCATTGGAACTATTTAAATTCTCACTTAGATATGCGACGAACATAAAATGTCGTATCAGTAAACCCAGGGAATATTTGAACATATTTCTTAACAGAACTTTAAAAAATCAATTCATCAGCTTCAGTTTTTTTCTTTTGGATTATCATACGTACGATAATATCGTCTGCTTAGATATTATGGTCATAGGAAGTAATAAATAAGATCAAGTGATATTTTGATGAAAGTGGTAAGCGTTTGTCATATGGATGGGTCGTTGTCACAATGCTTTTATTTTCGGCAACAATTTAGCGCGACCCCAATATGACTTTTAGCCATTAAGTTCGAAATGTCTATGTCTGCTAAAGTTTACTTTAATCCAGCTATAAATTTTTTCCTTTTAAATCTAGATCGAGAGTTTATTTGAATAAAATACCAACGGTCGTGGAACGCTTGGTGATGATCAAACATGCTACCAAAATAATGCTTGATTAATTTATTAACTATTAACCTACACATTTACTTATCTTTGCTCAGTCTGGTTAAAGGATAGGTTAGGGAAATATAATGATAATGGAACTTATTTTCAATGTCTTACGAGTTTAACTATCAATCGATGTGCAACATCACAGAAAGATAAGGACAAAGGAGCTGGTTCAAGCCAGACTCCGTATAGGATACACATAACCCACCATAATCTACTAAAAGATGAGGAACCGCCAATATGTGTCCCATGACAGTGTGACGGTTACACACCTGGCCCAGTGTCGGATCCTTTGGTTACGGCGCCAACGGTGACGTCGCTCCTCCTGGTCGTTCCTCCTGGGTCCAAGCGTGCCGCTCCAACCCTTTGGTCAGATGACGACCCGCTTCCAATACCTGGTCACTAAAGCAACAACGATCTCCGGTCTGTTGTGTTTAGATCTTGAAGACAGACGGGACCAGCAGGAAAGGGGCCGATACAAGTTGAGTCCGACGGGGTGGTAAAACACAAATAAAATAAAACTCACGACACCAAACAAAATTGTTGATAAAAAAGGGTAACAACCTTTTATATCTTAAAGTCCGTTACATAAAAACAAAATTGTTCTCAATTCCCGACCCGCTCTGTGGACTGTAAATTTTTCACCAATAACTAGAATCATGTATGTATGTGTGGGTGTGGTTCAGTTCGACACTGGGGCTAATTTCTATCGATCATTCGCAGTTGATTCTTCTCTCCGACTTGAGTTGTATTTCTTCTTCTTCTTCTGTTTAGACTGGTAGATTTCTTGTTTCAACCCAGTGGAAGATTTCTTGCTTCGATTCAGTGGAAGATTTCTTTTTTCGATTCAGTGGAAGATTTCTTGCTTCAATTCGGTGGAAGATTTCTTGCTTCAATTCGGTGGAAGATTTTTTTCAACTTGGGCTGGAAGGATTTCTTGTTTTCGAGGATTCTTCTGTCGTCCGAGGGGGTGAATCCGCAACTCACGCCCAACCTAACTCCAAAACTCAACTTCAGCTCCAACTCTTCTCAGGTTTTCAGGCATCTTCTTCTTCATCTACTTGGGCTGGAAGTTCTTCTGTCTTCGACTTGGGCTGGAAGTCCCTTCTGTCTGAGGGTTCTTTGCCCGCAAAGGGGCGAGTGAATCGGGTCTTATGTCCGCGTTCAGGATCCCCTTTTTCCAACTCAAAATTTCTGTCGATTTTATTGACGCCGCAAAACTGGGGTGGGTCTGTCGGCGTCAGGGTTTTCTCGATAATCCAAAAGCCGTATTAATTTTCTTTCCATTATCGTTATTGTTTTCACCCCACTGATTCGTCCAACCAATGATTCCTTTTTCTTTCCTTAGGATCGTCTAGTACATTCTTCGTGAATTATTTTCAACTCAGTTATTTTCCGTTTTTAAAAAATTCAACCTGTTTAATAAACTGAATAAGAAAAATTAACTCATATTTTATGAATATTATAAATTTAAATTTGTCATTTACCGTAAATGACACCTAAACCCAATTACATCATTTATGCACCATGCATTTGTCTCATGATTCTATTCTACTTAACATGCAGGCAGGGTAATGTTCTTTCCATTTTCTTTTGTTCTACATGCAATGAAATGTTCTTTTCATTTTCTTTTGTTCTACATGCAATGAAATGTTCTTTTCATTTTCTTTTTGTTCTACAGGCAATGTAATGTTCTTTTCATTTTCTTCTGTTTGCAATGAAATGTTCTTTTCATTTTCTTCTGTTCTACATGTTTCATTTTTTTTTTGTTTTGCAATGTAATGTTCTTTTCATTTTTTTTCCACATGCAATGAAATGTTCTTTTCATTTTCTTTTGTTTATGCAATGAAATGTTCTTTTTCATTTTTTTGATCCACATGCAATGAAATGTTCTTTTCATTTTTTTCAATGAAATGTGTGCGTGTGTCTGTAGGGTGCAGATGTGTTCTTTAGGGTTTGTTCTTCTTGGATGTTTTTCCTCTCTGCTGTGGGAGGTTTTCCGCCGCACGTGGTGGTCTCACGCCAGCCTCCTCCATTGGTCTTCCAGCAATTTCTTCGCCAGTTCTGTCTGAGGAGGAACACCGCTCGGCATCTCCCTCTCGAGTTGTTGCATGCTCACTAGACTGTCGTTCGCTAATCTTCTCCTACTCTTAATCTTCCATATTATTACCCCCGATGGCTATAACTAGGAATGTACCCATTACTATTGACCAATTTATCGCGATCTGCTCATCGTCTTCCCAAGCTACACCTTCGTCTCCCAGCGCACTTAATTCTCTTAAGTGATCCATATCGATCTTTTCTATGGGCTTCATTAAAATTGGCATCTTATTTAAGGTGACATTAGAGAATCTCTTCACTATCGGCTCCCATAATTCTGTACAATTGACTAAGCCTCTACTAATCGTCTCGATGTGAACGAAACCGCCGCCGAACATCCATGGGAGCGTCACCAGGGATAACGGTGGCCTTATTCTTAATGTCCTTGTGGACTCTCCCCACATACCCTAGACAGGCTGATATGTTTCTGGGTCACACCCCGTCTGAAACACTGATAGCTTGTGGTAATGCCGAGTTGTTAATACCTTGGCAGATTCTTTTGATTCCTTCTCCTTCCTTCAAACAATTCTAGTATGCACAGTTTGCGGTTACCAGTTTTATAGATCAACGGATTTACAAGTCCCAGGGTATCATCTCTACACCTTCTAGCTTTTTCAGCTGATAAAATGAATTTCGTTCTCCCGAATTTAATGCTATGTAGTCTGCTTCCACCCTTGTACCTAGCTAATTCCTGAAAGGTAACAAATTCTCTTGTTGTTATTCTTCACAACCATAGTCTCGCTCGACTCATCACTCAATCATTTCACTTTCTCTTAGTTCGGCTCCTCCCTCCCTCTAACTAACCTCTAGCAGACAGAATGGTCCGGTCAGGTGTGTGGCGCCCACTCTAAAACTTCATGACACCACTGGTGGCCAATCAATAATGCCAATGATCTTCCGTTCCTCGTGAGGTGCAGCCTGCATCTCCATCCCTCCACTCACATCTACCATAGTCAGCCAATAGGATCTTGGATGAGCCAGTGTCGTTATCTGTTTTTGCACAGCCCTTTTGTTCTACTGAGATTTTTCATCTTCTGAGGTGATTCCTGTTCAACCTCTAACCTTCTTTCTGTGTTTAACTCCCCGTCCAGGAGGTTTTTTGTCCTCTCTTCATCCCCTGATTCTTTTTTCTGTTTAGACTTGAATGTCTTCAAACCTCTCGACTCTATGTCTAAACTTCTCCCTGTTCCTCATCCTTTCCTTGTTTGGGAAAGGGTATTCGATCCTCCTCCCCTGCTGGACCCTTCGTCCTGTTCAGGGTGCCTCTTTTTAAAGCCTTCGACTGCTTGTTTGGACCTCTTCGTCTTTTCTTCCTTTCCTTCGGACAAGTGATGGCGATCTCACGGGGTCTTCTCTGCACTGATTCAGTCGACGACTGAACATTGCTAATCCCCGCTGAGGGTTCCAACTCTGTCATCGGATTTATTGGATGAATCTCCTCATCTTCTTCGGAGTCTTCCTCCGTCTCCATTTCTTCCGGTTCAACCAGAGTTACCTTCCTTTTCCTCGTCTTTTAGGCCTCGGCTCGCTCATTTCCAGGTTAGCTATTTCAGCCTTCTTCAGATCATTGGCATGAACTCTCGCTCGTCCTGCCACTTGATCCCATATTACATATGATATGGGCCCGTCTTCTACTATCCGGTAGTACGGTTCCCATCTCTGGTCCAGTTTTCCTTCTCTCTGGTGGATTTTATAGACAGGGTCTCCAACCTTCAATTCTACCACCTTTCTTTCAGCATTCACCTCTCATTTCTTTTTTTGGGCCCTCTTTATTCTTCTTCTGGCCTGTACGAATATCTTATGTTGCTGTTCCAGCAATAGTTGATGATGATCTTCTCCCATATACCTTCTTCGGGGGCTTCAGGTTATCTACAGGCAGGATGCCAAACAACAAAAATAAGGAGAAAATCTGGAGGTTTCGTTTATCGTAAACCTCACGGCCGCCAGAGCCTTTACAAGTCCCAATTTCCAATGTTTTCTCTGACCAACTTGGCCAATACAAGGTTCTATGAAACCTTTTCCACTTTAGCATTTCCTGGGGGTGATATGGGGATGTTTTTTATTGCTCTACATTTCAAACCTGTCAAACCTCTCTATGATGCTGTTCACAGTGCCATTATTTGCAGGGGAACCTAAAGTTCTGGCCTTCTGTCTGGTACTGCGCTTCAGGCCTGGGAACTATATAGTTGTTTCCTTGTGCAGTTTCCCATATGGTTGGTGATCGAAGGGAGTTGGGTACGTCTGTTTTCCTCTCAGGTGCCATTTCTGCCTTCTGCTCTGCTACCACACAACTTCGAACATAGTTAGTGACTTCTTGATTAATTCCTATCAACCTCTCGTGGCACTGTTCCAATAGAACAACTTGGGTTTGACTTCTTCATCCCTTCCTGAGAGATAATACAGTCTTTCCTCTATTTGGCATACTTGGTGGTCTCTCCTGACTTCACCTTTTCTCTCAGAGCAGCTATTTCACTGTCTGCTTGCTCCTTCTCCAATTCCTTCTGTCCAGTAAGGATCGGTTATTATCTGGGCGTCCCCTTCTTCGTCCGATTCTAATATAGGGCGGCTTATTAGAGTTAATTACTCCTATTCTATAGGCTTTATCATCTACTCCCTGTTCTACCCTTACAGATCTTTCTTCCAGTTGTTTGGTATTCTTTAAATCTGCGCACGTGTTTTCCTTTCCTGCCACTCTATCTTACAGTGGTAGCCACTTTAAGTGCCCACTGTTGAATTTTCTTATTATTTGTCCACTCTGCCTGCAATAGATACTGCAGAGGCTTGTGGTCCGTCTTTATAGTGAAGACCGCACCATTTAAATAGTAGTCAGCTTTTGGAGGCATACATGATAGCATATGCTTCCCTCTCTATTACTGGCCACCTCTGTTGTGTCTCTGAGAGCTTATGGGAGAGGAAGTATATCGGTACTTCCTCTGGTATGCCTGGCACTGGTCCTTCCTTATCAGGACAAAGTACTGCCCCTACCTGCTCACTGGCATCCGTGTATAATATCATGGGCTTGCTGAGGGTCTGGGTACGTCAGCAGTGGAATGGTCAACTGTTCCTTTAGCGAGTCAAATGCTCGTTGACAGTCCTCTGTCCACTTGAACCTAGCGTATTTCTTCGTCAGGGCCACCAGCGGTATGGCAATTCTTGAAAATGCCGGGACGAAGCGTCGGTAGTAACCTATAGCTCCTATGAAACCTCTTACCTGCCTCACGGTCTTAGGCTCTGGCATTTCTCTTAGGACTTTACCTTATCCATGTCGGGTTTAATACCATCTCCGTTTATGACGAAGCCTAAATACCTAGTTTCTTCCTCAGAAACTGACACTTTGACAATTTCAATTTTAATCCGTGTTTCCTCAACCTTCCCAACACCTGTCCTAAATGAAAAAACTGTCTCCGAAAATATCAAGATATCGTCTAAATACGCCATGGCAAAGCTCTCGTATCCTCCTAACACTATTGACATTAGCTGTTGGAAGACTCCCGGGGCAAGCTAAACCGAATGGCATCACTCTGAACTGAAACAGTCCCAGGTGACACGCGAATGCGGCCTTCTCCTTGTCAGCCTCATCAATACCGGACCTCAAGTCCAACGTAGAAAGTACTTTGCCTTCCCTAATAATGCCAAAATGTCGTCTATCAATGGCAATGGCACCGCCAACAGCTTCGATATAGAATTCAGCTTTCTAAAATCACACAGAAACGGTGGCCGCCATCTTTCTTACCTACTATTACTATTAGGAAGCTCCAGGAGAGATCGATCTTTCGATCATCCCAGCTTCCAACATTTCCTCTACTGCCTCTTCTACAAGGGGTCTTTTTATGTATAGGTGTTCGGTAGGGTTTTAATCACAGGGGGTGGTCTCGGTGTCGATTTTCATTTCGACTGTGTGGGTCTGACCTAGCTCCTTGTCTGACTGGGCCACCACATCTCGATTGTTCCTTAACAGACCCCCACTCTGGTTCTAAATTGATCCGGTGCTAATATATCCTCATCTAAGATTTTTTGTTTGCTCTACTAGCTTCCTTCGTTTCCTCCTCGAATCTCACCCGATTCAGAGTTCGTAGGGGAAGTGCTCTTCCTATCTTCTCCCTCCTAACCTTTATTGTCTTTTGGGCCTGGTTCACCATCATTATGGGCACCAACTCGGCTGCCTCCACTACCGTTTCACACAGGGTTACCTCGTTATCCTCTAGGCCCTTTCCTTCTACAGGGACCAACTGCAGAGGTCCTCTCCGTACCGTTTTTTCTGACATTAGCCTACCCTTTCCCGACACTGCGGTCCTAGGAGGTAACACATCTTCCTCCACCACTATGGTTATCTCTTCCTCTGGTGGGCATCCCAATGGCGTTCTCTCGCCGTTCACCACCAACACAGTAGGATTAAACTCAATCTGGCCTTCTGGCTCCGGAGCCAATCTTCTCCCAAGATTGCCTCTGTACACAGGTCGGGGGTTACGTAAAAATTTTGGGTGCTTTCACTTTCCCAACTTACCGGGAGAGGGGGGCTCCATCTGGACCTCTATGTCCGCTTCCCGTAACCTTCTCTTCCGTTTCACCCGCCTGTATGTTTCCCTCTCATCATGACACAGATGCTCCTGTGTCCACCAAAAGCCCTCATCTCTCTACCACCTATCTCTGCTCTACAGGATAGTTCTCTCTCTTACGTTAAGAAGAGAACACCTGAGCTTTCTTCTTCCTGGGGTCCCCACCTTTGGGTTAAAGCCACAGGCGCCGGCAGCAATAGATCACCTTCATTTTTTCTCTTAGCCGGACCTCTCCGGTCTCCATGGCCGTTTCTAAGAATACAATTTCTTTTCAGGTGTCCTGGCCTCCTGCAAAACCAGCACCTTCTTGCTGGACAGCTTGCCGCAAATGACCACATGTCCAACATTTTGCTCTTTCCCTTTTTAACTGGGTTGGCCTTGTGTCTATCCTCAGGGAACCCGTCCTCATTCAAGTGGTTCGCCCACCCACTGGTCCAAGTTTTTATTTCTCTCCTTTTAACTGGGCCACCCTCCCTCTTAATTCTGGGGTGGCCCTTTGGCTTTTCTTGGGCTCGGCCTTCTTTGTTAATATTGGTGGGCACCCTTCTTCAGCCCGCACCACTTGGCCAGGTGTCCTTTCTTACCACACCTGGTGCATCTGTCCTGATTGAAGTCTGGGGGCAATCCCCACTTCGTCGGACATTCCGCCGCCCTGTGGTCCTCATGCCCACAGGTCCAGCAGACCAGCCCATATCGACCCGGCGTGGGCGTATAAAAGCCATGCCTGGTCGACCATGCCCTTCTATTGGGGTCCTCCTCCCATATTTCTGCCCGATCCACCTCTTCCTTAACCCTCTGATTCCATACGGGGTTCTTCCGCCTACCCCTTCTTCCAGCCTCCCTGACTTGGTGTCTGCTTCTTCCCACACCTCTTCACCTTATCCCATACCCCCTGGCTCTCTCTGGCCAGCTCTATCGCTGCCGACAGTCTGAGCGGTCCCTCTTTCAGGACGTCGTGCCGAACACGCTCATCACTCAGAGCTTCCACATACAGGTCCGCCAGTTGGGCCTGCATGACCGCATTGTCCCTTGACCACCTCAGGGGAATGCTAATGACGATAGCCTTCCGCTCGAGCCCCCAATTCTCCCGGGTCACTGTGTTAGTTTTAAAACATGGCCTCTATGGCCGTACCCTCGTCGGCGAACTCTTTGGTCGGGTCTTTTATTTCTTCCCAAGCCAAGCGGGGTTGATTTTCCAAGAGTCCCCTTACGAACTCGACGCTTTTCCCTTTGTGGCATCGTATGTCGGGTACAGGGGTTTCCTGGTGAGCTCGTAGATGGTTCTCTTTTCGAGGATTGTCAGCCAGTTCCTGAACTCCTTCCCCTACCATCAAACACTGGGACCCTCGGTCCACCCACAGCCCCCCTTAAATCTACTGACAACCCCCGCCCTACTTCTTCTTCACCCCCACTGCTCTATCCGACTCATAATCTGACATGTCTAGAGAGCAACAATAAAGGGAAATAAACAAGGTGTCCTACCTTACAGACGATTCTGTTCCTTCTTTTCCTTTGGTCCCGGGTCGTTCTGTTTTCTGCTTGAACTTTCAGCAACGGCGGTCGATCGTGGTCTTCTCAGGGGTTGAAATCCTCGGTCACCACGGCACCATATGTGACGTGGTTGTCTCAGGGTTGATCCGTTGGTCACGGCACCACTTGTGACGGTTACACACCTGGCCCAGTGTCGGAGTTACGGCGCCAACGGTGACGTCGCTCCTCCTGGTCGTTCCTCCTGGGTCCAAGCGTGCCGCTCAACCCTTTGGTCAGATGATCACCAGCCTCGCCTTTCCCGACCCGCTTCCAATACCTGGTCACTAAAGCAACATACCGATCTCGGTCTGTCTACCCCCACGCTGTGTTTAGATCTTAGACAGACGGGACCAGCAGGGATCGGGGCCGATACAATGAAAAGTCCGACACACACACGACACCAAACAAAATTGCTGATAAAAAGGGTAACAACTTTTTATATCTTAAAGTCCGTTACATAAAAACAAAATTGTTCTCAATTCCCGACCCGCTCTTGGACTATGGCACCAAGCTTCTATCACACAATAGGAAAATGTCGAATTACCTACTTTCTAGAATCATGTATGTATGTTTGAGTGTGGTTCAGTTAAAATTTCTATCGATCATTCGCAGTTGATTCTTCTCTCCGACTTGAGTTGTATTTCTTCTTCTTCTTCTGTTTAGACTGGTAGATTTCTTGTTTCAACCCAGTGGAAGATTTCTTGCTTCGATTCAGTGGAAGATTTCTTGCTTCGATTCAGTGGAAGATTTCTTGCTTCAATTCGGTGGAAGATTTCTTGCTTCAATTCGGTGGAAGATTTCAATTTGTCTTCAACTTGGGCTGGAAATTTCTTGTTTCGAGGATTCTTCTGTCGTCCGAGGGTGAACTGCAACTCACGCCCAACCTAACTCAACTTCAACTCAACTTCAGCTCCAAACTCTTCTCAGGTTTTCAGGCAATCTTCTTCTTCATCTACTTGGGCTGGAAGTTCTTCTGTCTTCGACTTGGGCTGGAAGTCCTTCTGTCTGAGGGTTCTTTTTGCCCAAAGGGGGCGAGTGAATCGGGTCTTATGTCCGCGTTCAGGATCTTCCCTGCCTGCGGTCCTTGCAACTCAATAACTCCGGCTGCATCTCCAACTCAAACTGATTTCTGTCGACTGGGTCCCTGCTTATATTGACGCCGCAACAAACTGGGGTGGGTCTGTCGGCGTCAGGGTTTTCTCGATAATTCCAAAAAGCCGTATTAATTTTGACTTTCCATTATCGTTATTGTTTTTCAACCCCTTTCTCTCACAGAGCTCTTGGTGGGGCGGCGCATCTCATTTCTCTTAGTCTCTCTCATGTCAGGTGATCGCTCTCAACCAATCGCTCCTGATCGAACCTTTCTTTCTCTTCTTTTCCGCAGCCCACGTGACCGCCTCGTCCAACAGTTATTGATCGAGTTTTTCTTTCCTTCTTCTTCCGCGGTCACGTGATTGTATTCGACCAATTGTTATTGACCGAACACCTCTCCCTTTTGTTGGCGGGGTATTTACCTCGTGCTGGTTTAAAAAAAAAAAACAACCTGTTTAATAAACTGAATAAGAAAAAATTAACTCATATTTCTATGAATATTTCCAATAAATGCAAGGTGCATACAGGAACCATTTACAGTCAAAGACATTCTACTAAATTGCTGTAACCGTCAGCAAACCTGAAATAAACGCTACAAATCAGATAACTTAAAGGATCTATTTGAAAATACCAATCTAAGTAACATAATCAATTTCATTAAAGAAATTGGGCTCCACAAGTATATATATATATATATATATATATATATATATATATATATATAGGGAATATACATACACCTGAGTTCCCCCTCACTGGAATATGATTGGTTGGTGTCCGTCATAAATACAGAAGGACGTTTAGGTACGACAGACTTTAAGTCTATGACAATGCCCATTGGACTACGTCATTGGCTATCCTAGTGGTCTACACCTATTACCTGCGACTACGACGCGTATCAGTCGATTACTGCTGCCGTATTCTACTTGGTTATAGTAGCCAAAACCCACTTAGCTACTTCGAACAAATATATCCCTTTCCGGGACATATCACACACACACACACACACACACACACACACACACACACACACACATATATATATATATATAAAACAGTTTACTAAATCTGCTTACCTACGTGGTTTTGTAACCTATTTTGGAAAAGAAAATTATTTCCAGCAATACATTTTTGAAGAAAAATTATTACCAACAATACATTTGACTCTCAACAAAATCCCTCTTTATAAAATATGTCAATGAAAACTGATCTACAAAGAAGACATACTCTATTCATACATACCTATCAGAAAAAATCTTGTTGGCATTAAATAACCCTTCGAGGTTGATATGCCGTTAAACTAAATAAACCAAACCAAACCAATGGATAAGTTACAAGCCATATCTATTTTCAATTCTTTTTTTAGAACAGCTAGAACGTACCATTTGATTATTATTAAGTATAGCATTATACGAAAGTGCGTTGGACTTCCAACTCATAATTAGATAAATAAGATAAATTCTTAAATAGGGCTCTCTGCCCTAGTTTAACAATCTAGTCGATTATTTATTTACTGCTAGAGTAAATTCGCTATTCACTTGCGCGCCACACGTACTGTCTTATGCCAAATTAAGCTAATTGTTAATACAATTCCTCCACGAATTTGGTCTTGGACCAAACTTAGCATAGCCGAAGAAATGGATTCACAGATTTAAGTAAGTAATGTTGTCAATAAAATTGCATGAAAGAGAAAGAAAGATCGTAGATATGAAACTTGCTTTTGGCAGTTAATTTCAAAAGCTTTCGGTGGTTTTTGGCTGCAGACAAAACATTGGCATCTCTGGACTTGAAAGGGTTAACGCGGGTTATGGAAGGCTGGGCTAAACTTTCTGATTCTATATTCACCTTGCAGACATGTTGAAGATCTCGTAATTCCAAAAGTATAAATTCAACAGTTTCATGACTTGACGCTTCGTACGAATAAACATTTCATTTAATTCTTTCACTTATTTTTACGAGTTCCTTTCATCCCTGTTTTCTTTTTATTCCTCACGATTGATACTTTTTCTGTCCGTCGAATTATTTACTCATTATCTAATTAAACGATTTTAATTAAATCGCTGTTATTGGATTTACTAATTAAATGCAAAAGTAGCAACAATGGTGGATAGATGTTTCTGAAATAATTGGATATTGTCACCGCTTTCTTATAATAGTTGTTAGGTTTAATGTATGAAATTTCTCCTGAAATAGTTGTTAAATAAAATTGAAAAAAAGATAAAGGAAATGAAAATACAATTATGAGGTGGTGTTCAAAAGTTCTCGGCCTGACCTACATTCCTAAAACAGTCTTCTAACATTGGGTCATAGTTATACTGATTTGGCGAATTTTCGGACTGGTTACTTTTGAGCACCACTTCGTAGTATATTAGTTTAGTGTTTGGAAAACATTCGTTTAGAAAAATGATAATTCATATTTGTTGTAGCATACATACGGACGATAATGGGTTGTCTCCATTCAAATAAATACAGTAGTTAATACTGTATGTTGGTCTGCAGTCGGAGCTTTGTCCCCAGCTGTGCTGGTCAAAATCTCTGCCTCCGGGCAGAGAGGATCCCCAGACGGGGCTATGTCGAAGGGGAGAGTCTCGTTTCGGGAAACAGCTACCCGACCCCGTTTGATACAGGGTCTACGAGAATTTTTGGCCGAGCCTTCGGGTTCAGATACCCCACATTAAATTCGGCCTTGTTCAACATCTGATCGTGTGGGGCGGTTGGTAGATATCCTGCAGTTGGAGATACATTGTGAAATTCACTTGACTCACTTCTAGCAGTTGACTACTTCTTGTACGCGCCGCTGGCGAATCTTATATGTGTTGTTCATGTCCTAAGTATTATCGTTCATTATCAACCTTCGTCTGATTATTCTATTCGATAACCTTCCCTAGGTTACAACAATATTTAAGCATTTTTGGAATTTAAAATAGTATTTTTTCTTTTATGTGCTTTGACCAATCATGTCTCTCCACATCTTTGTAGCCCTCAATGTTTTTTTTAAAATTATTTTTTACTTTCCCAACATAATCCAGGTTCTGTTACCGATTTGCATGAACTTGATAGGCAGATTAATCTCTGTTTCTTTCTGTTCCTTTCGCCTTAAGTATTCCATGTGAACATCAAATTTTCTAAGCCCTCTTTCCTCATTGTATCTCCAAAATTTCAGCTGTCACTTTCTGATTCTAAATATATATATCCTCATTTGCATTAAATATTATTTGTTGCTTACATACTTTGTCCATGATAGGGCACCCCGAGGCGATGTAATGGTTAGCTTGGAAAATCGCTACTCTGTCCATGATATTTTCAGCACCCTTCTTTGGAACCACATCTCGGTTGTATCAACTCTCATCACAAAATCTGTTTGGAAATTGTCCAGCATTCACTGTTATCTTGGAGGATTGGTATTACATTGCAATTCAGCATTTTTTGTTTCTAACGAAATTTTCCTGTTTACTGCTCTCTGGTGACTGACATTTCTGTCATAGTCTATAAATATGTTTCATTTTATAAGAATTTCATGTAGCATTTTGCTCTTCGGATTTGCCTTATTTGTTTATAAATTTCCACCCATTCTCCATCTACAAACATATATAAACACTATAAATATATTTATAAATTTTAAAAATCTCGATTTTTGTTTACCTTTAAACAGTCCATTTTCAGACGCCTATAAAGTTTAAATGTAGCAGCACGAAGTAACCGATAATAAGTTGTGCCAATGATAATGTGAATACTGGTATACTCTTATTAATCTTTGTGTTATGATGGCTATATTTGTATCACAGAATAAATTTGTTCGCACGCTAATCCTCACTCAATAATAATACTATTAATAATAATACAACAATTCTCATTTTTTTCTCAAAAATGCTCAGGCGAAAATGCCATGATGTTATTTCTGACCTTAGGCTCTGGTTGAGACCTGGAAAGAAATGAGTATACACCAGAAATCAAAGGAAATAATAATAATAACAATAATAATAATAATAATAACACCCAGAGCCAGTTACGGAAATAGGACCTGTAACAATTTTATGGGACTACATAATACAAACAGAGAGAAAATCAAAGTTAACCGCCTAGACATTGTTATTAGAGGACGCAAAAAAAGTACCTCATTATTAATATGGCCGTCCTTGCAGACTGCAATGTATCTTTGAAGATTTTCAAAAATATATAAAAATACGAGGACCTTGAAATCGAAACCTCAAAAATGTGACACATGGGAACATCAACACTCCCTGCTGTAGTTGGAGCCCTCGGATTGGTTGGAAAAGATTCCAAGTGACTCATTGAAGGGATTCCTGGTAGCCCATGCCTTAAAGAAATACAAACAATTGTTCTCACGGGTACAGCCCCTTACGAAAGGCTCTATCTGTGTAAAATATGTGTCATTTTTTTTCATTTATATATATGCCTATCTTGAAACAGTTCATGTGAAGACGTCTTTCAATTTAAATGTAGCAACCCGAAGTAATCTATAATAATTTATAGCCAAAAATAATAACTGTGATTGATTGATTTGGTTTTTATGGCTTATTAACATTTTGCTGCTTATGTAAAACCAGAAAAAATTTGATTGCAAGAAATTTTTGGAGATAATAATGATTTACTGATACAATTCCTACTAATGAACCTATACCTGGTGGGGGGAGGAGAAGATGTGGATTCATACCCCTTCACAAGGATTTTTGCATGTAAGTGAATACAACGAACTTGGCTCTTTGATTTCTAGTTCCTAGCCTTTATCTATTAAACTGCCAGAACATCCAAGCTTACAACTGCTAGTATTCCCGAGCAGTCATCCCATAGATACTGACCAGGCTTGACGTTGCTTAACTTCGATGATCATACCAGAACCGAAGTTTCAACGTGATATGGCCGCAAGCCAATAATGACAATGTGATGACAGATATATTCTTATCATACATGATGTTACGATAGGTATATTGGTTTTTCGTATAATTGTTCTACAGCGTCAACAACAACAACAATAATAATAATAATAATAATAGTAATAATAATTATAATATCTATCTATCTATCTATCTATCTATCTATCTATCTATCTATCTATCTATCTATCTATCTAAAATTCAGTATCCTTTCTTCGTAACACACAAAACATCCAGAGAATATTTATTACTTGTTAAATCAGTTTAAAGTCAAGTGGGCATTTATCCTACTTTCATTACTCATATGTAATAAAAAACCTATTTAAATATGCTATATTTAAATATATATATAAAATGATATATGGATGACCGAAAATGATGAAACCTGATATTACTCACAATGTCAGAAGTATATTTATAAAACGCTGACATATGAACGCTAATAAATAGGTAAATCAAACGAAACCAATATTTACAGTTTCTTCCCTTGAAAGAAATGCATAAAATTAAATATGGGATTTGACAAGCAGTTTGCTGAAAGATTTTTGTGTTGCAAATCATTTTCAGCGATTTATTTTACTATTGGCAATCGTAGAAATTAATTATAAAAGTCCTAATTGTTTCTTCATTCAACAATGCTCTGAGAGAAAACTCCAGAAATTTATAGTATCCCATGAAGATTGTTCTTTATAAATAACAGATACCAGATATTTGCCAATTTGTTTGTACGTTTGTGATGATCATCATCACACACATACATACATACTTACACAAATTCAAATTATACAACAAGCATTCATTGGAAAATAAATCAACACTACTGTGTAATGGACATTTTATAAATCGCAGCTATGCGACAATTTTAAAATCGCTATATTTTCATGTAGTCGATTTCGTGCGCTTTTGGGAGAATCGGATCCCAGAGGCTTTCTTAGGTCTCCCCAAATCTCACTCGCTAATTGGTCAATAAACACACAAATGGGCGTTGCAATCCACCCACGCAAAATATATTTTTCCAGCGCGTGACCAAGTCAAGTTTCCCGCCAAGGTGCTGTGATCCTGGCACGTGATTACATTATCTATAAATAGCAAACACGAGTTTCTCTTTTTTTCTCTCTTCTTGCTGCAAAATGTAGTCCCAAAGAATTATCGTCACGGCCATGACGGTCAGACGTTAAATAATATTTCACGCATTCACGTATGTACGAACTCTTACGAACTTTTCCAACCTACATTACAAACATACAGAACATTTCCAAACATGCAACAAGAACTTTTCTCTTTGAAACATTCTTTTTAAACTACAGTTTAATAATTAATTCAACCTTTGTGAGCTCCGATAAAAATATTTCCAATCTAAGAGACATAACTCCATCAGATCTTTAATTCCTACGCATGTACACCAACACACAAATAAATACAATTTTATGTTTTTAAAACCATTTTGTTCCTTCATGCTTTGTGGTATTTTACGTTTAATATAAATTGTGTGGTCATGTTATTCACGCAACCGTAAACAGACATCTACAATTGTTCATTCTTATTACCAAGCCACTACAATAATGGTAACTCCGACTTCTGAAACAACTAGACCACTACAAGCTCATCCTATAGAATGAAAAAACTGGAGTGATTCTGATCCTCATTGGTTGACCTAAACTTGTGTCCTCGAGTCAAAATAATCTAGACGTAGAAAATTGCGAATAGGCAAAACTCCTTGAATTAATTAATAACAAACTAGTCTCGCATACCACAATTACTATAAGGACATTGACCAACACTGAGTGCTCCATAATAAGGGTCTTAAGGCTGATTATCTTAAAATTAGAAACTACTTAATGGGCGTGGATCAGTGGTTAGTAAGCATGTTTATCATGACTGACCTGACTTCGATCCTCACTGAGTTGTGGCCTTGTATCAAACCGAAACAAATGCCAGATGAACAGAGTGACGTATTAACGAACTGTAAATGAAATATGGATGCACGGATATTGTTACGGAAAGTTGAATCAGCTTTTCTCTTTTGCACAAATACCTTCGGAAAAGGCATGGTCCTAGCACTTCTCCCTCTAGCTACGGGTTAAATTAACAGCGTAGATTAGAGCCATGGGTAGCAACCAGACTATGAAGAACTCTGAATTTCAAACCGTGGAGAAGACAACGGAATACTACTCCAATATCTTTCCCAAGAATGTATAGCAATTCACAAATTATAAAGAAAAAGAATCTGTGGAGTTATGATAGTTTACGTCATAAATGATCGAATTTAAAAGTAACGCCTACTTCTTCAAGGATGACATTTAAGAAAATCGCCTACATCCTCAAGGATGACATTTAAAAAATAAATGAAATATACATATAAATATTTTAATTTATTTGATGAAAACATATATACCGTCTCATGTGACTTTTGAAGACCTAATTTTGAAACTACAGTAAATTGATATATAGTTTGATCAACGGCCAGTAGTACATACGCTAATTTTATATCTCGTGTATGATCTGATTATTTGAGGTTTTATTTAAATGTTTTTCCTTCTCTCCTTTTATGATACTTTGGAGAAAATAAAAGATTCTAATCTTTAAGAAATTTGAATATTAAGATTTAAAATTTATATTATTGTTTAACAATATGTTATTGTGCTAAAAGTAAATATCGCCAATTTTTTAACCTTCGTTACTATCGTCGGATATTTAAGAACTCTACAAAAGGATTTAATACCTAGGAAGTGACAAGTAACTATAAGACATTTTTAATTTTAGTTATATCGTTTCTGTAAAGACTGCCTGTAATAATTATGGTAGAAATGTATGTAGAGATCAGAGCAACTTTCTGACTGGAATGTGAAGAAAATAAATTAAAAGGATTTTGATTGATTATTATTTTATTCTTTAATCAATTCACCCCAAGCAAGACGATAACGGCACTAAGATGCATGGACCCGATGGAAGTGAAAGAGAAGAAAAAGATTTTAGAAGGAACCGGAAAACCAATAATGATATAAATTTCAGAGTTTAGGCGGTGATGTTAGAAGTTGAAGTAGAATTTAGAAGGAACCGGAAATCCTATTCTAAACAGGAAAGAAGGGATAAACCCCTACCCCTGTTCAAAAATCAGCGGAGGGGAGTAAACCGGGCAATAGGTAAAACCTATCTACTCTTATTGTGGAGAAAAAATAAATAAAAAATAAATGGTAAAAATTTTAGTTTCGATTGTTTTGAAAGATCACAGTGAAAATAAAATTAAACCTATATTTGCATATTTCAATGTTAATTGAAATATGCAAATATAGGTTTAACAAATTAATTTTTTAATACTGGCTTTTTAATTCGAGTTTTCAAAATAAATTTTTTTAACGTTTTTATTTAGCCTATATAAAACCAGAAAGAACGCCCAATACAATATATGACAAGAAATTTAAGAACTAAATAATATTTAAGTATAATAATAATAGTATTTAGAATGATGTTTGAAAACCCCTTAGAACTAATGATATGAAAATGCCCCGGAAGACTACGGAAGTTTAATAACCTACACTTGATACATTTCCGGTTCGTTAAGGTTCAACGCTTTTACTCACCATCTCAATAATTGTCATTGATTAAACTATTGCTCTTGGCTTTATTAATGTAATGTAGGAATGACAGTAGACATATGTCTCATTCTGTTTACTTTTGCCTAAATCTATTTTTGACATTTGATGAGATTACTTTTTCGTCTGAAAAATATTTGCGTTATGATATGGTATTTTATCTGTAAGCCGAACGAGATTCCAAACGTTTTCACGTGGTTAACAACAAGCCTTACTAGCGATATGCGATACTAGATAGCAGTCCTTTTGCTTACGAGATTGCCGCTTTACGACTAAGCCAATCCGCGGGGAGCAAGATGGCAATCTTAAGAGACCCTTCACGATCCCAGCTCCATCAATTCGTAACGAGTATAACGCACGTCGAGCATCTCAAGAACAAATAGATTTTAAAGCCGAACGAACAAAAGAAAAGCACATCTAAATGCGCATGCGTGCAGGCGCCTGGAACATTCAAAGTGGAAGAGACGACAGCGAATATCTAACCATTTCATTGTGTTCTCGATTTCGGCAGACATCTTGCCAGTAATAAGCAATTTCCATTCTGATATCGTCCTTCCCCTTAAGCTAAAGAATTCCAACAATTTTTTTTCTTGGCTATGGCTGTTGGTGTCGTGATGAGCAGCCCGGTAAGCATACCAAACCAAATTGCCTGGCACCGGGGACGCTGGAATTCTCCAGGTTGTCATGATGGAAGATTTTTCCAATTTCTTTTTGACATGTCGACATCGTTATTTCGTGGACATTTTCGGCTTTTTCTTCTACTCTTTCTTTCTTCTCTTTTTTCATTTTGTTTTCGTTTTTTTTTTCTCTCTCTCTCTCTTTCTCTCTTCAGTCTAAATTTTATTCCTTTCTTCTTTAAATCGTTTCATTTTTCGTATATCACGTTTAATTTTTATTTAGCTCCTTTAGCTGGTGAATTTTACTTTATTACTTTTGCATACCATTTTTCTTTCTTTCCTTCTCGGTAATCCTTTTTCTTTTAATTTTCTCCTCTTTATCACCAGCGTCCTTTGTTTTATTTTTATCTTTTGTGTCTTTTTCCGAAGCTAATTTTTATAGGCACAATTATTTCGAATTCATTTTCATTCTTTCTAATTTTCCAAACATTCGATTAGTTTTAATTTTTTTATCAGTCTTCTAAAATTATTTACAATTTCCTTCTTGTTGTATATTTCAAACACCTTTTCATTGCATCAGGAATGTCTTCCTACTTAACAATTTAATCCTAAACCTCTTCACCAAATTCTAGTTTATTTTATATTTTTTCTCTTATTTTAAGAATTTTCCATTTATTTTCTGCGTTCTCTTCATATTTATATATTTATTGTATTTTTCAAAACACGTTCTACGCTCACTTCACATTTATTTCAATTTTAAAATACTTTCTACACTCTCTTCATATTTATTTCATTGTGCAAATACTTTCTACACTGTCTTCACATTTATTCCAATTTCCAAATACTTTCTACGCTCACTTCACATTTATTTCAATTTTAAAATACTTTCTACACTCTCTTCATATTTATTTCATTGTCCAAATACTTTCTACACTGTCTTCACATTTATTCCAATTTCCAAATACTTTCTACGCTCACTTCACATTTATTTCAATTTTAAAATACTTTCTACACACTCTTCATATTTATTTCATTGTCCAAATACTTTCTACACTGTCTTCACATTTATTTCAATTTCCAAATACTTTCTACGCTCACTTCATATTTATTTCAATTTTCAAATACTTTTTACGCTCACTTCATATTTATTTCAATTTTCAAATACTTTCTACGCTCACTTCACATTTATTCCAATTTCCAAATACTTTCTACGCTCTCTTCATATTTATTTTAATTTCCAAATACTTTGTACGATCTCTTCATATTTATTTCAATTTCCAAATACTTTCTACCATCTCTTTATATTTAATTATTTGAATTTTCAAATACTTTCTACGCTCTCTTTATATTTATTTATTTATTTCATATTTTAAATACATTCTACACTCTCTTTATATTCATTTAGTTAAAATTTCAAGTACTTTTAAAACTCTCTTTCTATTTACTGCTATTTTGAAATACTTTCTACGCTCTTCACTTATTTATTTATCATTTTCAAATACTTTATACGCTATCTTCATCTTTATTTTTTCCATTTTAAAATAATTTCTTCATTATTTTTCTTTCTTTTTTGATCATTTAATCTTTTAATCTCCGATCTCTGAACTTTTCTTGCTCTCTTAATTTCATCTTTCCGGCCGTTTTGATTTTAGTATTGTTTCTTTTTGCCTAATCCACTCATACTATTCTTTCTTTCTTTCTTTCTTTCTTTCTTTCTTTCTTTCTTTCTTTCTTTCTTTCTTTCTTTCTCATTCTCGAATTCCATCTACTTGCCCTGAAGTTCTTTCCCTTCCATATTTTTACCACTTGTAAGTTCTCAACCATTCTGATACAATTATCTTCTATCGAATTTGTCGTCAGTACTTAGAATTTCTTTCTTGCTTTCTTCAACACTTTCAATTACTTTTGAAGCTATTTTTTTTACATTTACTTCATACCGATCTTTCTTTTTCATTATTATCAATTTCTTTCTGAACACCCATCACTTTAATCCCATTTATTCTTATCCTGTACTCTCGAGCCTGATTATTATTTCACCCGCTTTTTTATATTTTACTTGGTATGGCTGTATATTCCCTCTGTACCCTCTAAATGTCCAAACTAGATATTTAAATCTCTATTTCTCTATTATTTTCTCATATTACTGTTCTCTTTCTGTTCCATCATAATGATTGTTATTTTTAACGATTTCTCTATCTCTTCTTTTCTATCGCCATCCGCCATCTTTGCATGTATTTTTGGATTCAAATACTTTTATTCATTGTACCTAAAAATACAAAGGTGCATTACCCGACGATATGTCCAGTTGGCCTAATTTAGAAATCTTTGAACCATTTTGAGTTAAACTTAGTCGGTATGTTCTTTGGAGCAAGGATTCAATTTGATCGTAGGGATAGGAACACCGCGAAGATTGAGTTTATTTTTTTTTTTAAATATGAGTCGAAGAAAATGGAGAAAAAATTTTGGTAGGATTAGAAATGAGAAATTATTTGAAAAACAATCTTAGTCAAAAATTTAAAGATAGAAAAATTCAGGAACATTCGATTGAAGTTACAACAATAATAATCGATCTTATATTATAATCCATGTAAACTTTATGCATTATTCAGTGTTTTAAAGTTAAACTGTTTGCATATTTTATGAAATTACGAAATATTTTATTTTAATCATTTTACCCCAAGCAAAGCAATAAAGCCACTAGGGTTACTGATGTTTAGAGAATTGAGAAAAAACTATTAAAGAGAGAGGAGAATAAATGAATAAGAAAACAGAAGATAACGATTGACACTGCATTTAAATTTTTGAAGATCAAAACTGAGTGAACCAAGAAGCCGGAAGAGAGTTCCACAAGCGAGAAGTGCGAGAGAAGAAACTGTTAGCATAGAACTTACGGTTATAGAAAGCCATTTCAACTGTAAAAGGATTAAACTTTGCTGCCAATCTAGTACTGTAATTAAATTAATAAATTCTATGTAGCATAGCGGAAAGCTCATCAGAACAATTACCATGAAAGTATTTATAGAAAAATCACAGGGAAACTTCGGTACGGCGGTGGGAAAGGGATTGAGGCCGAGATGCCAAATCAGGACTAATAAC
The DNA here is from genome assembly GCA_903632075.3 of Acanthosepion pharaonis. Classification (NCBI taxonomy): domain Eukaryota; kingdom Metazoa; phylum Mollusca; class Cephalopoda; order Sepiida; family Sepiidae; genus Acanthosepion; species Acanthosepion pharaonis. The sequence continues at coordinate 1,664,423 of CAHIKZ030002578.1, forward strand.
AGTGCATATTCTTCTTTGGATTTTATCAAGAATCTCTAAATATATAGCATGAGCACCAGACCAGATCTGCCAGCACTATTCAAAGCAAGGACGAATGGTTGACTCATGGTATGGTAGATTCTGGCAAGAAAAATTGTCTAGCACGACATGAACCAATATTCATAGCTGTAGATTTAGCAATTGATTCGATATCCTCTTTCAACTCCTTATCAGCTGTAACAAGTTTGTCCGAGAAGGCACAATGAGTCACTCTTCTGGAGGTTAGCATCAGCCATACTAATGGAAGGTAAAAAGGGTTCTCTCAGATTATTAAAAGAGAGCAGTTTAATTTTGGAGGCATCAAAAATAACAAGCCACTCCTTGCCCCATTTAACAACAGATTGTATTTAATTTTTGAGAATAGCTGCCAATTTGATCTGATCGAACGGATTAGACTTACTAGTAAGAGACGAGTAAATAATTGTGGCATTAGAAGAGATACCAAATGGAATAAAGTCATTGAATTAGGAATATCATTTATGAAAATTAGAAATAAACATAGGTTCAAGGATAGATCACTGAGGAACACCTGCATTTTTACAAAAAAATCTAGAAGAATGGCCATTCAAGCAACATTTATTTCTCGATTTGATAAGATTGAAACAATTCAAAAATTCGTGCAGAAACGCCATAACGTTTCAACTTGTGAAGAAGAACAGTATGCCAAATCCTATCAAACCCCTTCGAGGTATTCAAAGAAAGAGTTTGAGCTTATCTAAAGCTTTATAGTCTTTTTCAGCAATGATCGTTAACACATCAGCAGAGAAACGAAAATCATATTGCTTATCTGAAAGAAGACCCTGCAATGTGAGCTGTTTAATAAATTCAGAGTTGATTAGAGCCTCTAGTATTTTGCCTAAAAGAGGTAGAAGACAGTTCAGAGGCACGTTTGCAGAGATACTGTCAAGTCCATATGCTTTGTGAGGATCCAGTTTAGAAATGATCGCTGAAACCATGGACAAAGTCACTCAATAGAGACTTGGCTCTATGTGGAAAGTCAGGTAAAGGTACACCATATGAGCCAAGAGTGGAATTTAAAGTGAATTTACAAGCAAATCAGCAAACGCTGTTAACACTTGAAAGTGAGTGAAGAGAGGAGGGATAGAAGACTTATTCTTATTTGACACACTGTTACAGAACCGGCGCAGTTTGTCAAGAGCAGATCCTGTTTCTAGAAACTTTCTATGTATAGCGTAAATTGTGCTACGCGTTGGAGCGGTGTGACGGCCATAAACCTTCTCAAACTCGCACTGAACTGCAGTTGGGGAATGAAAAACTTCTTGCCAGGCGGCAATTTTGCAACGCTGCTCCAACGTCAATTGGCGAGCCATTGATAAGTCAATGATACACTTACAAACACTGCAAAGCCTATGCTGTCAAATGCTGATGGCCTCACGTCTCTCTAAATGATACCTGAAACGAAAAAGAAAATGTAAATTGAATTTTGAAACACCCTTTATATATACTTTTTAAAATTTGTTATATTTATGAGAGTGCGCAATAAAGGAGATAGAGTGTTTATAGATATAAACAGTGTGGACATAGGAATCAATACTGCATGATGACAGTCTATTTCACGCAGCAGTGAGATCTTCAAACCAAGTTCAACTATTCCTTTAGTGAACTGTATAAAATCCCTCAACCTAAATTTCATAAACTTTATTCCAAATGACAAAACAAGGAACCTAAGAAAAATACACGAAAGAAAAAATATGCAAAATAAACAAAATATATAAACGAATAAATTCATAAACAAATTAGAACGCTCAAGAATTAACAAGAACACCCAAAATGGCTACAATTGAAAGAAAAGAGGAAAAAAAGAAAAAGAGAGAAAAGGTAATAAACCAATAAAGAGTGAAGTAAAACGATGAAAAGTGAAAAAAACGATGAAAAGGACAAATAACCACGACATTCTTCATATACGAACAAATGCCCAGTCGGACGCACGGGTGCACGCGCGCGACGCACACACGCATGCATGCATGCACATATACACTATGAAAAACAAAAACAAAAAAACATTGTACCAAGAAAACGTTCATATAAAAAAAGAAAAATCGAGAAGTATAAGCAGTCAATTGCTGATACCCTATGACGAATGGAGGGGGTGATGCTGAAGGTAACATCAATTAGTTAAGTGACCAACCATTTACTTGTATTAATTCTCTCTCTCTCTCTCTCTCTCTATATATATATATATATATATATATATATATATATATATATATGTGTGTGTGTATAAGCAATACAGAAGTCATGACTATAACTCTAGCCTATTTGTATACACACTTCCTCCAAAGACCCATCCATATGAATAATCGATATAAAGGTCATGATCAGAAATGATCCTCGTCATTAGCCATAAACAAAAGAAACTATGAAGAACCAGTTTCCTAGTCCCCCAATTTATTTAATCACCTGGTGGCGTATACACACATATATACAGTCCGTTAAATAAGTACTGAAAATTGGTCTGAAGCTTGCATTGAAATGTGGAATTTAGTCACCATGGAGTGCAGATTCTTATGTTCAAACTCCCTCTCCCTCTCCCTCTCTCTCTCTCTCTCTATATATATATATATATATATATAAAGTCCAGTGTCCGTTGTTCGAAACACACAAAACAGACAAATCAGTTTAAAGTCAAGTGTGTATTTATTCTACTTTCATTACTTATATGTGATAAAAAGCTGTTTAAATATATAGAAGTTCATATGCATATATAGAAAATACTTATCTATGTATCTATCTGAATACGCGTTTGGTTTTATGCATGTGGGTTTCTTTTTTATGTTCTCACATTTTTAACCTAGTTTATTCTTAAACTAAATGTTCCATTTTCAGTCAATTGTTATGTGCAAACGGACTTCTTTTTATTCCTAGACTTTTACAAAATTGTTTTCTCAAGTTTAACGTTTTATCATACGTAAGTAATTCCTCAACCCGAGTGAATCATTGTTTTTTTCTTTCCGCTTGTTCCCTAGTTAAGTCCATATTCTGAAAGTTAGATTATCATTTCTTTTACAGTTTTCTCTTGACGACACCTTTTTCTTATTTACGTATTTTACTAATTTTCCGTTAATCTATTTCTTTATCGCATCTTTATTTTTGCTAATTTAATACAGGTTTTCATTTTTATTCTTATTTTCTCCTTCAATCTATCTCCTTTACGCTCATTCCATTATTACTATCCTCACTTGTCTCAAGTAATTCTTTATTTTGTTTCTTATAAATACCCGATTTTTTTCTTCTTTGATTTCTTCACTATCTTCCATATCTTTTTATGATTTCATATTTGTATTCCGTGTTCATTTCTCTTTTCATTTCGACTATCATTTTTTTCGTTTTCTTATTCCTCTCTTAAAACACTTGTCGTGACCTTTTACGCTTATTTTCTTTTTTTTTACGAATCATTTTTCAATTATTATAAATCTTTTATATACTTCTCTCATTCATGTACTACTTTTCACTTCTTATTTAATTTTTTTTCTTTCAGGATTGACTCTTTTTATCCTCACTATTTCCTTTCAAACAATCTCTATTCCCCGCGTTCATTTCTACCATTTTTATGACAAACAGACGACATTGTGTATTCTTTTATCCACTCTTCTTAGATGTTTATCATCTTTTACGATTCCCGTCGAATGCTCTTCTTTCTTTGGAAATCAGAATTGAACAGCTTTTCTTCCCCACTTTTCTTTTTCCTCCGTTCATTTCACTCCTTTTTTTTATTCTATTCCTGTCAGTTCGTTTTTCTTGTAGAATATGACTTTGACTTTACAATATCAAGTGTCACTGGAGACATGCGCAAATGCAAAGCGGATTATATAGACTTTTTCAATCAAAAATATCTATATAGAAGACTGTCGAAAAAGTGTGAAAGCGAAATGAAGAGTCAGTCATTTCTTTAGATTTAACCCCCAGTTAAAAATAAAAACAAATCAGACGGTCCAAAATATTCTCCATTTGTAAAAGACAACGTTTTTAAAGATTACTTATTTAAAGGTGTCATAGCGTCTTGAGGATATTCATATTTCAGAAGTGATTACAAAGTGAAAGACTATTCATCGTGTCAAAGTTCTTTTTGATTGGATCTTTAATTTTTGTAAATTGCACTGCTAAAAAAGTGTTTACTAAGTTAAGTTTGACACAAGATAAAAGGAATAAGAAGACGATGTTATGCCATTCTTCCAATAGTGGGGGACTTTGTTACGTAGGAAATCAGTATTTCAGTTTTTGTTTTTTGTTCTAAATCGAACCAGTTTCCTGCCAATATGTCTGATATTGTCTCGAAAGATATAATTATATCAGTTTCATGTCTAAAATGACTGGTTACCAAACATTGTTTAGTTTGTCAAAAACCACTAATTGCGTACATTTAGAGGCATGAAGTACTATAAGCTGTTTTGTATTAGCCAAAATAAAACTTCTAGTACCTATTTCTGCAAGTAAATTGAAGCAGTCACTTATGTTTCAGTGATAAAGCAATGATTAGTACCTATTTCTCTTTATGTGCCGTGTCCCCTCAGGACGTGGGTGATCATAGGTCTCCACAATTTTCTGTTCGTTGCAGCTCTTAATAAATTTTGTCTTTTTGTTATTTCTCTTAAACCCTGTCCCGCCATTCATTTCCTAAAGCTCGCTAAGTATGTTATGTATTCTTTTCCTCTGTCCCTCTTTCCTTTAAACTGTCCTGTGCGTATCATATTTTCTAAGCCCTGTTTCTTCATTATATGCTCTATAAATTTCAACTGTCTCTTCCTGATGTTAAGTATAAGTTTCCATTTTGTTTCCATTTTCCGTAAACCTTTGTCGTGGCTTACATGTTCGGTCTATATTCAACATCCTTCTGTAGAACCACATTTCTGTTGCTTCATCTCATCGTCCAGCATTCACTGCTTATATAGGAGGACATATGTTACGTAACAGTTCAGTACTATTTTCTTTGTTTCCAACAAAGTTTTCCTGTTTCTTAATATCTCTGCTTGGAAGGCATCTTTGGCTAACCCAATGTGGTCTCAGATTTCAGAGTCAAACATTCCGTCCTCTGTTCCTATCGTAAAGAAGATTAAATTATTTACTGTTGCTCTAGAGCAGTGGTTTTCAACCAGGGTTCCGTGGAACCCTAGCCTTCCGCCAGTAAAGCTCAGGGGTTCCGCAAGAAGTTACACAACTACTACGATTGACAGTAATTTTTAATTCTCCTGTGTGTTTAGGTACCGCCACTAAATCAATAACAAAACAGCATAGTATGAATAAAAAAAGTTCCAAACTTAAAATAAATGTAATCCATTTAAACTGAAGTTTTTTAATACATGTTTAATAACCGTAGAAACAAGATTAAAATTGCATATGTACGTATACAATATTTTTACAGTTTGTCTTTGTATTTTTTTGTAAATAAATCTGAAGATGAGTATTTTTATTCTATTTTAATAATTGAAAGACAATTAATTTATTGCAGGGGTTCCTCGATCCACTGGAATGTTTCCTTGTGGTTCCGCTCCAGCAAAAAGGTTGAAAACCACTGCAGTCTAGAGTAAGTACACCACCTCTTGCTTTGTAAAGAAAAGTATTTATAGAAAAGACGGGAGTCTTACCAAAGAGAGAAAAGGGTCAGAATAGCTGGGAAGTTATGGAGAGCCCTGATCGCCCATTTACTGACTCGACGCGACACAAAGAAAAAGTAATGTGGATATCTACTCACCCATAAACTTAGTTTAACATCATTCCGTGTTTCAAAGCATCATGGGGTTTAATTAACCCATATGCTCTTGGCATCAGTTTAAACAGACAAACTTTTTCCCATATGATCATTTTGCTTAAATTTCGTATTCTAGAAGAGAATTTGAACATTTACCAACATATTTAATTGAAATTTTAACTTTCTAATGTGTGACACCATTTAGGGCTGCAAGGAAAAAGGAAGAAAAAAAAAGAAAGAAAAAGAGAGGCGAGAATTGAAACTTAGATGATAAAGGAAAGCCATCACAAAAGAGGCATTTAGCGATGTTATTTTGATAATGAAGAATGGTGAAAATTTTATGGCCATTGTAGAAAAGCTAATTGACGAAATCCAGGTGGGCCAAATAACTAGATACAGAGTTTTGAATAGATAAAAAATTAACTGTGTCATGGTGGCGAACTTATATTATCGGGAAAAGATTTTCCGTTGACCGAGAAATAAGAATGTCCTGACCACACACGAGTTGCAGAAAACAAAGAAAATAGGTTAAGTCTTTGTCGATGGAAAGATATCGTTAGACAAGGTGTCTGTTTTGTGTTGAAATTTGACTATGACAGCGAAACAAGATTATCAGAAAATGGCGAAGTCGTTTCATCGTATCAGTGGTTGGCGCCGGAGAGTGAGTGCGTCTGGTTGACCAGCCACTTGGTGCTGGCGAAAATCTGATTGACGAATTCCATATGAAAGTGACTTTGGGATAAGAATTGAGATTATCACACTACGGGTCGTATTGTTCTGTTGGCGGCCAGAGAAGAAAGAAAGGAAATAGAAAAAAAGAAAAAGAGGAGATAATTTTTTTTCTTTGAGCAAGATATTTTATTTTAAAAAAACAAGGCTAGTCTGGTCACACCCAAACTGTTGAACGCCATTTGGATGAATGTTAACGAGAGCCAGGCGGAGGTTATCATGTGATGCAGGGGGAGAGGCCTGCTACCACCCATTAAGGGGATAGGTATGAGATGTTACTGCGAAGGAGTAGGAAAACCGTTGACGCCTTCTGAGGGTATGGTAAGAGACCCATATGAGAACAGAAGGTGGGAGTAAGAGAAGACTTCCAAAAATGGAAATAATAAATTTTTCCTGACCGAAAACAAAAGAAGGGGATTGTGGATTTGGAATTATCAAGGAACCTCAAACCCCGACGAGCCCACCTCGGTTTGGGTCGGCGTCCATATAAGCAAAGTCGCAGCGAGCGAAAATCAGTTTCAGTTGAGTTCCCGTGAGTTCGAGTTTAAGTCGAGAGCTCTGAAGACCAACCACGCATTAGCTGACTAAGATTCGCGCAACTTCCGAACTCATCTTCTAATCAAGAACAATTTATTTTTGAAGAACGACTTAGACTCATACCACCAAAACAAGTTTTACGAATATCGCCTGAAGACACACCAAGAACCAGTTTCTTAAAGAACAGACAACTTAAGATGTTAAGACTCGCCTAACAAAAACAACGTGTCACGAATCCATATAGCGGTTTGGGAGAAAGACGTAGTCCTATATTCAGCAACCAGATATAAAATATTGTTATCCTTTTTAACACATTTGAACTTTTCGAGTTATTATTTTCTTTTCTTTTGCATATACTTGTGCGATATCGCCCTTATTCGAACTTGCATTACGGCCCCAGCGATTGATTGATTTCGTCTGCCTAGATCAATTCACAACGTGGGTAGGCAGACTGGAAATCAAAGTAGTTACTTCGGTAACCAGACGTTGGAGGCGAGTTGGGAACGACGAGGCTGATATCGAATCTAACCAGATTCCCATCCGAATCACCAAAAGGTTAGAACGTCACATTTGGGTGCCGCGACCGATACCAAGCCAGTTGGTCGTCACAGGACGGGATAGCACGACTGAGGCAGACAGGCGGACGTCACGTTTGGAGCGGCGACGAACGAACGAGCGGGGGACGTCACAAATGTTATACTTTAGATAAATGGAAAATAAGGAACGCGTCAGTTTAAAATGATGAGAGAAGGATTTGGGGATAATGTCGAGGAAAACGTATTGGAGCTTGGAAAACTGAAAACATATTTGATTTGGTGTCATGATGAATGTGAACTCATTTTTTTTCTTAACACAATGACACGCACGCAAACATGTAAATATATTAGTAGTATAATTCTTTTCTTACGGAGTTCAAGAGCTTTTTAATATACGCAAAAATAAAAAAATACATATAAAATTATTACATATATATATATATATATATATATATATATATATATATATATATATTAAAACATATATTCCGTGACTTATCGTACCTTAACTTGTCACTCATCGACACAACGCAAATTGTTGCCCATATGAAACCTCACATCAAAAATTTAGAGTACTACTGAATAAAGTGAATATTAGTAGATGATACCAAATTAGAATTCACTAAAAAGAACAAGTAAAATATTCAAAAATATTATATAAGTGAAACATCACGAATTATTGAAATGTGTACAAAATATTGAAATATAGATAATGTGCATATATTTATAATATTTATATAATGAATTTTCCAGTGAAAATTTGTGTCGCCGTTCATCAAATGTATGTACTTATATGAAACACGTATATTATAAAGTGAAATATAATTTTTTGAAAATGTCAACATATAGCTAACGAGATGTTTTAATGTACTGAGACAAGATCAAAAAAATAAACATGTCTGGATAGATTATTTCGGATGAACAAATTCCCCTTCATCATACGTTACAGGTTCATCATAATGTTATACACTGCTGACATATGACTTAATGCATTCAAAAGAATTGAATTTAGCTTTCAAAGTAAAATTAAGAATACTTTTTAAAACAATACGCTGCTAAAATACATTTTTATAGGATGAAAATGAACAATATATATATATATATATATATATATATATATATATATATATATATATATATATATATATATATTAAAACATACATTCCGTGACTGTTATCGTCGCATAGCAATCTTCTATGTCAACATAACAAAATATTATCTTCGATGGTGAATATCTTTGTTAAAATGTCCGTATAACCACTCTGAAGATGTGAGCCGAATGCTCAGATCAAGGAACAGCATAATCAGGAAATATCAAAATGTAGAACAGTTTCTGTCTTTATTTTCTCCCGAAATTAAAACAACTACATGAAATTTAGAATGGCTCATGGTCAAACAATAGACATTCGTTGTCTATTATATTTAACAATATATGTTTGAATAATCATCTGCTGCCCAAATACACTACACACACACACACACACACACATATATATATATATATATATATATATATAATATTTTCTGTTTATACGTTATTTTTATAGATATAAATTATTTAAGTAAATACTCTGTTTTTAACCTTGATGTGCTGTCACTATTCACCCACAGAGAAGAGTCTGTTTAGCAAATCCCATATTACTGGTCATAAACACACACCTTCAACGATTTTTGTTGATTGATCATTTCTCGAATATTCAGGCCAATAAATGTAATTAATACTGTTTAATAAATTTACTTTATCCATTTCATAATATATATATATATATATATATATATATATATATATATATATATATATATATAGAGAGAGAGAGAGAGAGAGAGAGAGAGAAAAGAGAGAGAGAAAGAACATAAATCAAATTACGCGAAAAATATAATGAAAATAAAGAAAACAATCAGCCTACAACAATAGTACTAAAAATTCCTGTCTCGAGGAAAAATAGTTACCTTCCCAGACCGAAACAAACTTCTAAATAAATCATTGGAACTAATCTGAAAATGCAGACAGGAAAACAATTTTTTACTACGAAACGTTAACAAGAACAAACAAAATAAATAATTAAAAAATAAAATAAAATAAATAAACAAAAATAAGTAAAAATAATTAATTCACACCAATAAATAAGTAAATAAATCAAATGAATAATAAACAAATTAACGAACCAGGAATGCACGCATAAACACTACTAAACGTAATAATAACAACCGACAATAAAATAATCAACAATAATAAAAAATTAACAAGCAACATCATATATAGACACTAAACTGCACACAGATCCACAATTATATCCACTCAACAGCCCTTAGAATAATTCAAAACATAACCGTTACCACCCACCAAAATAATCGTTTGAAGAATACAATATTCTATCCACAATGCATCACTGATGTGTATATATAAATAGTCTAGCAAAAACAAAACGCATATGGTCTGACGATTGAGTATAACAATAAAACAAGCATCAATCCCAATTTTTATATTTAAATACGCTTTATCGATGATATTGAGCACTTTAAGCCATAAATATAGCATACCGTAAAACTATATTTTTTCATCTCTCTCTCTGTATATATGTATATATATATATATATATATATATATGTGTGTGTGTGTGTGTGTGTGTGTGTGTGTTAGAACGTTCACTTTCTGACCATGAGACCCGGGTTTGAATCTGACCATGGTCGATTTGTCAGGAAGGCGACTTTCTGATGATATCGGACTGGATCCCAGTGTGCGGCACCTTTGGAAAGTGCCTGAAAACCATATCACTTGTTGATAGCTGTCCTAGCACGAAACTACAAGTCATCGTGGCCAAGGGCTTGAACGTGCTGTTCTTGTTCAAATTGGTGACGACGCTAGATAACACGCTATCTCGCAGAAACTGTAACTAAGGTCTGCTCAGCATACTTGCAGTATAAACCACAAGTGGGCTCTGTGGGTGTTGAGCAAACTCAAATCTATCTAAGCGAGTGTCTGCAATAGGGATTGGCTAGCCGACCTAGTAGACGGGTATCCTGGAATACGAATGGCCAGCTATTATATATATATATATATATATATATATATATATATATATATAGTCAAGGAATGTTGATTGAACACCTTACGATAGTGTCTAGTGAGAAACCTTCAAAAGAGTTTTATCAGGAATTTTATTTCTTGTGTTTCTCTCCTCTCACTCTCTCTTTCTATCTCTCTCTTTCTATCTCTCTCTTTCTCTCTCTCTCTCTCTCTCTCTATATATATATATATATATATTTATCTATATATATATAATAAAAACAATACTTGAAAATTGATAACATTTGGGTAATTTTTATTTATTAAATTCAGGGAAAGAAGACAAAATATACCTTGTTAGTCTTGTTCAATAACATGTAATAAAGAGGGATTGCAGCTCAAATACACAACTATATATATATATATATATATATATATATATATATATATATATCCACACAAGACAGACATGCGTACGGAGGTGTTGAGGCCTCACACTTATACACACACCCACACGAATATACACACTTACACACATCATACTCATTCACTCCCTAATGAGCCAAATGATAACACCCACCCACAGCAATACACACGCTTACACATATCATACTCACTCACTCCCTAAGTACCAAATAACACACACACTTAACAGAGACACATCCCCTCTCCAGGACCAATAAAACTGTAAAACTGACCACGGGAATTCAGAGAAGCATAGATGTATCCAGCTCTTATCTCAAATAACAACTTAAAAGAGACTGTTTGACCAACACATGGAATGTTAAGATTCATGTTAAAAAGATAAAAAATAAAAAAAAACAAATGAAAACTACAGACAAAAGTTCATTTTCTCCAGCAAGACATTATTTCTGTAGTTTACTGCTACCAGCAAGCAGAAACATTTCTCCTCCCGATGATGGCCATTTTGGCCGAAACTAGTCGAGGAATCTAAATGAAATAATAATAAAAAAACGAAAGAATATTAATCTACAACCCAGTGTGTCTGAAGACTTTAATTTTTTAATATTTTTTTTATTGTTCAATATATATATATATATATATATATATATATATATTCATAAAACTTTCCATCCAAATTCTTCAAACTTTTCGAGAGTTCTAGAAAATTCTCGTTAAGCAACTCAGCGCTGAATCTTTCTGGAATAGAAAATAGGTTAGTTTCAAAACATCGATGTCCAGATCACAATCTCAACGTTGGAAGGGAATAGTAGTCATTTATTTTGATTTATAGACAGAAATAATTAGTAAATAACCCTTACTGACCGAAAACAAAATAGTCCAAATTTTGTTAGAAAATATAATATGCTAGGTATTTTGGGCGGGAAATAGTTGAGGATTTAATAGCTTACTGTAGTAGCAAGTGCAAGTCGTCAACTTTACGATGTCATTTTTCTTTCTGTCACAACAAATTTTCACATTTTGGACCCATTATTAAATATTTTTAGTTTTATTAATTAGATTTTCAAAAGTTTAGCACACACTTTATCGCAATTCATGTCAGAAACAACGCGTACTTGCCACCACAAGGCGTCTTAATACACGGCATCTTTACCTCCAATTCCCATCTGATGTTTCTTTGACATATTTGGGAAATATATTAGAATAACCAAGAACCTATAGTGGCAGCAAACAACATGCATACGCATAGAGAACGAGTTCAGCGAATATAGAAAAATAGAAAGGGGCGTAAGGCAAGGATTTGATTTCTCACCGTACCTATTCAACCTATACTGCGAGGCAATTCTGAGAGAATTGGAAACCCTGCCAGGATTCAGCATCGGCGGCCACAATTTTAACAACATAGATACGCAGATAACACAGTACTGATAGCAGACACGGAAAAGAAATTACAAAATCTCCTACAGAAGGTAGAGAACTAAAGCGATAAGAAGGGACTAAGCATAGACTACAAGATGACAGAATGCATGGTCATCAGTAAAAGGAGGAGCCCGAAATGCGATTTGCTGGTTAGGAACACTAAAATAAGCAGGTGCAGAGGTTTAAATATTTGGGAAGTGTTTTGACAGAGGACGGTAAGACACTGAGATCTCTAGACGTGTTGGGATGGCCAAGGAAGCGTTCCAAAAACTGGGCAGAGTATTGCGAAACAGGAGGATTTCTCTGGTAACAAAGAAAAAATTACTGAGCTGTTAAGTGACATCTGTCATCCTTTACGGCAGCGAATGTTGGACGATTTCCTCAAAGATGAAGAAGAGACTTGAGGCGACGGAGATATGGTTCTACAGAAGGACGCCGAGGATGTGAGCAGCGATGAGGTTTTGGAGAGGATGCAAACAAGGAGGAGGCTTATACTTAACATTAGGAAGAAGCAGCTGAAGTTTCTGGGCCATGTAATGAGAAAGGATGGCTTGGAGAATCTGATATCCACAGGACAAACATAAGGAAAGAGAGACAAAGGAAAGCAACGCATGACATACCTAGCGGACTTAAGCAAGTGGATGACAGAATGTTGTGTGGGGGAGGTGACAGAGGGACAAAACTTATTGAGAGCTACAAGGGATGGAGGAAGTGGAGAGTCATAATCGCTTACGCCCTGAAAAGGCACGTACATAAAAAGAAGAAATAATTCTTGGTGTCCGTATGAAATGTAACTGTCAGCCTGTATTAAGTGACTGGGTTGGGGTTTGTGAAGATGCCGTACAGGATACCTTACAGTACTGGTAGGCAGCTGCGTACTGGTTATCATCAATACTCGAAAAAACAATATATATATATATATATATATATATATATATATATATATATATATATATATATATATATATATATATGATACTAACGTAATATACGATATTTATTGTAGGATCATATTATATGTCTGGGGTTGATGAGTGCTTGGATCTCGTGACTGGGGTTCGCAAACTAATCTCTACAACTTGACCTTCCAATGCTAATACGTAGAGTGATTCTTGAGGGCAAATACGGTAAGTCAAACTCGACAATGAAAGAAAACTACGGAAATATTGAATGAACGAGAAAATGCAAACAATAAAGAGCATCTGAAATTAACCATGAGTGGAAAAGAAAACCATAAGTTACCAAAAATAAGAGATAATGTTCAAACATTTACCCTAACGTAAGAGTCTATTCTTTTCTAATATTCTGGGTCATTTTTATATCACCGACCGTCAGAGTGAATTTTTTCTTATTGCATTAGGTATAGACACTTGAACGGGAGCAGTCTTAATGAGAAACTCGCAGAATAGAGCCATAAGAAATCACGGCCATATTTATTCTATATTTTGGAATTTATAGACAGACTTTACGAAAAGAAATGAAGAAAACAAATTGAAAGAACAATAACAAAAGGCTGTGAAGTCATTAGTGAAATCAGTTGACTGTTTGTCCTTGTTTCTGGTCAGTTGGCCATCGATCGGGATCACAGACGTTGGCGCCTTTGAGTCGCTCAAGAGCGACCGTTAAATCGAGTCCAATTTTGATCTTCAAACGAGAATAATGGCTGATAGACTTCCGGTTTGGAATTAAAAACCGGAGAAAATAGGACGACGCAATGCAAACATATGAGAAGGCCAAATGGAAACGTGGAATGAGTATCGTAATAATAATAATAATAATAATAATAATAATAAGAAGAAGAAGAAGAAGAAGAAGAAGAAGGAGGAAGATGATGTTGATGATATGCATGAAGAGTAAAAAACAAAGGAAAAACAAAAGAAGATGAGAAAAAGAGAATGAGGAAAATGAAGGACGAAGGTCAGTAGATGAAATGAAAGATTAATAGAATAAAAAAACAGTAAAGATAAGAGGGAAAAAATCAAGTGCATGAAAAAGTTCAGTGATCAAAAGACGATTAGACAAAGTGCGGAAAAGAAGAAAAATGGGAAAAAGAAGAAATAATATGGATAAAATATGGAGCAAGGATGAGAAAAAGAAAGGAAGATGGCGAGGGATAACGAAAAAGATTAGAAAAAGATGTGGATGAGAAAGAGGAAAGAAGAAAATAGGAAAGAAAAGAGAAAGTGAGAAATATAATGTTTTTTGGAAGAAGAATTAATGAGATAGAAAAAGGAAAGAATGAGGGAAGTGACCAAAAATAAAGAAAAAGAAGTAGCAAGGAGAAAGTGAGGATAAAGGAAAACATAAATGTTGTTGAAGAAAGGATAAAAATGGAGGATGAACTGAAGGCAGATGACGAAAAGATAAAGGAGGAGGAAGAGGAGAGCATAAAGTAAAAGGAAGGGTAAAGGAAAAATAAAAACAAAGAGGAAAGAATAAATGAGAGGTGGATGAGTTTGAAGAAAGATGAAAGAAATGTGAGGAAAGAAATATGGAAAAAAAGGAAGGTGGAGAAACATTAAAGGAGAAGGATGACGAAAGGTTAAAGAAGAAGGATGAAGAGGAAAGCTCATAGAAGAAGGAGGTGGAGAAAGATGAAGAATGGAGAAAGTAGTGTGAGCAAAACAAACAAGAAGGAGAAAAAGCAAAGTGGAGAAATATTAAAGAAGAAGAATGAGAGAAGGATTAAAAGTAAGTAGGAGAAAGAGGAAAGCACATAGAAAGAGGTGGATGAAGAAAAGGTGAAGAAGTCGTGAGCAAAATCAAAGAAGAAGTATAAAAAGGAAGGAGGAGAAAGATTAAAAATAAGCACAAAGAAAAGGTAAGAAAAAGAGAAGATGGAGGAAAGATGAAGAAGAAAAAAGAATTGAGTAAGGATAAAGAAGAAAAAAGAACGGAGCGTAATAGAAAGAGGGTGAAGAGAGTTGAGAAAGGATGAAGTGTTAGAAGGAAAGTGGGTAAGGAAAGAAACAAGAAGAAACATTAGAAGGAAGAAAGGAAGAGTTGTGAAAGAGGAACTGAAGAAACCAATGTGTGTGTGTGAGAGAGAAAGAGAGAGAAAGAGAGAGAAAGAGAAAGAGAGAGGGGGGGAAATAATAGCAAAGAAATTGGAATGTGAAGTGAAGGTGGCGGAGGTAGCAGGACCGAGGAGTAGAAGTAAGAGAAACTGCAAAATAGAGAAGGTTAAGAAAAGAAAAACAAACAATTTAGCAGTCAAATAAATTAAAGGAAACTTTTAAATATTTGTAAGAGGAAAAAGTACAAGTCAAAGTCTAGCGAAACAAATAAAAATGATGAAAATATCAAAAGAAAACAAAGAAAAAAATAAACAAAGAAATACTTTTTCAAAAATTTTAACGACTGACCCAGTGATGTCTTTGATAACTTGGTTGGTGTGTGGAGATCTTGTCTTTGTGAGTAAGAAAAATCAAATTTAATTCCGCCATTAGCTGTTGATGTTATGGACAGGTTGACTTAAATTCGCCCCGTACAATGAGTCAGCAGTTCAAAGGTGAAGATATAAACATCACCTTGCACTATTGCTGCTGCTGCTACTACTACTAATTCTTATAATGAAAAGTAATGATTAATGAAATAATATGTTAATTCGGGAGAATATTACTACTACTAATACCACTACTACTAATAATGCAGCTACTATTACTGATAATAATTTTTCTCGTTATTTTTGTCAATATTTTCTCGCAAATGTCTCTTGATTGCATTCAAATAAATTTGCAATTGTAACATTGCCAATTAAAGTTGTAGGGCTTTATTTAATAACATTTGTCTGCATATTCTAAATATATTAATATCCACCTTTACTGGTATAGACGAAAGGTAATTGAATTTAATTCAAATATTAAGAAAACAACTTTTAGTTTTTGCTCCTAGATTAAGTTAGACAAACAAAAAACACTTGGAATTTATTTCAAAAATTAATCCTAATCATCATAATAAACAGATTAGAATTTGGCGAATATATCAACTTCCTGCAACCCGTCACTATATTATGAAATGATATTTATATGACGAAAGAATTCAGTGAATACAGTTGAGTGATGTTCTTGTAAATATCTTCCACAGAGTGCTGAAAGAATTAGATGTCCTACCAGGATTGGTGGCCACAAGATTAACAACATAAGGTATGCAGATGACACAGTGTTGATAGCAGACACAGAAATAAAACTACAAAAGCTCCTACAGAAGGTATTGAAGGAAAGTGAGAGCAAAAGACTAAACATTAACCGCAAGAAGGCAGAATGCATGTTTGTCAGCAAAAAAGGAACAGCCCAAAATGCAACTTACAAATTGGAGATACCAAAATCAAACAAGTACAACAATTTAAATATCTGGGATATTATCTAACAGAAAACGGAAAGTGCAACATTGAAATGGGAATACCAAAGATGCATTCCAAATGCTAAGATTAAGAAACAGGAAAAACTTCTTTTTTTTTTAGAAACAATGGAAAGATTACTGAACTGTTACGTGATATCTGTCCTCCTATATGACAATGAATGCTGGACAATCTCCTCAAAGATGAAGAAGAGACTTAAGGCAAAAGAAATGTGGTTCTATAGAAGGATGTTGAGGATACCGTGGACCGAACATGTGATTAACGACTTAGAGAAAATGGAAACAAAAAGAATGGAAAATCTGATACTCACAGGACAGATTGAGGGCAAGGGGGGGAGGGGACGGCACGAAACATATTTGACGAGCTTGAGTAAATGGATGGCGGAACAAGGTTTAAGGGAAATAACGAAAATACAAAATTTATTAAGAGATACAAAAAGCAGGAAATTATGGAGAGTCATGATCGCCTACGTCCCAAGGGGACACTGCATATCTGTGTTCGTGTCTAGGTGAAAGTTATATACATGTTGCTTTGGTAAGATGCAAATATAGGTAGACCTCCGATACA
Source organism: Acanthosepion pharaonis (assembly GCA_903632075.3). Classification (NCBI taxonomy): domain Eukaryota; kingdom Metazoa; phylum Mollusca; class Cephalopoda; order Sepiida; family Sepiidae; genus Acanthosepion; species Acanthosepion pharaonis. Next base: position 1,681,748 of record CAHIKZ030002578.1, read on the forward strand.
GTTGTCCCGAAGTTCTATGTGCCAAGGTTCCTCTGAATGTGAGAAATCATATAGGTCCTTTGTAGCCCTTAATAAATAACGTTTGTCTATTTGCTATCTCTCCTAAACCTTGTTCTGCCAACCAATTACACAAGCTTGTTAGGTCGATTATTCGTTGCTTTCCTCTGTTCTTCTTGTCTTCGGTATGTCTTGTGAGTGTCATACTCTGTAAGCCTTTTTTTCTCATTATGTGCCCAAGAATTTTCAACTATCGATCTTAGATTCTAAGTAGACGTGTTAGTTTGGTTTTTCATTTTCCCTAACATTTACTCATTATTAACATGTTCATTTCATTTCTTCTCAGTTATCTTGTTTCAGATTATTTTACTGCATTGCTTTTCACCCTCAGTAATCCATTGCCTCTTTATCACACACACACTCTCTCTCTCTTTCTCTCTCTCTCTCTCTCACACATCTGTAAATATATTATAACTATATTTCTTTCCATATATAGAGAAAGAGCTTAATACACACGGATATACATGGACACATAGAATAATATATATGTGTGTGTGTGTGTGTGTGAGTGTGTGTGTGTAAAAAGTCCGCTGTTAAGTGAATCCTAATAATATAAAATATTAAAACATTTTTAATGTTGACAAGCTCCGGAAGTAAATTTTTCTTTCAGAACGAAATGGCCATACAGATGGGGGCTTTCTGAATTTCATTTATATGTAATTTATATATATATATATATATAATAAAATCCCAAATCACTTCATATGGGGAATATTGAATTTAATAATATTTTTACTTATAATTTAATATTTTATATTACTAGTTTCCATTTGAATTATATACCAACAGATTTATTACCTTTTATATATATATATATATATATATATATATATATATATATATATATATATATAAGTAGAAGATCAAATATAGAAATCAGATAAAAGTACGGGATAAAGGACGAGTCGGAAACAGATCTCAATCTAAGATGTTTCACTTTATTAAAGATTCGTCAGAAATCAAGATAAAAATTTTCGTACTTGTTCACACACACACACACACACACACACACACACACACACACACACACACACACACACACATCTATCTATCTATCTATCTATCTATCTATCTATCTATCTATCTATCTCTCTCTCTCTCTATATATATATATATATATATATCCTTAAAAAAAAATGAATCGATTTATTTATAATTCGACATTTTTCCAATATGTAGAGCTTGTAAATCCCGAGAAAAAATGTTCCCGATAACTTCAACAATACTAAATACTGTGAGAATTTCAACATGCAAAAGCGTGTGTCGGAACAATTTATCATATCTACCCGTTTATTTGAGCCATTCGACAACTACTGTTTATTGTTATAAACGGCATAATGCCAAATGCTGTGGGACGAAACAGGGAGCTTCTGTCTTTACATATGGTGAGTTCCTGCCTGCCTTAAAAACAAGCAGTGAACCTAATGACTTTTATCAAGAATACTAGAATACTAGTGGGAAATATACTCAACCGTAAAGAAGTCCCCTGTCATTACATATGCTTCTATCTGAAGACATTACTTTTATTCTTGAGCTGAACAACAAATATAAGGTTGCATATATTTATACAATGTCTCTATACATTTGTAAACACTTGATTTTTAAAAGCTATTTACCGTTTTAAATCTTATTTCAAATATTTGATACATATTAATATATTACTTATTCGTTAGGAATGTGAGTTTTCTTCCTTCACGTACTCTGTGACATCAACTTTGAACTTAGTGCTTTTGGAGAGAGCACGTTGCTTTTGGGAGACGAGTTTTTGGAAAAGTTAATAGAAGATGTTCAGGGATTTGATTTATTTTGCCTTCAATTTGAACAGCTGCGTGGCTTGTCAGCTGCGTATATCTGCGGCTTGCCTACGAAAAGCTCGAATTTTGGCCTTGCTATTCAGCTTTGCAATGATCCACCACTAGAGGGCGGCACTCTTGATCTCATTTTGTTTTTGTCTTATTGCGTCTACAGCCTAAAGCACACCGTTATTTTCCATCTGCAATTTCTTAGGAATTATTTAGACCATTGTGTATCTCAGATTTTACAAGCATATAAATAAAGTGATCAAAATGAAATAATAGATCTTTAATGACACACAGGAGGCACGGTGGCGTAATGGATAGCGACTCAGATTGAGAAATCGGACAGCAGAGTTCGAATTCTAATCTCCCACCAGCTATGGGTAAATAGCAGGACAGATCGAGTTCTATAGTCTTGGATAGCAACTGGTCTACCGCAGAAAGAAATGGCAACTTACTACAGGAAAAAAATCTGCCTCGTTAGAAGATACATGATCGCCTAAGCGTGTATCACGAATTGCACATAACTGACTGAATGACGCATAGTGATGATGTAGCGCCAAATAATCCTTTGATTAGAGATAATTTAAAAGCATATGAAGCATATGCAGGACTGTTTCTTTAAATGCTAAACTTTCAAACAATCCTTCGTATTGAATTGTATCAGCTTCTGGTATTACAGAAAATTGATCCGTTACATACTTTGCTTAAGAGTTTGTGCTGCTGTTAAAAAATTACTATAGTGGTCGAGATAGGAGTTTATTAGGATGAAATGAAAAAAATGACTAATATTAATACCCGCAAAGCCTACTAAACAAAACTAATCTTTAAAAATAAACAAAAAATAAAAGATTAAATTTTGATATATGTTCCGTATCACAAATATATTGCGGATTTTCACGTCACGTCTCCCGTATCATAGAAGCATCACATGTAATGCAACAATGGCGTGCCTAGTATAAGACGGAGCCAGTCTTTCTTTTGATTGGTTTTAAATTAGGGCTTTCTTTCTGTTATATTTCTCCCCACACTCAAAGCAAAATATCCCAGTCAGCCCCACTATTTAACCTATAGAGAATAAATGGATTCTGAAAGCTATTTATACAAAAGTGAATGTCACAAACTCAGCCTGAATTCGAACTTAGTCCACCGATTTCCGATTCTCTAGTTGTTACACTACCTATACATTTCGGATTTTAGAAGTTGGCAAATTAGTTAACCAGTGGTAGCAATATATAAATTTGAAATATATACACATATTGACATGAAAAAGGGATTGGCCATTTCTATGTTCCAGCTAGAGCTTTTAATCAATGATTTAAACAATTTAACAATATTTTATGAAAACTTAATGAACTTGATATTAAGAGATGTTAAAGATGTTATTCTGTTAGAGAGAGAAATTATGAGATATATATTCTTTTGTGGAGTATCTGAAACGGTTGCATTTAAATCGGAAAGCAACATCTTATGCTGAAGGTTTTCTGGACATTTTCAAAATCCAAATGTGCTCCAACACAAACAAGATAAGAGTTGCTGTTCAGCCGGAAGCCAGCCCGTTTTGTATATATTTATCTTAAAAGATATGGCGTCTACTTGACTATTGAAGTTTTATGGTAGCAGGTTCTCTCCACTTGAAAAATTGACACAGCGCATTCTTCACATTTCCCTATGTGGCCATGTTCCAAATTACACTTACAGCCATATCATCTTGAAATACTGGTTCTCCTATGATCACCGAAGTTAAGCTATGTCGAGCCTGGTCAGTACCTAGATGGGTGGCCGCTTGGGAATATCAGGTATTGTTAATCGGAGAGCCGAGTTACAATTCTCATTGGGTTCGTTATGTTCACGTCCACGAAAAATACTCCTCGGGAAGGTATGAATCCACCCCTTCCCCCCAACTATAGGTTAATTAGTAAGACTAAACTATTATTATCTTAAAAAATTCTTAAAAATCTAAAAATATTTTCTGGATTTAAATAACATGCAAAGAGTTGATAAATCATAGAAAACGAATCATGTTCCAAACTAAGCTTCTTCTATGTTCCATGTCCCTTTGTGACATAGGAGCTCATGGCTCTCCACAACTTCCTGTCCTTAGTAAAGTTTTATTTTTTTACTATATTTTCTAATCTCTCTTCAGCCATTCATTTGTATAAGCACGTTAGTTAGGTTATGCACTGATTTCCTTTACTTCTCTTGCTTTCATTATATCTTGTGAGTGTCAAATTTTCCAAGCTCTCTCTTCTCATTATGAGCCCAAGAAGTTTCAACTGCCTCTTTCTGATGTTACATATGTTTCTATTTTCTCTAAAACTTCGGCGCTACTTACGTGTTTAGTCAATTCTATTCTCAGCAGCCTTCTGTAGAACCACATTTCTGTTGACTCAAGTCTCTTCTCTATCTGTGATTAGATATTCCAACATCCACTGCTATATGGGAGTACTAATATTACATAATATATCAGTACTCTTTTGTTTGTATATTAATTAAATTTTCCTGTTTCTTAATACTTTGCTTAACATTTAGAAAGTATTTTTCGCTATTCCAATGCGCTTTCTGATATATAAATTTTTGCACTTGTTTAATTGTTGCATCTCCAGTTAGTAATTTGCATGTCCAGCTGTTTCTTTTGCTGACAACATGACATTCTGTCATTTTACATTTGTGGTTTTAGTCCTTTCTTCTCGCTTTCTTTTATTACTTTCTGCATCTTCCTTTTTGTGTCTCAACTTAAACTTTTAAATATCTGGAAAAAATATCCCAAATATCTCAATGGCCTTTGACAAGGTGTGACATAGGGGCTTCCTACACAAACTCTCCAGCTATAACTAGAAGAGTTTTCGCAATCACCAAGTCTTTCATATCAGGTAGTTCCTTGAATATTGTTGTCAATGACCAGGCTTGTGAGGGCTATGATATCGATTCAGACGTCCCAAAAGGCTGACTACTAAGTCCTACACAGGTCCTTCTTTATATTAACGATCTGATTAAGAACATTCTCAGATCGTTAATAAATATCTATGCAGATGATACCATAGTGTATGGGTGGCACGACCAACGAACGAGATGTCCACAGCTTGGTAGCCGATCTCTCATCTGATCTAAGCCCAAACAGTCTCATGGTAGTGGTGGTGGGGGGGACTGACTTGTATTTTTTAATACTTCAAAAAATATGCTAGTAATTTTCCAACATTAACGAGATGATCCTAAATTATCACCAACGGTGAATGGTAGCACCCCCCCAATGAAGGTTCTTGCGTCTTTTGGGACTAAAGTTCAACCCAAACCTCTATAGCCTTGGATAGCAACTGGTCTACCGCAGAAAGAAATGGCAACTTACTGCGGGAAAAAAAAACTGCCTCGTCAGTCATGTATCAAAAGATACATGATCGCCTAAGCGTGTATCACGAATTGCACATAACTGACTGAATGACGCATAGTGATGATGTAGCGTCAAATAATCCTTTGATTAGAGACAATTTAAAAAAGCATATGAAGCATATGCAGGACTGTTTCTTTAAATGCTAAACTTTCAAACAATCCTTCGTATTGAATTGTATCAGCTTCTGGTATTACAGAAAATTGATCCGTTACATACTTTGCTTAAGAGTTTGTGCTGCTGTTAAAAAAATACTATAGTGGTCGAGATCGGAGTTTATTAGGATGAAATGAAAAATATAACCGATATTAAAGATCTATCGATGAAGACATTCTAGGAAGTACCTGACTCCTTTTGCTATGTTTTATCTTTACAAGAGTCAGATTAGGCCCAAAAAAATGGAGTATGGCTGCCATATCTGGAGCTGCCCAATCTTTATTTTCCAGCCCAGACAGAGTTCAAAAGCGTTTAATGTCCTTGTAGGCCATTAATTATTTCCAGGCCTACAGCACCTTACCCACAGATGCAACCCCTTCCACGTCTTACTACTCTATCGCTATTTCCATGCAAAATGTTTTGACGAGCAACATTCGCTAGTTCCACCATTTCAGACATTTATATACACAACGGCAAACCATTTCATTGGTAAAATGGAAGTTCCATTCGGATAGATTCTTCCCAAAAGCCACTGCTTTGTAGAACAGACTCCCGAGAGTATGCTTACCCTATCGCTACAATCATAAGCTCTACAAGTCTCGGATCAACCGTTACCTATCCTCATAATCTGCACTTATTTCACCCTACTACGTTTATACAACAGCTTCATTTAGTACACCTCTACCTTGGGTAACTCTTTAAAATTGGGTGAACATTTAGAGAAGAAAAAGAAATAATAAATTATGAAAAAACCCACTAACCACTGGAAACACTGTTTATTCTCTCTTTTTGTCAAAGCATTCTGATAGTTAAATTACATTCAATGCATTCCTATAGTAAAATAATTTAAAATGCATTCCTATAGTAAAATCATTTAAATTGCATTTTTATAGTAAAATCGTTTACAATATATATACATATTTACTGTACATTCCGATACTAAAGTCATTTACAATAAATTTCAAAGTAATAATCGAGAACAGAGAATACATATAGTAAAATAATTTACAGTCAATTTTTCTCGTAAAATCATTTACAATATATTCCTAAAGTATACCATTGCAAATGATTTTCTAATGCAATGCACTCTAAATGAACACACACACACACACACACACACACACACACACACACACACAAAACACACACACACACACATATATATATATATATATATATATATATATATTTCGTAAAATACATCTATTGGATGCTCTAGTACACATCATCAGTGATGTTTCTAACCGACGGTCATTAGGGGTTTCGGGTCTTTCAACATCATACCCCCCTCTCTACGGTGACCCAGCCGATACTGATCGGGTAATCAACTCGTGTACCTTCCGTCAGCTACATTTTATATATATATATATATATATATATATATATATATATATATATATATATACGGCACGCTAAAAGGAGTAGTGACACTTGGTCTGAAGATCGACTTGAGGTTACTTGGTTACCATGCAATATTGATGCCTATGTTCAAGCTGTCTATATCTATCTATCTATCTATCTATCTATCTATCTATCTATCTATCTATCTGTTCAGAGAGAAAATTCGAAATATTAAACTCAGGTAATCTCTAATAATTTAGGTTAATTAAACTGTAGGATGGAAAGAAGAAACTTTACTTCAAATTGTGGCAGAAAGCGTCAGCAATTCTTTGAATGGTTCGACCCTCGACCTCGTTGGGAATGTTATTTTTCTGTGGTTGAAGGATTAGAAACACGTTATCTCTTGTTCAGCAGACACAGTTTTTGAACGGAGGGTGCAAGTTATGTCCCCTTCTGCATCAAGGTATTGACAATCACGTTCTTCTCTTGCATTACTGAAATTATAAATGTATTTTTTTATGATGAGTTCTGTTACCTTTGGGGAATGAAAGATAAAAAAAACAACAACCAGAAAATCAAAGAACAGGTTTGAAGAAGAAATCAAATAAGATAACGTTGACTATTCATAAAGTTGAAAAAAAAAGATGATGTATTATTCATGATTTAGAGAAATCACGGCATAGATAGAAATAGATAGAGGGGAATAAACTGCATGCATAGAAAGAAATAGAGAGGAATAAACTGAGACATATATGCATATATTTGCAATATTCATGTAAACATAAATAAGTTTGTGCGTGCACAAACACACACACACACACACACACATATATATATATATACATGCATATATACACACACAAACATATATATATATATATATATATATATATATATATATATATATATATATATATAAGTTGCGATATCCAGATATGTTCTTTAAATTTCAAATTACGTAACGGTCAGTCAATATTTAGCATCTGAAGATTGCTTTGTGCATGAAACTCCCAGTTGTGCTAGCGGTGAGGGATAATATATTTATTAATATATACTTAGTAGCTCTGTTTTATTACATCGAGCACTGTCTTATTAACAACAGCACTATATATTATATGTGCGATATTATATATATATATATATATATATATATATATATATATATATTGTGTGTGTATTTAGGCAGCAATTTTTCATTGATGCATGTTCCATTAAATAATATAGACAAGTTTTGTCTATTTGTCTATTTTAAGTAAGTTCCTTTCATATTGTCTGATAAGCTTAATAACATTATCATTGCAAAACGAAAGGAAATCACCATATTGATACATGTTTTAATCCTATCTAAGCTTTCAGCCTATATAAGCCATCGTCAAAGATGACAATTGCATTTCAATATATCAAGCAATACACAGACAAAACAATAATGATAGTCTGTTTTGGTTGCATGAAAAATTTCAAAGCAACGACAAACTCGTGTATACGAAACGCGGAAGCGAAAATCACATCTCAGCTCGTGATGTCACACATGACCACGCGAGAGTGAAAACAAGAATTATTAAGTATGGGAAGCCATTGGTATAAACCAATGGCTTCTGTCATCAATTATAGGCATTTAAGAATATTTGTGGAGATTTCATAGTTTGTTCAGGTTAGGTTTCAACTGTTTTATGTATATAGCTTCAAGAATTTTTAGTTTTTGTTTATTGTTTTTATGTTTAAGTATAGTTGTGTTTTCAACGAAGATTTTCCGGAATTGTGTACGCGGCCAGGCATGTTGTTTTAAATGCCTAAAAATGTTAGAGTTATTATTCAAATGTAGAGTCAAGCGTCATGAAAGCGATTTTGTGGTGTGACCAGAAGTTTTAATACTAAGCAAATAGAACATAATACTGCTTCATCAACTAATCCCAAACATATTAATCTCCTATATCGTGGTCAAATGCATAATAATTATAAACAAGATGAAAATATACTAAAAAAATTAGTAAATACTAATATATGTACAACAGATGCTAGCAAAAAATTAGGTTAATCATATACTACACTAAATCTAGTATATCCAACTTAATTATTCGCAATGATTCTTCCCCCCTCCCCGTTAGTGATTTGAAAAAAAAAACAACATAGTTTACAAATTCAAATGCCCTTTGGGAGATTGTATCTCTAATGGATTAAATAATATTTATGTTGGTATTTATGGGATAAAGTGCTCAATATCAGAGATAGAGCGTATATAAATATAAAAGTGAACATTGAAGTCAACACTCAGAGGCGACAGGCTGTTTCATGCTAGACGCAATCGGCGGCCTGACGATTGCGTCTAGCATGAAACAGCCTGTTGCCTCTGAGTGTTGACTTCAATGTTCAGTTATATATATATATATATATATAATTGTATTAATGGATATGTACGGTGTGCTATCTAAAAGATCGTAAACTTACGCCATAAACAGAATAGCCGTTCCCAAAAAGAAAACTTTCGATATTCATCGACTAAACAGTTACTATTTCTTTCGTTTGAAATTTATAAAAAGCCTTTTCAGTTTTTATAAATTTATTTTCGGTCTTTATAAATCTTTGAAAATCTTTCAGGAAATTATTGATTGATTCGTTTTTTTACGGATTATTAACCCTTTTCAAGATATTTTAAACTCAGAAAATTTAGATTGTAAGAATTTTTTGAGCTAATAATTGTTTAGTGATACAAGTGATAAGTGATACAAGTCTTACTAATTAACTCCTTGCTGTTGGGGTGGGGTGGTGAGGCGATGAGGTAGGTTCGTATCTTTTTCAATATTCAAACCTTTCTCAAGGATATTGGTGCCTAAGTGAATATAACGAACCAAACAGTAATTGGAATTCAGATCTCCGATTAACAATTCCAAATCATTATCCACTACTCCAACCGCACATCCAAGCTTACAGTACCTGGTATTCCCAAGCGGTCACCCATCTAGGTACTGACCAGGCTCGACGTTGCTTATCTTCAGTGATCGTACGGAAACCAGTATTTCAACGTGATGTGGCCGTAAGCTGCTTCAGGAAATTAGACTTCTCATCGACACTGTTATCGCTCTTTTTGTATTGAAGGGAGTTTCCTTTCAAACCATTTATTGTTGGTCTTGTGGAAAGTGAACAGCTTGATTATATCATTATTTTCTCTTTTAGTTTCATACGCTATACATTTATGTTGTTGCTGCTATTGGAAGTCTTCAAGTAATGTCATTTTTGTTATTTGTCAAAAGTCTTTGTGATTATATAGCGCCAGTCTATAGTGTCTGATCAGGGATCATCTTCTTTAAAGCTTATAGGATGTCGAAACGGAAGAAAATAAAATTCGTTATTTACTGGTGGAGTGCTTTCGAGCGATGTTTAAACCATCTGGAGAGAGACAGATAAACAAATTGATCAGTTGGTTTAGATTCCCCTGACGTTTAGGCAGCGCCTCGTATGTAATTAAATGAAAGTGCATATAAATTGAATCTATATTGAGATTATAGGAGTTATTTCAATTTATTAGGATATAATAATTTGTGTTTGTATGTATATATGATTTATGTGTTAGGGGGTGCTGGAAAATTATCGGTCTGCCAAAGAAGCCCTTACAAGAAAAAATATGTTGTTTGGTCAGCATTTTGGGAATTGGCTCAGGCCGTGAACGTCCTAGTACTCTTTCGTATAGATGCATTAGAACAGAATAAAAAAAAAATGCACATGGTATGTGAATAACCATTTTCAAACATCAGTCATTCCAGGTTCACTACTAAACCAACGCCATTCCAATTTCTTCTGTGACGGCTGTGAGTATGCCATGTGGTCTGGTGCTGCCGTTGCTTATCTCGAGGTCCTTGACAAAATCCAGAGACAGATATGCAATGTGATAGGTCCTGATCTGGCATCTCGTCTACAGTCACTTTCTCACAGATGTGATGTGGCTTCCCTCTGTCTTTTCTACAAATATTTTCATGGCAATTGCTCTTACGAGCTACTTTCACTGTTACCCTAACTGCATGAATTTAAGCATGCTACTAGGTTAGTATCTCGGCCCCACCCTTCCACTGTCGAAACGTTTAAATGGAGCCATCTCTTCTACTCCAACAGCTTCTTATCTCGCACTTCTCGACAGTGGAACTCCTTTCCTCTCACTTTCTTCCCTGACAGCTAAAATCTTCAAATATTCAAATGTAATGTCAATCGACATCTTCTGATGCATTGATCTTGATCACCGTCCTTCTCTTCATCCTTTCCTCAAAAACCCCCCTCTTCACTCTTTGTAACCCCTTGCGTGCTAGCGGCACCCTCGCCTTGCTTGGGGTGATATGCTTAAAAAAAAACGAAAAAAAAAGAAAAAAAAAAACACTCTATTTTGTCTCAATACAAATTTTGGCATTTCTACTGAATCAATGAACCATCCTTTTGCTCTTCCTATTATCCTTTCTTCTTCTTGTATGCCATCACCTCCATTTATTATCATGATTCTGTTCTCTGATCCACGTCACCCACTTTTATTTCTCTTGCTGAACAACAGATAACGTGTTACAAATTCTACAATTACCGCAACCTAACAGTTACGCATTTTCAAACGAGATTCTGGTCGAAATGGGTAAAATAGTACCTACCAGGATTGTTAATGCATCTTGCCATAAACTACATTAATGTTAAAAAAAATCATTGTATAATTGAGCTGTTAAATTAACAACGATTTCCCACTTCTACTCTAATATCATTCAAAATCATCACACTATCTCAATCCGTAAGGGTCATTTCCGTCAACAGCTTTTGAACTGTCCTTCTAGGTCATCGAAGCAAGCACGGTATTCTTAGATGAAAAGACTGGTTAAAAAAAATCGATCTTCCTGAGTTCTGTTGCTCATTTCATAAGATTTTCCTTGTGGATGTCTTTTACAGCAGGACTAGAGATCTGTGTCACATTTTTTATCACTTTATTTAGCTACCTTTTACTTTTCGACACTTTCTCGCAGCCACAACACAAATAGCTCGATAAAAACTATTTTGTTCCATAAGTTCTCTTTATATGAATCACAAATCAGTGAGATATAAAGTCTTCCTTATTAAACTTATATCAGAATTGTTCAGAATCTACAATGAAGTTCATCACATTCTGGTATTTCGGGACGATCAACTTTGCATTTTTCAGTATTATTTTACAGTTGTCAAGCTGTTCTTGAAGTTATTAAACAGTTTTCCGTATTTTTACTGCTTATTTAAAACCTTGAAAATAGCAATGTCGCTATTAAATTGAGTCACAGAAATTCAGGCTAAATGGCTGTCGTTTGTTAACATCTGCGCAGAACGAACCGGTTTTATCCTAACTGCGCAAATAGATATTGCCATCCTTCAGCAATAAATCTTTAGATTCCAATAATTATTTATTTTCTATATCGATAAATAATAAAGTGGATAAAAATATAAGACGCTGTGCAGTTCTTCGTATTCTACGAATGTACATATTAAATACCTGATATATTCAATCTGCATGTAGATATGAAGGGGATAACTTGTGGTAACATTTTAATTAAAATGATATTCAGAGATGCAAATGTACATGAATATATATATATATATATATATATATATATATATATATATATGACACTCTCACAAGTGTAAATGTATAAGCACTCACATAAATGAATGCATAGTTTCTCCTATATATAAAAGCAAACACGAAAATTTACAGATTCACATACTCATACACACATACGCAGACGCACACATACGAACACTATATTCTTGCACATATGTGCACGTATCTATCTATCTATCTATCTATCTATCTATCTATCTCAGGCTTACGTAGATACACAAATGCTCATGCTATCATTCACATACACGCACATATATATAGTTTTTAATACACACACTCAAAAAAAAAAAAAAATACACAAAAATGATTATAGTCAAAAAGGAAATTCACCTAAGGTCTCCTGTGTGTAGACGTATAGATCAGTTTTAAATTATTACCTCCAGCGTATATGATTTTCAATATGGCTGCTCTTGTCGGAAAGAATCCTACCTGCAAAATAACTTTGAATCATTCCTCATTATTTTTCCGTACTATGATTCTTTCCATCTACAAATATTACATGCCCGGCATTTGTCAGTATCATTATTTTGCCTTTCATTATCTTTAGTGCCAAGTTCAAAATAATAGATAAAAATATATACTATATATACGCAATAATAATAATAATAATAATAATAATAATAATAATAATAATAACAGTTCAGAGAAATCCTAGAGAGGCTATTAACATAATAATAATAATAGTACAATATACTATTTAATAAAATATTTTTATATAGCAAGTACAGAAATAATATTCTTTCACTATTTACATTATTCGGACTATTGTCCTCATCATTGTCGCCATATTTATCACAACGTTTAGGCCGTTCTACGCTCCGGCCTTCAGGTGGTTGGAATGTCGAACTGAACCCTTTATTTCGCTTACTGAGGTAGACTGTTCTAGTTCCACGTGCCATGTTCCTCAGGGAGACATGGCACAGTGGATAAAGACGTTAGTTAGATGCAGTAACACGACCCAAAGAGTGTGAGTTCAATATCCGGTCAAGGCAGTAGAGAACTTGGAGAGGGGAATTAACAGGAGATAATTGATAACTGACATCCATTAATATATTGATTCTCTTTTATCATCATAGTCATTCTATTTTTCTCCCTGCTCTCCTTCTTGCTTTTCTTCCTCTCTCTCCTTCTCCCTATTTTATACTCTCTTCTTCTTCTTCTTCTTCATAATTTTACTATTTTCCTTCTTGGCTTTTCTTCTTAACATTTTTCTTCTGCTTTTCTTTCCCTTCTTTTTTTGTCCCTACTTTTTACCTTTGTTTTTTTCTTATTCTCTTATTCCTTGTTCATCCTCCTCCTACTCTTCCTTCTCCTTTTGCCTTTCTTCTTCTTCTTCTTGAAGTTTTCCTCATCAAATGCCAGTTTTTTCTTCTAAATGCAAAATTTAACAAACGCCAAATCGCCAATAAGATTAACCTAAATAGTAACATCAAAACTGAAAAAATAATCCTAACAAAATTGCTAATCCCCAAACGTAAAATACTAATTTAACTATAACTAGTTAAATTACGACGAATAAATCAATTCCCTAACCTTCTGCATTTATTTAATCTTGTGTCTTTATACCTGCGGCTACTTAAATAACTGCAATGCGACTAATTCCTTATTAGATAAGTTGTCGGGACTTGCAATGAACGGTCATTGAAGCCATCAGTGAAAAGCTTGTTTCAATGTATTTAGGCACATATTTATTCTTCATTCGTTCAGAGAAATCCTAGAGAGGCTATTAACATCTTTATTCAATTCAGTTACGGTAATGGCATAATAAACCTTCTCCGGTTTCCAAAGATTTGCCGCCGTCACCGTCAATAACATTAACCCTTTAATGGTAACAAAACCGGAATTCTGACAATGATTCCTTTATGTTCAAAAAAGGGGCGCTTTTTTATTCACTGCTCTGCATACTTCGTTTACAAATTAAAATTCTGTTTGTGCCTGCTTAGATACAAGTCCATATTTTTGAGCGTAAGTAAACGTTCAGATTTCGCGCGCTGATTTTCAAGGCATTTTTTTTCTTGGAATACAGGAGCAGCACAATTTTCCTACCCAATATTTAGTTTTGCGCCTGAGTAATTCGAATGAAATATTTTAAATTCTGTTCATTTTAAGACATAATTAGTGAAAATGCTTTATTATTTTTGCTTATATTGATTCATATTTGATCCATATGTGAATATCTTAATATACATGACGAATGAAATGCACAGAAACACAGAAAACACACATATATATATATATATATATATATATATATATATATATATATATATATATATATATATATATATATTGTTATATACCGTACCTATGAATATTAATGGGTATGTTCCAATCCTTATAAATACGTTGGACACTATTGTACATTGGGGGTAATATGTTAAGTAGTTCACCAATAGCAGTGGTTTACCTATTTCAAGCAGCTGGCGAGTATTGTATTTTGTTCATGTTATAAAGATTACCATTTCCAAACTCTATTTTGATTATTCCTCATTTAGTAACCCTTTCTAGGTTACAACATATATATATATATATATATATATATATGATCGAAACTGTGTATGGGAGAATAGAAAATCGAAGCGTTACTGAGAAGTGAGAACAATAGATGAATACTCAGGAAGTCAGTAGATAACGATTGGCATTGCATTTAAATTTGTGAAAATGTAACTTGCCAATAAAGCAAGACGCTGGAAGAGAGTTCCACAACCGTAAAGTGCGAGAAAAGAAACTGTTAGCATAGGACTTATGATTACATCTAACATAGCAAAGTGCTATGTTAGATGTAAGGTGCCATAGCAAAGAGCTCATCCAAACAATTACCATAAAAGTATTTATAGAAAAGGCACAGAAAAACAGACTTGTGCAGATTAGAAAATGCTTGAAAACGAACTGTCAGATCAGGACCAATAATATTGCTGATTCTTCGTTGGATTTTATCAAGTATCTCTAAATATGTAGCAGGAACACCGGAGCATATGTGTCAGCAATATTCAAAGAATGGACGAATGGTAGACTTATAAGTATGTAAGGTAGATTTCGGAGAGAAAACTTGTTTAACACGAAAGAGTGAACAGACTTTCTTTGCAGCTGAACTTACAATGGATTCAATATAGTGTTTCCACTTCATATCAACCGAGAATGATACCCACAAGAAGGTTCAACGAGTCACTCTCCTCGGGGCTAGCATTAGTCATACTGATGGAAGGAAGAAAGGGGTCTATCAGCTGATTAAAAGAGATCCGTTTAATTATGGAGGCATTAAAATTAACAAGCCCTTTTTTTACCCCAGTTAATAACAGACTTTTTTCGTTTTTTACATCAGTCGCCAATTTGGACTAAATCAAACTTACTATCGAGACAGGAGTAAAGGGTTTTCTTATCAGCATAGATAACAAATTGGGCGCTGATCTCATCAGGAAGGTCGTTAGCGAAAATTCAAAACAAAGTAGAACCAAGGACTGGCGGACATTTGCATCAGTATAAAACGATCTAGAAGAGTGGCCGTTCAGGATAACTTTCATCTCAGGATTTGTTAAGAAAGACTGAATCAATTCAAAGGTTTGTCCTGAGGCGAAGACTGGTATATCAAACCCTGTCGAACGCTTTCGAGATGTCCAAAGCAACAGCTCGAGTTTCACCATTCTTATCTGAAGCTTGACAGACTCTTTCTGCAGTAATTGTTAATACACGAGCAGTTGACCTAGAGAAACGAAAGTTACATTACTTGTTTGAAAGAAGGCCCTACGATGTGAGATGTTTAATTGATTCAATATTGATAAGTACCTCTTGTAGTTTACCAAAAAGAGTCAGAAGGCTAAGAGACTGATAGATGGAAGGTTTGGATGGTTCATCTGAGTTCTTGAAGATTGGAACAACCGATGAAGATTTTCAACAAACGGGAAAGCAAGTGGCATTTTTATACGGTTTAGAGAGAACGCAAGCCAGTTCGGGAGTACACGTCTTAAGAGTTATTACAAGTATACCATCAGGTTCACATGCCTTGTGTTGAACTAGATTAGAGATGATAGCAGAAAAAATGCATATCATTCAATTGAGTCTCAGTTCTAAGTGGAAAGTTAGGAAAGGATTCTCCAGATGAGTCAAGGGTAGAGTTTAAAGAGAATTTACAGGCGAAACATTCTGCTTTATCAACAGAAGATATTAGCATTTAAACTTGAAGAGAGGAAGAATAGGAAACTTACTCTTATTTAATACACTGATCCCATACAATGATTTAATACATAGAGCCTCAAGTAATCACGAGAGCGAAAGTTGTTAGATGTAATACGGTAATTCATTCTATCAGCAAAAAAAGCTCCTTCGAGGACACGTTTACATGTATTACATGTAGCTATGAATAGGCGTTTGTTGTGATCGGAGCTGTCACGCTGGTATAGCCAGAAATAGTGAATTATTTGGGCTGTGTGAACTATGAAGAAGATTGAGGTTTCACATGATATTTCCTAAAAGGAATAAAAAGCATCTATGCCGGATTTGACACAAGAAGAAAGTTTAAAAATACCAATCCCTTCATCTCAAAGAAAGTAACAAAGTGACTCGCACTTAGCATGCTTGGCAACGGAAATAGTTCTTATGAATAGGAAGTTCCTGTCTAATCGATGATTGAAGTCAAATATCGATAGATACTATAGAATGATTCGAGTTGCCAAGAGAACAGGGGTGCAAAGCTAGACAAGACCTTGGAGAGGAGGTAAGGAATGAATCAAATAAAAAAGCATGTTACTCATATTTTTTAGGGAAACGAGATTTGAGTGTGAGACTGAGCAACGAAAAAATTGAAAGTCTGAAAACTGGTAACATTAGTGTTTAAGACATTTGTCGTGATGCACATTAAAATCACCAACCACAAAGATGTCCGCAGATTGTTGAAGGGAGATTGCCGTTTCTATACCGTCAGAAATGTCTAATATATAATATTGCAATCCTGAGAAGAAAGGGAACGGTAAACTAACAGAGTGTAATAACGAAAGGGGAATGCACATGAAAGAGTTGTCTGGTGACTCGAGTGACAATTTTCTTGCCATTAGGAGATTTTCCCGGATGTAAACAGTAAGGCAATACATATGAGTGCTAGAATCTTTTCGACAAAGAGACATATAACGTGGAACAGAGGATTCATTGGTAGCAAAAGAAAAATTTAAATTGGTTTCACAAAGTGCGAAGATATCTGGCGACCGTGCCAAGAGAAAAGAATCCACAACGCAGAAGTTGCATCGGAAAACGCGAATATTGAAAAAAGAAAGGTTATTTTTTTTTGTTTACTGGTTTTCTCCTATTTCTTTTTATTGTAATTGCCATGAGGAGATTTGTTTTGAGGTGAAAAAGATAAAGGCCAGTATAATTATCAATATCTGCCGTCAATGGCAATACAAAATTGTCAGAACCTGGTTGAGACTAAAGTACAATGTAGCCTCAGAGTTGCCCACTGGAATTACATTCAGACACCTATCCATGCGCCACATGACACTACAAATACCCGAATATAATGCAACTACTGACCAGAGCAATCACTCTAAGCACTATAAAAGGGTTTGAGCTCCTTACTACCAGTCGGGTACAGCAGTAAAGCAAATTGCCAACTCAGTACCCTCACAATGGAAAAACGCAGCCACTGATTAGATCACTAAAATGTTAAGACAGTTAAATCATTATGGCCTTGGAAGAAAGAAACGGTAAAGGATATCCTAAACAGAGAAAAAGGGATGATCCTCTACTCCTATTCAATGAAAATGGAAGGAGTGCGTACTGGACGATACGCGAGTCTATCTACGCCTATTAATCTGATCACAGCACAGGAAGATGGGCGATTTTAGCGAGGAACCAACTCAAGGAAGTTTGCCGAATTTTTACAAGTGCTTATGGCCGTCTCCGTCATTATCATGAACTGGATGTTATCAGTATGGAGAACATGATATTGTAGGTTACATTCTTGCATTTGTTGAATGATAGCTTACGTGTATACGAATATGCGCACAAAATAATAATAAGGAAGTCCAAAAATGGATCACTGAATGCATAACATATCTACTTCCATAACCGTGTAAAAAAGATGATCCGAAAAATTATAGGCCAATAGCATTGTCTGTATAAATTGATCACGTTCGTACTGGCGAATTGTACTTACTTTTTTCTTGAAGAAAACAACATTCTTCCTCTGAAACAGAAGGGATGCCGGCAAGTTTCATATGATTGCAAAGATCAATTATTGATAAACAAAATGTTCCTGGAAAACTGCAGGAAAAGAGGTAGAAATCTCCGCACAGCATGGATAGATTACCGTAAAGTCTTTGATAGTGTGCTATACTTTTGGCTCCTTAAGACTTTGGAAATGTACAAAGTCACCTCAGTGATAGCAAATTTCCTTAAACACAGCATAGGAATGTGGAAAGCCACATTATGCCTAAATCACACCAAAGGCACTGCCACATCCAACGGCCTGAATATCTGACGAGGAATCTTTTAAGGAGACTCTCTGTCACCCCTTCTGTTTTGTTTTTCCTTAATCCCACTTACGCATGAACTAAACAATAATAGCTGTGGATAAAAAGTAAACAAGAACTATTCAATCATCTACTCTACATGACCTTAAACTATTTGCCAAAGACGACAATGAGTTGAAGGTTCTCTTCAATACTGTAAAGTATTTTAGTGACGACATAGGCATGGATTTCAGATTAGATAAATATACAAAAGTGACATTCAAGAAAGGGATAATTACAGAAATACATTCAACAGATTTAGATTTTGTCACAAAGATTAGGGAACTGGAACAAGAAGAAGCCTATAGGTACCCTGGAATTTGGGAAGGAGATGGAATATAGCATACCCAAATGAAGGAGAAAGTAAGAAAAGAATACAGTTTTAACATCCTTAACTCAACTATAGCTGACATTAAGCGAACGGACGTCAAAACGAGAAAGCTCCTTACTTGCCACCGCATTCATCATCCCAAGGCAGATGTTGATCGTCTGTATATGCCCAGATCCGAAGGAAGCAGAGGATTAGTTCTACTAGAAATGTGTTACAAAACTACAAAAATCGGCCTTCAAAGATACCTCGAAAGTACAAAAGACTGGATGATGATCTGTGTCAAAGAACATGAAAGAAGTAAGAAGCTTTATTCATTAATAAAGGTAGCCAACAAGTTCAAAATTGAGCTTCAAGTAGATGAAGAAATGCAACTGAAACATAATACCCCTGACTGCAGATGCAAACCATTTAAAACAGGAAGCAAAGGCAAATGCAATCGACCAGATACAGAAACGATGACAGCATAAACTTCAATATTCTTCCCGTACCAAACAAGTTGATGTGAACAAACTCCGTACCCATCAGTGGTTAAGTAGTGTATGGTTAAAAACTGAAACCGAAGGTTTTATTCTTGCTGCACAAGACCAATGTTTGCTAACTAGAAATTACCAAACGTTCACACTGAAAAATTATGTTAGCCCAAAATGCAGATTCTGTGATAAATACCTAGAAACAATTCACCATCTTGTATAGGTTTGCACGGTATTGGTACCCACTGAATATAAAATCCGACATGACAGAGTGGGTCAATATCTCCATTGGAAAATCTGAAACTTTTACGGAAAGGAAACTGCAAGAAATTGGTATGAACACCGCCCAGATCTGGTTACAGAGATTGGGCATGTAACAATTTTATGGGACTTTACAATACAGAGAAAAATAAATAAAAATAATCGCCCAGACATAGTGAATAGAGACCGCAAAGACAAGATGTGATTTCTTATTGACATCGTAATCCCTGCAGACTGTAATGTATATTTGAATGTTTTCAAAAAACTATCAACATACAAGACCTTGATATCGAAATCTCAAAAAATGTGGCACATGAGGACATGAACATCTCCAGTTGTAGTTTGAGCCTTCGGATTGATTGTCAGTATACTCATTGCAAGGAATCCTTGATAGCTCATGCCTTAAAGAAATACAAATAATTGTACTAACAAGTAAAACCCACACTTAACGAAGTGCGTTATTTTGTAAAATATGTGCGAACTTACGTGTTTTTTTCACAAATTTCTAACCTGAGACCTCTGATTGGGACCCGGAAAGAAATGAGTATACACCAGAAATCACAGAAAATAAAATACTACTTAATCTACTACTACTACTACTACTACTAATAATAATAATAGAAATTACCAAGCACACATACTAAAAACTGCATTAACCCCAAGTACAGATTCTGCGAAAAATATCCAGAAACAACTGACCATATTTTATCAGGTTGCACTGAATATAAAACTCGGCATGATAAAGTTGCCCATATCTGCATTGGAAAATCTGTGATATTTACGGGAAGGAAACTGCAAGAACCTGTTATGAATATCACCCAGACCCCGTCATAAAAATAGGACCTGTAATAATTTTATGAGACTTTACAATACATACAGACAGAACAATGAAAGTTAATCGTCCAAACATCATGATAAAAAAACATAAAAACAGAAAAATGCTTTCTTATTGACATGGTAGTCCCTACAGATTTTAATGTATTTTTGAAAATCTTCAAAAAACTATCAAAATACAAGGATCTTGAAGTGAAAATCTAAAAAATGTGTCACATGGGGACATCAATAATTCCAGTTGTGTGTGGAGCCCTCGTAGTGATTGTAAAAGGTTAAGATAGACTCATTGAAGGGATTACTGGAAGCCCATGCCTTAAAGAAATACAAAAAATTGTACTCACAAGTACAGTTCACACATTAGGAAGAGCTTTATCTACATAAAATGTGTGTGACTTTGGGGGTTTATTTATTGTTTTTTTTTACAAAAATGATCTGTGGAAAATGTCACGAAGCCATTTCTGACCTTAGTTCTCTGGTTGGAACCCCGAAGGAAATGTGTATACGACAGAAATCAAAGAAAATAATAATAATAATAATAATAATAATAATAATAATAATAATAATAATGCGTATAGATCTTTGATGCATTCGTTTCCGGTGTGATCTAGTTCCGTGTAACAGTTTAACCCATGACACCACTTATACGACACGCGTCTACGCGACAGGCAGTGCTTTGAAGATAGATAATCGCAAACATTCGGTGGTTAAATTTGTTCTCTTGAGAAGCAGACTGAAACAATTCTACTCACTTAAAAATCCCCATGAGACCAATTATCGACATTCTTTGCAGGAAGGATATGTCCAGTAGTGGTAGAACAAAGAATAAAATGCTGTAAGAGCACAACTGATAGAGAAACGATGGAGACAGAATTTAATATGCTTATAACAGAAAATTATGTATACATAATAAATATCTGGACATTTGCATTTAAGTACATTTGAATATATACTTGGAGATTTGTATGTATTTATATATAACGAATAAGCGTTATAAGGAAAGCATATTTGTTGGTATTCAATATTTCATTTAATATTTTATTGTACAACTCTCGGATTGTTTATCATAATCAAATAAATATATATATATATCATAGTATAGTTATTGGTGTTTAGTTTCTGACTTCGGATAAATAAAGATTGCCTTGGGACGTACGAAAGATATAACCTAAACAGAGAAACAAAATATTATAGATTGTTGCGTGGGCAACGTGCGAATCTGCATTGAACCAAGATTACAGAACAATCAGAAAAGAAATGAAAAATATTAGCAAGATAAGAGCACGAAGGAAAAAAAATATGGTTTTCGGAATGTTACAAAAGAAAAAGCTTTAAGGAAAATTAAAAGGTTAATAAGCAAAAACTGGATTGAAAGATAAACTAATAAAAACAATGATAATGAAAACGCTTCATCGATGAAATTCGAAGTACTTGAGATTATTAAATCTATTTTAATGACAAATAAAAATTAGAATGTTTCCGTATCATTTTGTTTGAAGCTGACAATATCGAATTCGCCATAGACTAACCGGGAGTAAAGAAACTTCTGCAAGATTCTGAATATTAGAGTTTCTTATGGACTGTAAACTCTTACATTTAAATGGGGTTCAAACTTAATAGTTACATAGAATCAAACTCTAATAAGTAGAAGGGTGAGCAGAATCAGAATTCCGAAACGGGTTTTGAGACATACAACTAATTCAGTTATATTATCTCCTCCATTACGCACAAATAGGCAGAAAAAAAGAAACAAACATTGTGGCCAATATTTAACGGTTATTCATCATTTTATACTCGTTCTTTCAGACTTTTGGTTTTTACAATGATGTTAACCGTATACAATGCCCGGAAGTAACTCGTGGTAGATGGGGACAGAGTAAGAGGCACAACTTATGCGGAGATGTGGGGAAAATAACGATTAACCCTTGACTTGAACAAATTAAGATTGTAGTGATCGGGAAGCATCTTCTTGGGAGTCGATTTCACAGAGCAGCGGTTCGTGTAAAGAAACTGACCAAGTGGAACTTACATCTCACCCCCCAAAATACAAAGCAAATGAGAGTGGTTCGCTACAATGGGTGTGACATGGTGGGGCCTAGCCTTGAAAGTTAGAAGCGGTAGAACAAAGGAATATAGTTTTTTTTTTTAATATTTTCAATGGACATAGCGATAATCGCGCTTGTGAGAAAGGGGTTGTAGGGTGGAAAATAATTTGTCACCGACAAGGACGTGGAGACGCTTTTGAACTCTATCGAGATTGAAAAGTGAAGGGTGGGCAGCTCCTGTCAATATATGGTATCATTACTCCATTTTCGACCTTATCTGGATCTTGTAAAGGTAAGGGATAACGGGAAGAGTCAGATACTTACTGGAACGGTACAGAGAACCGACCATTTTCCAGCCTCTTGTATGACTTCCACCCACTTAAGCTCTGGGTTGAGTCTGTCTCAATAGTCGTTCAAGGCAAGGGGATTCTCCGAGGGAACATCCGTTCATTGGGATGGTGATCGTTCTGGGTCCGATAATTTATGTTATTGTTTTTTTTAAAATCAGAACAGTAATCTGAATCACTTTCTACAAAAATAAATCGTCAAAATGAAACATTTACTGGAAAGCAAAACAAACAAACGAGGATGTACTGTGTGTATAACGTGTGTAGTTATGGCGGATAGTAGAAAGACAAGACCATCCACTCATTAAAAATAAGATTTAAGAACATCGAAATCTTTTGTCCTTGGAGAGATTTTGTATCGCTGATCATGTGTAGTATAAGAGAGCTCATCTATCCCGATTAAACGAACCTAGAATAATAGATACAGAAAAACATTGGAAGAGCAAAAGTTTTAAAAAAGTAGCGTATTTTTTGGTTGTTGGGAACCTTCATCTAAGGAGTCTGTTAACACGGGTTTCCGTTCGATCACCAAAGTTACGCAATGTCGAGTTTTGTCAGTACCTCAATGGATGACCGCTTGGGAATACCAGGTACTGTAAGCTTGAGTGTGCAGGTGGTATAATAGATAATGGTTCGGAACTGTGAATCGGAGAGCCGAGTTCAAATTCCCATTGGCTTCCTTATAAACACTTACACTCAAATACCATTGGGAAAGTTATGAATCCACCTCTTCTCTCTCTAAGTATGGGTTAATTAGTAGCATCATTAAATATTCATTATTTCCAAAAAATAAAATTTTTACAATCTAAAAATATTTTCTGGCTTTAAATAGTCTGTAAAGGGTTGATAAGCCGTAAAAAAATCAATCAATCAATAAGGTTTATGTTCCACAGGGTAGAGGAAATTGTTTTCTGAGTGGGATTTACATCTTACTAGTGGAATACGAAGGGAATGAGGATGGTTTAGCCCTGTGTGTAGGGCATGGCCTGTCCTAGCTGTAAAAGTTTCAAGTGAACTATCTCGTCTGAACATTTGCAATAGAAATAACGAAGCATTAGCGATAAGCTTATCAGTGGCAAAGGAACTGTAGGATTAAAATAGAACTCATTGTAGACAAGGCTACGTAAATGTATTTGAGCTCTGTCAAATAATAAATAAGGATTGGATATCTCCATCCCAAATCACGCAGCAATGCTTCATTTTTGTATGATCTGACATTACAGGTATACGAATATGCACACATAATAATATTAATAATAATGAAGTCCCAGAATGGATCACTGAAAGTATAACATATCTACTGCCAAAACCGTGTAATAAAGATGATCCGAAAAATTATAGGCCAATAACATGTCTGCCCACCACGTATAAATTGATCACGTCTGTCCTGGCGAATTGTACTTTTTTCTTGAAGAAAACAACATTCTTCCTCTGAAACAGAAGGGACGCCGGTAAGTTTCATATGGTTGCAAAGATCAATTATTGATAAACAAAATGTTCCTGGAAAACTGCAGGAAAAGAGGTAGAAATCTCCGCACAGCATGGATAGATTACCGTAAAGTCTTTGATAGTGTGCTATACTTTTGGCTCCTTAAGACTTTGGAAATGTACAAAGTCACCTCAATGATAGTAAATTTCTTTGAAGAGATCAAGGTTCAAAATATGGTGGATACTAGAGGAAGTCTGGAATGTACAGCGTAATAAAAACACTAGACGAAGTAATTATATTCCGAATGAACAATACTTACAATATCTTGTCTAAAAAGATAAAACAATAACAAGTTACCATAATAACCTTGTCGATTGTTACAATATAAAGCATTGGTAAAATAATTCTAGAGGTTGCGCGTCTCGATCTCTGATCAGTAGAAAGTCAGATCATATTGTTTTCTCGTCGAGGACTCTGAGAAATAGAAGACAATATTAAGTACGGTAGAACAACGAAAAGGGAACACCATTTTGTACAACGAAGACGAAGGTAAATTAAAAAAGTTTGTGCAAGCTTACCAAGTATAATTCCTATAAATCTTGTCATCTGACGGAGATAAAGAGTATTACAAATTCAAATATCCATAATCTGTTCAATATAATATACAATTATCACGAGAGACCTTTTCATAATTCGCCATCTTTGATTTGCTTAACCGTTATCGGTAAAGACTACATATGACTGCAATAATCAATTTAGCAAAAAACCTCCAAAAGAACAATTATTATGGGCAGTTCACTCACTTAGAATGTAAACTTTGAACTGATTTCTTCCTTTTCAAACAACTGACTACATTTTCTGTATAACTGCAGGTATACTATGGCAATGATTTTAGCTGATTGAGTTGTCGATAGGAATCTCTTCTGCAGCTGAAAGGGCCATATACAAATTACACCAATTAGTTGAACATCCCAATTGGGAGTAAACAATGGGTTGTTTTGGGATTTTCTTTTCTCACAATTGAATTCAATGCGGCTTCAATAAGAAGATCACAGTTGGAAAAATATTTATCGACTTTAACAATAAATAAGCAGTGTCAGGAATTTTGTATAACATAACGAATTGATCCTTAAAGAAATATGGCGTAAAGGCCGATTCTCTCGTGGAGTTTCAGGGCAGTACTTAACCATAACTTAGTGGTCACACTTTAATTGTATATAGTCTTGTTCGTTGTATCACTAGCGGAACTGGTGAGCAATTTTCAGCCTTCGGTTGTAGTTCAATCAA
The DNA here is from genome assembly GCA_903632075.3 of Acanthosepion pharaonis. Classification (NCBI taxonomy): domain Eukaryota; kingdom Metazoa; phylum Mollusca; class Cephalopoda; order Sepiida; family Sepiidae; genus Acanthosepion; species Acanthosepion pharaonis. Next base: position 1,707,595 of record CAHIKZ030002578.1, read on the forward strand.
TCACTTACCAACATGTGGGTGTCAATTTTTGAATAAGAATTCTCACAGGTAAAGTAAATTGGTATATTCGCAGATACGATAGAAGGCACGTATATTTTGTCATTTTCAAAAGTCTTTTGTCTTGAAATTCTGTGCAATATTCCGTTTAAGAGTTAAACCTTCTTCATCGGTTATTGACAAATTCTTCTTCAACAGGAGTTTCACACAGACCATATTTCGTGTTTTATTATGCAAAATTAACCCCAAACCAACTGACAATGTGGTTTTTATCGTTTCACTCAACTGTAGTTTGCTGTTGAATCGGGTCGATAACGAAATTAGGTAAGTGATTTCGAAGATTGAAGCATCGATTGTATTGACACGTATCTGTTCAATTTGGAGATGTAATTTCAGAGTCGTGTTCAATCATTTGAAACAGTCCAAGAAGTAGTGAATCAATGAAGTTGAAAAAGTCCCAGTAAATGTCCCATTTCTATAATTCAAAAGCTCATTTTGAATATATATTTTTTTTACCATACACTATATTTAATAAGGCTATCACCTTTGATATTCTAAGCACAAGAGCAAGTACTTGATCTTCACTGTAGAAAGTTAATATTTTTGACAAAGTGTTTGCAGGGTGTACATTGATAACAATCAAGCTTTTCAAGTATCGTTTCTAATTTACCTTAATATCGTCTTTTGGCATATCTTTTTCAACGATCAAGTTCTTATTGATTGTTTTGAGGCTGATTATATCAAGAATTTTTGTGACCTACTGACATTCTGAATTTAGAAAATCATATTCTTCAATTAACCCAATGACCGTCTTTAAAATGTTTCGTACACAAATAAAATTCCAAATTTAAATTCCTTGAAAACGTTATTGAAATACTTGAACTCGTCTTACTCTTTATCTCCATCACAAGATTTGTGGGATTTATATTTCGTAAGCTTGTACAAACTTTGTAAATATTTATTCATATTCGATCTATAAAATTAAAATAAGAAGACCAGAGCACAATTTCCAGTAATTAGACTAAATCATACCACTGAACATGAAAACAGAAAAAGGTAATTTATGAACATCATAAAATGAATTGAGACTAAACCTTTTGTTTTAGAAAGTAACTTTCTTGTCATCTCAGAGATAAACTTACAGGGATATTGTAATGAAACAATTGGAATAGGGATAACCAAAGAGGATTATCTATTGTCAGGACGTATTGAAAATAACGTTAGACGTTTATAAAACATATGAAGTAAATTCTAGTAAAGAAAGTTTTAAGTTTTCAATATATTTCCTTCATTCCTTGATAAATTACAGTATGTAAAACTAACACTAAAATATCAAATTACTACATTAAAGAAGAGCGCCGCCTGTTGGTAGGATTTGATTCAGCATCCCAAGAAAAGCCTAAAGGAGATGTTACTGGATGCGTATAGGACCCAAATGGCGACCCCTACCGTACTGGTCAGAACTTGGACAACCCAAATTGAGTGGAGGTGATTTAAACACTCGTAGGCATGAAATTCTGACAGTGATAGATTGTCTTTGTCTAAGTGTTAATATAAGGCCAAAAAGGCTAGATACATAGTACGATTGCAAGAACAGAAGAATGTCTGATTCCTTACTGAGAAAACTATCACGTGATGATGCGCAACTGGTCAGCCTGTTGACAGCCGTCTTTTTTATTCCCCTTCTCCTCTTGATTTCTCCAAGAAACATTTTTACTACTACTGTACACCATGAAATAAAGCAAGCAAAAAGAAACCTAAAGAAAACTGCCCGTCGTTCATTCAGTTTTTGATGCAGCGTTGTGGGCCCGAAGAATTGCCGATAGACCACAGGAAGACAAAAACGACACAAAACGCAATATATACCTGCCACCTTACCTTGGGCTGTATGTTTTCTTAGAATAGTAATATATATTATATATATATATATATATATATATATATATATATATATATATATATATATATATATATATATATATATATATATATGTGTGTGTGTGTAATCTGCACCTGAAAAATAATCAATAATTGCCAAACTAGTAACATAACATTCAGGATTCTACTGATGTTAGAAAGTGTACGCAAAGTTATATTCGATAGAACGACACAAGTAAGTGAAGAAACCTTCAATAATGAAAATGTTAGCACTTAGCGAATATATTCATTGCGATGTTGAACCAATATCCTACATTTAGGTTCGATGGTTTTTTAATCGATATATCTATTCCTTATTGAAATCAAAGACGCCAGATAAAAACAGGTGTAAGATTGAGTTTAAAGTAAAAAACAACACAATTATTGGAAATATATCAATGAAATATTTCTTATCACATGTAGAAACGAAGAGAAAATTAACTGTGTATTTGAGCCATAAATTTATTGCTGTCTGCGAAAAAGTAAGGAAAGAATATTTTGTGTATGAAAAGGAACGTAAAGCAATTAACAATCTTGAATTCTTATTTGCTGTGCGTTTTCAGGACAATGTATATCATCGCACTCCACAACTCCCTTATCCTTTGTAAGCAATGTAAGTTACTTTACTATCATTTTCAATACTTGTTTTGTCATTCATTTTATACACATTATTTTGGTTGGTTACTCGCTGTTTCCTTCTTCGCCCCATGAAACCTTCGATAAGACAGTCACGTGATTCTTTATGGGATTGATGGAGACAGGACTGATCCTTTCTAAAAGTTATTTGTTTACTCTCTAGATACTGATATTTATTTACTACTGATTTATTTTCACAAAGGTCTTTATAACCGAACTCTTTTTCGTACAGGCGAAGGAAATATTGCTTGAAACATAGACGTAGGTGCAACTGATGAAGATCTCTGCGATGAAATAGCTACAGCAGTCATGAGATTAAACGGATTTACTGGCTGCTAAGATTTTATCATACCAAAACTCTAATGAAGGAAAACTTTTAAGAGGAAGTCAAGTCAAATTTTCCCAGTTATTGGTGAGCATGGCGGCGATGTTCAAATGATATAAAATTCAATGACAACAGATTTAATTTTATTCTTAATTAGTATTAACCATCGCCCTTGAAATCTGTTTAAGGCGTTCCAGTCGAATCAGAGCAACTACTGACGGCTCTAGCAGAACTTGAATTTAAGATAAAACACAAAAATTTAAGAGGTAAAGGTTGGTATAATTCAAACAACAATTCCAGAATTTATGTACTTGTTAGTTTTTTGGTTAAAAATCAGCTGGCAAGAACGATCATGACAGATCAACATGCAGAGCTAGAAGTTGTCATTGAATTATTTCTAGATGCACAAATATCTGGAACGAATATCAAATTAATGGCATTGCGTGTATCAAGATGTGATTCTGCAATGACTTTTCTAACAAAAAGGAAAGTAAAATAGAAAAGGAAATGAAAGCCGATGATTTTTCATAAAGATGATTTCAATTTATATTTCTATCAATCATTTTCTTTTGGTTTATATTTTATTAATTCGGTTATAAATTTCTGTTCAGACGTTTCTCCCATCATGAAAATCATTAAAATGTATTTTACCGTGAATTCCTAAGATTCAGGCATGAGGCGTATATGAAGTCTACCCGAAATATGTTAATGCTCATTTTCATAATAAAGGGACTTGATTTTCTTTCGGTCATTGCTGATGATACGTTGCAGTGGTTACATTTTGAATAATTAAAAATACGATAATTTAATTTGATAATTAAAAAAAATAACAACAAAGACTAAGATGTTTCCCGTAAATAAATCTTATTGTCGGAGAGTTTAGAGTATACTGACTCCTTTTTTGGATGAAAATCCTAATGAAAATTTACTCGCAATAACAAAGTGTCATCCAACTTGTATCACTTAATGGTAACTTTTCCGCAATTTCGAGTTATGCATAAAAAAGCTCGTTTTGGTATTTTTTTCCTACTTAGGCCCAAAATGTCGAAATGAGAACTTCCCTGACTAAATGAAATATTTCATTTTGAATCAGAAATCGCCCTTTATGGACATTTTCAGTGAGAAATAAGCAGTTATAGAGTAAATAAATTAATTTGGACCATTTTATTGGGCCTTTGTTTCTTTTTACTCAAAATAAATGAGGCCTGCGTTAAAAATTGGAAAAAAAATTGGATTTTCTCTAATGCTTAGGTAATAAACATAAAAAAAACATACAAGTTTCCTTGTAATAAAAGTTGCACTCGACACCCAGTAGTCTTAGAATATTGCCTTTAAAATATATTACAATATATATCCAACATTCCTAGAATATTGCCTTCACAATATAAACACACACTTGCTCACATACGAGAAGTTATCCAAAACTTCGATTAACTTAAGACATTCTTAAAAAAAGGAAAAAAACTTGATGGAAAACTCGATTCTTTATTTCCTGATGGAGCGATTTCCAGAGATGTGTGAAATCCCTGGCGAGACACGAGAAATGCTTGGTAACTTGATTGATGAACGGATTGTTCCATCTGTTCAAATTCTTCCGACTTTTAGGTAGCAATTCGTTGCTATGACATATGGTATCATTCTTGGCATTAGAAAAAATTGGAAAAAGGTAAAGTTTTGAATAATATTTGAAATATTCAATAATTCTAAATAAAAAATGTATTGTTAATAAAGTTTTCTTTAGAATAAATAAATAAATACATGAATAAGTAGATATGTTCTTTTCCCTTATGACATTGGAGAAAACAACATGAAATGAAAAGATTGATAAATCTTGTTTCTTTTCTCTTTCTTCGCCTTTTTTTTCTAAAAAATGCATTGTTTTATTCAGGGACATACGTACAAAAAGAAAAACATTGGCAGACATTTAAACACTCACAGCATAATAACTATCTCTATTGTGATAGACAAGCTCAAGTCTAAACAAGATGCTGCCTTTCGCTTACTACTGTCCTTCATCTCAGACAAAGAGAAAAAAGAATGAAAAAGAAACATTTTGCAGAAGGAGTTCTATGAACCAGCTGAGGATCAAACTTGCAGTGAGTTTGATGCTAACTGAGTTTATCTTATTTACAGCTTAATTTTTCACTATTTCAGGGGTGTATTTGCTCCTTTTCAGCGAAAATAAAAAGGGGCCGATTTAAAAAAAATGGGATATAATACTTAGATAGAAGGCATTAAAAAACTCATGAGTTTACATGTAATAAAATTTGTACATGTCATTTATAGAATATTGACTTCACAATATTGAATTCACAATATTGACTTCACAATATAATACAATATACATCCAATACTATTACAAAAAAGACAAAAAGAAGGATTGTTCCATGCACCCGTTGAGGACCAAAACTCACAATGAGTTTGATTTTTAGTGCTTGCATCATAATTTACATCCTTGTGTCAGACTTGGTTGTTTAGTGAGTAAATATATCTGAATAAGCGTATATATATATATATATATATATATATATATATATATATATATATATATATTTCGCTTCGAAATAATGTAAAAATTTAAAACAAAAAACACATCTGCAATGACTTATGTACGTAGATATGTGTACAGAAATACATCTACTGTTGTTGCTAATATAAAGCGTGTGCGGGCGGGTTCGTGCGAGTGTGTATGTATGTGTGTACGTATGTACATGTTCATTGTCTTTGTGCGGTTGGTTTGTGAATTATCTATATTTCTATTTGTATATATATATATATATATATATATATATATATATATATGTGTGTGTGTGTGTGTGTGTGTTTGTGTGTATGTGTGTGTGTGTGCATATATATGTGTATGTGCACGTACATGCATATAAAGACGTGTACGTAAATATATATATATATATATATATATGAAACAATATATATCTATTTGTATCATTTTAACACATACGACAGCGTAAAGTAACGTCGCATAAGGAAATAAACACGACATTTATGACGGGCATTATTCTAGTATATATATATATATATATATATATATATATATATATATATATATATATATATATATATATATATGTATAAATATGTATGTATAGAAACAGATAAAAAGAGATATCTACAGACTAATTACACTAAAACGTGAAAATGTGTATGCGTGCACACACATACACGTCGATAGAAAGGTGTGAATATATATATATATATATATATATATATATATATATGTTTGTGTGTATGTGTTTGTGTGTGTGTGTTTAAATACGCATACAGAGTCTCTTTCTTTTTATGTAATTAAATGTGAAGTGTGTTCCGATGATAGGGTTGTTGGCGCCGGGGTAGGTATTGTTATGTCGGCACTGATTATCGGGGTTGTTGCAACTACGTCCCTGGTTGTTACTGGCGTCGCACCTTCAAGAAAAAAAGCGGAAGAAGTGGGTAGGAAATAACAAATCACATGGCCTACAGATACAAAGCCAAAGTTTTTCTTTTTCTTTTTATACAAGCCGCTAGAAATGAAAAAAAGGAAACAAAAGCGTGAGATGTTCTTTAAAAAAATCTTGCAAATATTAAAAGAAGTCTAAAGAAAACTGAAATAAAAAGACAAAACAAACCAAACCACCGTGCCAAAAATGAATAAATAATGAATTAGACCAGAGGATATGATAATAAAAAGAAACCGAAGAACAATGACAGTTATAAATGATAATTGAAATACAACAAATAATCAGGAGAATAAGGATAATATATAACTATAGAATTTAAAACGAAAATCAAATGTATAAAAACGATAAATTTAATTACAAACAAGATAACTGCAATGTGTTTGTTAATGAAGATAAACAGAATACGACATGCAAGAAAAAAAAATACATCTGCTTTTCGTGACAATCAAGTCATGAAAAACAAGTGAACATCAGGAAAATATTAGAGCAATTAACTCAGGAAGAAACAATCATAATTTTCTGAGTTCCTCCTTTCGCATGTCCGTTACACCCTGCCAATACCTCAAGTAAATAATGGAACATTCCATTTATCAAAGCGGAATAGTTCATTATTTATCTAAGGTAATTTATAAGGAACGACAGTATAAAACGTTATATCAGAAACGCTGTCTGGTGAGAAAAAGAAAGCATACATAAAATAGAAAAAAGAAAAAGGAAGGAAAGAAGGAAGGAAAAAGAAGAACGCTTATTTCTCATAACGATAATATTTTGGGAAATTCATTTTTAAAGAGAAAATGGCGTAATATTTCATTAACAGAATAATAAGAAAATAAAATCTTTATTAAATTATATCAGAGATGCCGTCTGGTTTAAATGAAACAATGAAAGCATACATAATAATAATAATAATAATAATAATAATAATAATAATAATAGGAAGAAGAAGAAGAAGAAGAAGAAGAAGAAGAAGAAGAAGAAGAAGAAGAAGAAGAAAGAAAGAAAGCATGAATGACAAAAGAAAGTGCAAAACAGAAATAAAGAAAAGAAAAAAGATCGTAACAAATAAATAAGTAAAAAAAGAAAGAAAGACAAAAAGAAAGAAAGAAAGGAAAGGAATATAGTGGAAGCGATAACGCTATCAAGACGCTTAAAGTCTGCTTCAGTGAAATGAAAGTAAGGAAGAAAGAAAGGAAAATAGGAGATATTTCAGTTAAAATGCTGGATATCAGCAAACAAGGGAGAAGGAAAGGAGTAAACTATTACGAAGAATATTGTAAATAAGGAACTGTTAATTAAAGATGTAAGAATGGTATAAGATTGTATATATATTTTGTTGTACTTTCGTACATACAATACATCGCTAAAGATGTTAGGAAAAGGATCGGTCTCCTGTACCCACTCTAGTAAGTAATGTACCTGACTCCTCCTGTTATCTTCTACCTTTATAAGAGCCATATGAGGCTGAAATGGAGTAAATGGGCGGGAGGAGGGGGTTGGTGACTACTTAGTTTTCACTTTCCAATTTTTAAAGACTCCAAAAGGGTCTCCGTGTCCTTTTTAGTGACAAATTATTTTCATCCTGCAAATCTCCATCGCTAGTTCTATAAAGAATGTTCAGACGAACTATATTTCTTAGTTCCACCAATTCTGCCCATTCACGGCAAACACCGGTCATGCTACGCACATTGTAGCGAACCAAATTATTAAAGAGAGAGGACAATAAAAGAAATGGAATTACGGAAGACAGGAAATGACAATTTGCATTTAAATTTTTGAAGATAAAATTAACTGGGAAACAAGAAGCCGGCAGAGAATTCCACAAGCGTGAAGTACGATAGAAAAAAAAAAAAACTTAGCCCAGAACTTATGGTACATCTAGTCATTTCAACCTTGCTGCCAATCTAGTACATATCCCCATAAACTGTACCTCTTATTTTGTAAGTGGCTCTTGGGACTTGTACAGCATGAACATCATTGTAAAAATGTGAATATAAGTATTTAAAATTTATCTTATAAAAGTCAAACTATTGAAATAAAATGTTTGTTATTTGGAATAAAGTATTAAAATAAAGTGTTATAAACCTACGTAAATATTTTGTCAATTTTAAAACTTCAATTTGTACCTTTTCATTAAATAATGACCTGCGTTCACAAGTATGAGTGATATTTCAAAATTTTAAATTTAAACTCAAATATTTACTGATGTGTGATTTCAACATGTATTTTATTGTGGAAATTTTAATAATTCAATCAAAAATTTTGACTATTCTGGAAATTTATAACAGAGAAATATGTAAAAAAAAAATAACGAGTAATTCTAGTAAAATATCAATGCATACAACAAAGATGTTGATAAAATAACACTAGGACACATTTATAGACATATCAATAATTATCAGTTTCGCTATTAATACAATGAATAACTTAATTTAGAACTTTAAAGATAAGTATTTAATAACGATTTATAATAATCAAGAATCGCTTTCTAATAAGAGTCTAATTTCTTCGTTTGAGATATGCACGATATCTCTTCAAGATATCGGTGATCATAGCTCTCCACAATTTCTTTTCTTTCCTAGCTACATGTAATCATTGTCTCATTAATATCCCTACCAATCCAGTTTTTCCATTCATTTAAGGGAGATAAATAGGTTATGTTTCCTACTTGCCTTTAATGTCTTGTCAGTGTCAAATTATCCAAGCCTTCTTTCCTCGTTATGTTTTCCAGAAATTTAAACTGTTTCTTTTTTTTTAATTCTAAATATAGTGTCCTTATGTTTCCGTTTTCTTTAAAACTTCCGCGTTGTTCATATGCTCCATCCATGATATTCTCAGCAACCTTCTGTAGAAATACATCTGTGTTGTTTCACTCGTAGTTAATACTTTAATACTAAGCTTAATAAATACCTCTATTTAATAAGTTTAGCAATGAATAGTACAAGAAAATTTTTTGAAGCGTTTCACCCCAAGCAAGGCGAGAAGCTACTAGGATGCAAGGGATTACAGAAGATCAGATAGGAATGATAGAAGAAAGGATGAGGAGAAGGGTAGTGGATAGATCAAGGCAACTGAAGATGTCGATTGACATAAGTATAGGGCATTTGGAATGGTTAACAGTGGCTCATTTCGCTTTCTTGGACGAAATTTTTCGCTACACATTGTTTTAAACACCCCATTGTTCAACTTTTGTAAATGGGTCGTTTTTGTTGCAGATAATCGCAGATAGAAATGCAGCAAATTGCTTTTTTATATTAAATCTTGAGGTACCCAAACATCGTAGATATTCACGTATCCAGGTGTTTTTGAAATGCCTCACAACACTCATATACGATTTGTGGATTATCTCTGCGATATCGTATGATGTGGATTATTTTGAATCAACGTTTCGATTTGGTCACTATCAAAGACTTCACTCCTGCCGGAACGTTCGCGGTCTTCAGGATGAATATTTCCTTTCCTGAATCAAGTGAAACACTTAGCCTCAACTATGGCACCATTTCCATAAATGGCATATATCTTTTTTTTCTGTTTGAACAGCGTTTTCTTTTTCTTTTCGGTAATAGGAGATGATCAGATAAAGAAAATGCATATCATTTTCTTCCATTTTCAACTTTAACGAACAAACATTAAACATTCACTATCCACGCACGAATCATATAGACAGACGCGCTGTGATGTCAACTTTTAGAATATGGACGCATGTCATAAATTTCAGTCAAGTGTGACATACGTGTTCAAACACCCCCAAATAGTAGACGCTATGAATTTTTGTTTCATCCTAATAATTATCAAACTAATCTTTATAGTGATTTTGGTTAGAATTGGATGCCTGTCCCCAACTTAATCACACTGACTAATTATCTGCTATAGTCATTACATTTTAAGGGAATAGGAACTAGAAATAAATTGCTGACAAAAAAGGCACAATTGAAATTATTGGAAGGCATAGTAAGGAAAGAAAGCTTGAAGAATTTAACACGCCCAGATCAAATCGAGAGTAAGTTTAGGAGGAGAAAGGATCGAGTAACCTATCTGAGAAGACTGAGTAAACGGATAGAGGAGCAAGTAACAAAGACAGAGGAAGAAGCGAGTATTATGGAGTCCAACAAAAGACAGGAATCTGAGGGTCGCGTCTTATAAAGGTATGGTGCTGAAAGAGAGAGAGAAAGGGAGAGAGGAAGAGGGAAAGAGAGAGGGAGAGGGAAAGAGAGAGGGAGAGAGAGGTAGAGGGAAAGAGAGAGGGAGAGAGAGAGGGAGAGAGAGGGAGAGGGAAAGAGAGAGGGGGAGAGAGGGAAAGAGAGAGAGAGAGACTGATGAAAGTATGTGACACAAAAAAGTAAAAAAAAAAGGTAAAACAGTAAAAAAAAAAAAAGGCTCATGTTCAATTTCTTTATTAAACTAAAGATAAATAGTTAATATTCGGGGAAGAAAGTAATTCAACCATCAATAGAAATGTAATAGCGTTATTTACAATATGAATGATGATGATATTGATGAAATTGATCGTATATACAATGATAATAGTCTGCGTTCAAGCCCAAATAAACAGAGGACTCTATGGAGTTTTATGGCAAACAGACAAACCCCGTCTCTTTCGAGGATCAATGCAGTATTATCGTCTTAATCCTCGTTTTCATTATCTGCTGAACGAAATTGAGCTTAATATATGTCTGTAAATATTGGTAACAAAAAAAAAAAAAAAGAATACTGAGCTGTTATGTGACATTTGTCCTTCTTTACGGCAGTGAATGTTGGACGATTTCCTCAAAGATGAAGAAGAGACTCGAGGCGACAGAGATGAGGTTCTACAGAAGGATGCTAAGGATATCATGGACTGAGAATATGAGCAACGATGAGATCTTAAAGAGGTTGCAAACAAAGAGGAGCATATATCAGGAAGAGGCAGCTGAAGTTTCTGGGACAAATAATGAGGAAAGAAGGCCTGGAGAATCTGATACTCACGCATCGAATAGAAGGAAAGAGAGACAAGGGAAAACAGCACGTGATGTACCTGGCGGACTTAAGTAAGTGGATGACAGAACGTGGTCTAGGGGAGGAAGCAGAGGGAAGGAACTTGTTGAGAGCTGCAAAGGAAAGAACATTACACATAAAAAGAAGGAAAGAAATATTGATCAGAATTAAGCTTGCCAAAATCCGCAACTTGTGAAAAACCGGCGCTAGTAAATTTTGAATTGCATTAAGTTTTTGCGTTGCTTTTAAAATAATCTGGTTTAACATGGGCGACCATTGAGAAGAAAGTCAATTCAATATTTTTCTAGTTTTGGCGTTTAAATTTGTCTCAGTCTGCTGAGTAATTATATGTATACACAGATGTAAAGCGACTTGAGGCAACAGAGATGTGGTTCTACACAAGGATGCTGAGAATACCATGGACCGAACATGTGAGAAACAAAGAAATTTTAGAGGAATTGGAAAACAAAAAGGACGCTAACACTTCGCATCAAAAAGAGACAGCTGAAATTTCTAGAGCACATAACGAAGAAAGAGGGCTTGGAAAACTAGATACTCATAAGACAGATTGGGATAGGAAAACAGCATATAACCTACCTAGAGAGCTTGTGTAAATGTATAGCAGAACAAGGTTTAGGAGAGATAACCCCCAAACAAAATTAGCTACAAAGTTAAGAGGATTATGGAGGGCCATGATCACCAATGTCCTGAAGGTATACGGTGCATACAAGAAGAAGATGTAGAAGTATTATATTTATTACATACTTTCATTATAATTTTTTCACATGCTAACTTTTATTATTATTATTATTACTGAGCGAGAGCGAAGCGCGCCAAGAAAATAACGCCGGAGTACAAATCTATGAAAGTCAATATGACGCTAGGTATGGTAAGGCAATACCAGGCCCATGTATTGCAGCCAAATGTGCACGATATTATGACTGGTTTTAAATAAAGAAACGCATAACCATGCAAGTGACACCTATTTAGAAATACGTTCAAGTCAGGTAACCCAGTTCGCTCAGCCGGCCTCCAATTGAGAGTGTTCCAAAGTATCGCGAGATGTTACTCCCAAGGCTCGTCCTTCAAACAACAACAGAAAAAACAAAAACAAAAAAAAAAAAAAAAAAAAAACAACAAAAAACAACCCTCTTGACACCATAAGACTCTCCCTACTACAACTGCTCATGAGTAGAGATACACGGTTCGTTATCCCCCAAGGGGACATGTACAGCTAGCTAAGGCCAGGTAACTGATATGCAAATATGTAGCACTGAACTTTGGCGCAATTTAATTCACCAAGAGAAAAATTGTACCCGTTATTGGTAATGGTAATATTAGCCGTTTCTTTATAAGGAAACTTTCGGTATTCATTGGCCGAGAAGTAGGCGTTACTGTTGGTTGAAATTTATAGAATCTTTTTATTAAAACAACTTTTCAGGAAAATAGGTCAAAACCACTAACTGTTATCAATGGAATCTCCCTTCCTACCTTTTTATTTGAAATAGTGTGGAAAGTCAACGTCTTGATTATGTCAGTATTTTCTCTTCGAAATACAACTGCTATCCATTTTAGTCCGTGCTAATGTTGAAAAACCCTCAAGTGATGTCGCTTCTGTTATTTGATACAGTTCTTTGTGATTCTGTAGTTCCATTCCAGGGCATTAAGAACAAGAATTATCCTTGTAGGCTTAATTTACTCGAAGCCATTGACACCCATGCATTCTGTAGTATCAGAATAATAATAATAATAATTATTATTATTATTGTGCTTGTCCCTAATATTCGTTAGTTCGCACGACCCTTACGCCTTGCCAATACATAAATAATGGACTATTCCGTTTTAATCGCTTGGAAAGTGAGGAAAAGATACTACTCAGTTTCAGTGAGAAAATGAAAGAAAGAAAAAAAGAAAGAAAGAAAGAAGGGAAAATAGAAACGTTTAACGGTTGTTTCAATGAAAAGGAAAAAGTTTTCAATTTCAAGTCTTTTCTTTTGGATCAACTTCTTAAAATAACGACCAGCATTCATATTTATGATTGTGATTGCATTATTTTGTTAAAGTTTCTGAGCTAAAATATTTAACGAAACAACAGGATAATTTCTACGGTTATTTTATTGTCGTAAAACTCGCTTATTCAATCATTAACTTTAGATTTAAGATTCATTAGAAAATTCAAATAGAAAAACCTTGAAAGTTTCACGGGTTAAAACTAAGTATTATTATTATTATTATTATTATTATTATTCGCTTTAGGTTCTCATACCCGTAGTATCTACTGGCGAACCGGTGTCAGCAGATCTCTTCAAAACCCCAGTATTATCGTCTGTATTCTCGTCAGTATTCTCGTCTGTATTCTCGTCAGTATTCTCGTTGATTTTAATAATGCTATCGTTTGTTTAGATTTCTAGTTCTTCAATCATTTTACTAAAACTCTTCCGAGTGAATCCAAGTGTTCCAATAATTACATGCATCACCGTCACCTTTATGCGCTTCAGTTTTCTTTAGCAATGTCGGGATTATTGTTAGGCTTTTTGTTTGTTCTCAGTGTTACTTTCAATGTCGTTGTTATCATTATTTTGATATTAATATTATTATTTGTTTTATATCAATTTTTTTAGTTGTGCTTTTTCCTCTTCAGGGCATGTTTTCCGGTTTCGTTTTATCTGTGATCATCTTTTGTCTGAAGCTGTTTTTAAAGAATATCCTTCATCGAGCGAATGGCAATAAAACAAAAATAAATACATAAAATAAAAAATATGAAAACAAAAGTTCTTGGTAAGAAATTTCTTCGTTTTGAATGCAAAAACGAAAATGTTTTACTGATGAGTTGACGCGATCCCAAATCTATGGAAAAACGAAACTGCTCATACCCAAAAGACATGCTGCGAGGTTAACAAAGGAAAATGTATGTATGCGTATATATGTGTGTATGCGTATATATGTGTGTATGCGTATATATGTGTGTGTATGTGTATATATATATATATGTGTGTATGTGTATATATATATGTATGTATGTGTGTGCATGTGTATGTATGCGTGTGTGTGTATGTGTATGTATATGTGTGTGTGTTCAGAATTTACTATTTTCTATGGTAACCATGAAATATTTTCTTAAATAGGCATTTCTAATTTTTTAATGCATTTATTTGCTCAGTCATATTTCAATCTTTTAGGTTTTTCAATTTTTTTTATAATTTTTTACATTGAACTCCTTTATTTTTTAATTCTTTATTTTTATTTAAATCCTTACGTTTTTTTAAATTCTTTTTGCTTAACTCATTTCGCTTTCTGTATGAATTTTATTATTCTTTATTCGTATCTTTTTTTCTATTTGTTTCTTATAATTATTTACACAAATCTGTGGTATCTTACTGCTAAATCTTATTGTTATTTTATGTTAAATTATACGTTTATATTAACTGAAACATAATCAGTACTTTTCGGATCTACAGACCAAATATTAATGCCAGGATTTCCATTTATCTCTGTAACTTACCGGATATTATTGATATAGCAAGTGCAGAATTAACTTCTGAAGAGATCGATCTTTCTCTATCCTGCCATTAGTTTTATTACATTTTGAAAAAGATTGCTGCATTTGTTTTAACTCAGCCTACAAACTGTTGATCAAATCTGTGAGCCATTTTGAAAATGCTAAAATTCCCCTTCGCCGTTGTCTTTTATTTTCATAAAATTTTAGTAAACAAAAGGTAAAAAGAACAACTTTTTTTTTAGTTTACGCTCTTAAACCTGAATGTATTGTGTCTTCCCAGATTAAAAAAAAGAAGGAAAACCTTTTACTTGAACTGGCTTAAACTATTAAAGTGAAAATTTGGTTTCTTAGAAAATTTACCGATTTTGGCGTCATACGTATGACGTTCACCGAATCTATTATTATAAAATCTTATAAATCCCGAATTACACTTAGTTATATTTTTTTCAGTTTCCATAATTTTCTCGAATCATATTCAATATTTATTGATGAAAACAGATACAGTTTTATATATATATATATATATATATATATATATATATATATATATATATATATATATATATATATATACACATTAAAATCGCTTTCGGTGACCTCTGCACGATGTCATGACATTATCTATTTATAAAATTTCTATTATAATTAGTTACAATTGCTAATTATTATTAAGCCAAAATCTTAATATTAAAGTATCGATACTAGTGTGGCATTATGGCTGACGGAGTGGAGTGCAGATAAGTCAAGAATTATTCTATGCTTATTCCTCTTATTTTGTTATTAAGCGAAAAAGGTAACGACCTTGTAATTTACATTTAAATAGAGTAATCTCTCTTGGACAGAGATTTTTGTCAATTCATACTTAAGATTAATCGGAAAGCGTTGAACAGATTGAAATGAAGATTGCTTTATTCCCCAAGTGTTGCATTACAATGTGTTGTTTTTGCTGTCTTCCTATAATAAGCATATTAATATATAGAGAAAACAGATAATTGTAATATAGCTAATAGATATATCTATCAATGTAATATTTTAAGTTATTTACGAGCGAAATATACTTTTGCAATGCGTGTGTTGTAATTGAAAATATGTTCAATTAAAAACTGTCTCTTTATAGTTTAATCATTTGCTTCACATTATTTCAATAATTATATTGGCTTCAAATTTTTAAGATGACTGAAAATGTCAATCGACGAGGAAAAAATGTAAAGGTGTAATTAAGAGATGAGTTGTTAAGTTTTCGACTCGTCTTCGAATTTTTGAAATAACGTTTCAGTCATCACAGCCAGATTTTCATTAGGTGAATATATACATGTCTACATTACTTTAAGAAGATCTGCTGGCGAACCTTAAGGGAATCGGAATTTTTACCTGAAAAAATAAAATAAAAATAATAAAATAAAAAATAATAAAAGTAATAAATAATAAATAATAATAATAATAATAATAATAATAAAAATAATAAATAAATAAAAAATAATAAAATAAAATGAAAATAAATACATAAAAAGAAATAAATTAAAATATTAATTGAAACAATGAATAAAAACAATAATTGGTAATAGCTGTTGAAAAAGATGCCTGCATTGTACACATCTTCAAAGTATACCTCCATTCTAAAATAGAAGATATACAGAATTAAATTCACTTCCCTTATAGGATCCCGACACAACTCTTGTCACATATGTAATTTTGGTCGAAATCTAATCTTTCTTATCGCAGTGTGCAATCTGACTGTACCATACTCTCATCTTTTTAATCGTTTCACCATAAGTAAGGCAATAAAGTCACTAAGACGCAGCGGGTTACTGAGTGTGAAAGAATATGAGAAGAAAATAATTAAGAAGAAAATTTATGGCAAGAACACGCCATGCCACTTACATAGTATCAAATCACCCACATTCCCTCCGTATTCCATCGATGAGAAGTTCCACTCGAGCAGCTTCTTCCCTACGAACCACTGCCCTGTAGAAGAGACTCCCAACAGGATGTTTCCCCGGTCACTACAATCTGAACCTATTCAAGGTGAGGTTTAACCGTTATCTTCCACTACTATGTACACAAATGGCCTCCTAACGTAATCCTCTAGCTCGAGTGGTCCCCAGGCCTTGTAAAGGGTGACTCTCGCTGTTAAAAAAAAAGAAGAAAAAGAAGACGAATTAAAAGACAGAAAATGACGACCGGCATTATATTTAAATTTTTGAAGATCAAAGTTGTCTGGGAAGCAAGAAGCCGTAACGGATTTCCACAAGCGAGAAGTGGGACAGAAAAAAAAACTGTTAGCATAGAACTTACGGTTACGTTTAGCAATTTCAACAGTAAGATGATGAGACCTTGCCGCAAAGACGAGGTACCAAAGAGGGAAGCACATAAAAACATATATATATATATATATATATATATATATATATATATATATATATTTATCGAAAAGGCACAGAGAAGTTATGTTACGGTTGTAGGATAGTGACTTAAGCTGTGATGCCATGTCAGGGCCGATAACATTGCAGTTCTTTTTCATTTTATCAAGAATGTCTAAATACATAACAGAAACGGCAGACCAGATGTGACAGCAATATTCATTGCAATGACAAATGATAAACTTATAAATCTTTAAGATAGATTCAGGTGAGAAAATTTCTCTCGCACGATACAATGAAAACAACTTCTCTAGCCGCAAACCTCGCATTTGATTCGATATAGTCTTTCTACTTCATGCCAGCGCAAAATGTTAACCCGAGAAAGTACATTGAATCACTCTCATTCATGGCTTTGAATTCAGAGATGTCGTTCTTTTAGACTGGTTGCCAGCCACAGCTTAACAAAAGAGATAAGAGGGTGGAGAGAAAAGGTAAAGTCATACATTTTGCAAGGGTATTTGAGCGTAAATCAATGTAATTAATCCGACTTGAATTCGACTCTCCCATATCTAATTCCGAGCTATATATATATATATATATATATATATATATATATATATATAGCGAGGTTAACAACAAACTGCCCAAATCGTGTAACAGCATAATCGTCCATCCCACAAAATGTTGAATATCAAACATAAACCATTAAACTAAATTAAGCGAATGGTTAATAAGTTTAAAAATGAGGGAACAGTAGAGAGGACAACTGAATCAGAAGCTCACAACAGGAAGCAGGATCATCATTTCAACTTAGAGCTAAAAAGATTAATTAGAAAAGATCCAACTCAATCCATAAGACAGTCCAAAGTTGACAGTTGAAAATGAAATCGTACGTGAAACATGTTAGGCACCTTGTTACTCCAGGACAGAAGGTTAGAAGGTAAGAGAGAGAGCGAAGATCATCTTGAATAAGTTGGAAAAGATCTTGGAATAATATATATACATTTGAACATAATTTCAATCCTTCATAAGCCTCTGATCCTGAGCTATGATTAATTAATGATGAACATCTCATTTTTGTTTATGATCGATTTTATTAAGATTCTTGATTGCTGAGCTTGGAGAGTAATTATAAATTGTTATTGCTCAAAGTAGAGTCTAATAGTGTAATGAAAACCTCGGAGAATTCCAGTAAAGTATCTTTAATCATTTCTAACATACAACGGTTCAAAGCATAATCTAACAAATGGCTTATTCAAGATGATTTTTCTTTTACACGATTTGGACAATTTTGCTGTTACACTTGGTGTATATATATATATATATATATATAAATAAATTTATTTGTTTAAACGTTATTTTTAATGAATAATTATATATGAGTAGATTCTCCATTTTCATTATTAAGCAATCGAAGTGGCATCGAGATCAAAGCACGTCAGATCTAATAACGGTTTCACCTAGGGGACGCAGGTTCGTATTCTGCCGAAGACCGCATAATTTTTGTTACAAGATTTCTTTAATATTCAGTCCGGTAGATGTAAATAAATAAATATACTGTTTAATAATAAAAAAAACCCCAAAACAGAGAATCTACTCAAATAAGATTATCTATTAAAAATAACGTTTAAAGAAATAAATTAAATATATTATTACTATTTTACTGAGAATGCGTAAAGCCTAGGTACCTAAGAGAATATATATATATATATATATATATATATATATATATATAACATAGGCGCGTGTAGCCATCTCTACGCGTGTGTAACTATCATCGTATCATCGGATCCTGTAAAAATATAAACCAAAACATTACAAGTAAAAAATGAACAAGAAACCATTTCTGACGTACTTCCTGATATTACCGGTGATAACGTTCTGTTGGAGTAGGGTGAGAGTTTTATTAAAGTCCAGTTGGACATACCTATCACAGCAATCTTGCTTACTGCGGGAAGAAGACGCCAGCAACTGGTATAATATCTCTTCCTTATCCACTTGTAAAAGTTACTCCAAGTACAGCATTTTTTTGTCTTTATAAAAATATTGACTTATGTTTTTCTTTTTATCATTACTGTCATTTAGAGATGAACATTTAGATTTTGAAGCAAATGCCACCAGAAACAAATTTCCTGTCCGTCGTTTACTCAATCAATGTATCAATCTTAGTTTCTCTCTTTTTTCTCTCATTGGTTACGCTTGATGGAGATAGCTTCAGGGCAGAGATTTCAGCTGATGGCTACGAGGAAAGAAATTACTCTTTCTTGTTTCCCTGGAGAGTTTGGCATTTAATCTAAACTTTAAGATGTAAATAATAATAATCGTAATGAAGAACGAAGAATCGTACAGAAAACCAAACATCATAGTGCTAGATAAAGAAGAAAGAACATGTACCGCCATAGATATTGTATACAATAGACTAATCGATAAATGAAGGGATACAGGAAAATTACGATAGTTTCAAACTAGAAATGTATAGTGATTTTCCAAGCTTAGTTTAGATGTACCAAAAGGCCTAAATTATGGGGTACCCCGTGAAGATCGAACTCACTACTCAGTCTTAATTGTCCGAGCGAGACAAGTTTGCTAACCATTACACGTCTCGAGGTGCCCAAAATGAAAGCATATAAATCGTTGCCAATGAATAGAGTGGAAATCATTCCCATCATTGTTGGTGTTATGGGTAACATATGTACTGAACATCCGAAGTGTCTGGTTAGGATTGGCGCCAATGTTAATTGTGGCCACTTACAGAAGACTGAACTCCTTGGGACTGCTTGTATATGTGGGGAGGATAACGGTTAATCTCCGAAGTGTTCTCAAATTATGATGAATACCTGCCACTTCAGTCGTTAACTTAGAGGTATTTCTAACTGGGACCTACCTGCAAAGTTATACGCTGCTTACATTAAAAAAACTTCACCTTATCGCGCAAATCTGGCTAGGACACATATGCCTGGTATACCTTTATCCGATTGAGTGTCATGATGGGGACATTAGGATTTGATTATTTGTAGTTCAGCATCAGATTATTGGCGTAAGCTCTCTTAATAATAATAATAATAATAATAATAATGAAAAAGGGAGTAAGTGCATAAAAAATCATTTACACTATTTACATTATTCGGACTATTGTCCTCATCTTTGTCGCCATATTTATTACAACGTTTCAGCCGTTGTACGCTCCGGCCTTCTTCACAGTGGATAAAGGCGTTAGTTAGATCCAGTGACAGGACCCAAAGACTGGGATTTCAATACCGGTAAGGCATTAGAGAACTTGGAGAAGGGAATTAACAGGAGATAACTGATAACTGATATCCATTTAACATGGCACGTGGAACTAGAACAGTCTACCCCAGTGAGCGAAATAAAGGGTTCAGTTCGACATTCCAAGCACCTGAAGAAGGCCGGAACGTACAACAGCCGAAACGTTGTAATAAATATGGCGACAAAGATGAGGACAATAGTCCGAATAATGTAAATTGTGTACATAATACCTAATGTCAGAAATATAGACAGATAATAAAAAATCATTATGTTAAATGCTGATTTTCAAGGTAGGAAAGATTCTCTATTTTGAAGATTTAGGCAATGTCTATCCATATTACTCAACAGTGTTACAAAATGACATTATAGGGAAAAGGATTGTGATGATGAAAAACGATGAAGACGATGATGAGGTTCAAAACGATGTTGACGATGGTGATGATAAACAAAAACGATATTGGCGATGATGATGAAGATGATGATGATGATGATGATGAAAAAGGGCGTTGCCAATGATGATGATAAGCGCAGGGAGGTTGATTTGGAAATACAGCGGCTGTTGCTACTTATATCAATCTTGTAACGATAACAAAGATATGTAGGCATTAAGCAATAAATAAACAATGTCGTTAGGCCGACTGAAATGACAAAAGGTGAATGCCGAATCTGAATACTCATGCTCACTGTAATGATTTACATAAAATAAGATTGCAGTAAAATAAAACAAGAAGAAATATTCTATACATCCGGGTAAAGGCGTGTTACGGGTGGGAGCGAAAGAGAACTGGAAAGAAGAACAAAAATAGATGCACACACACATACATACATACATACATACATACACGCACAAACACACGAGAGAAATTCACGTGCACGTACATACGTATCCTCTGAAGAATATGGAAAAGTAAAATGAACGGAAACTGATCAGTCAAAATCTTCGTAAAAGATTAAAATACCTGGCAAATATCTGAGATATGTATTTATTAAAACTGAGGTTTTGACGTGGGCGATCATGACTCTCCACTACGTTCTATGCTTTGTAACTCTTATCAATAATTTTCACTTCTTTTTAACTCATATTCACCCTATACAAGGCCCAAGAGCAACTCGAGGTAGAGGGGCACTAAAAGAGTTTTGTGCAAGCGGAAAGAGTAAAAGGTAACAAGCGCAGTTTATGAGGATATGTGGGAAGATAACGGTTAATCATAGACTTGAACCAGTTAAGATTGTGGTATTCGGGAAAGTATTCTCTTGGGAGTCAGTTCCACAAAGTTGCGGTTCGTGTGAAGAAGCTGTTTGAGTGAATGTATTATCTCACTAATAGAATAATAATGGGTTGATTGTGGTTCGCTACAGAATACGTGGCATGATTGGTCTTAACTGTAAAGGTTATTGTGGAATCTTCCACGTCAGCCAGTCACCCATGCGTGGGTAAATAAACTATTCTCTGTAAGGGAATATATGACAAGCATTCATTGGTTAATCACCTTCAATCTAGCTCGCGTGTAAACACGTGTAAACTCTATCTCACTCTCTCTCTCGTGTCTCATTCCTTGCTGCCAAGATGTAATCTTCAAGAACTCCCGTCTTGACTAATGTAGTCAGACGTTAAAGACCTTTACCAACATTCACGCAAGTACAAATTCTGAAATCTCTTCTGAACTTTTACCAACTTGTACAATACACAATTTCAAACATGCTAAAGAAACTTTCTTCTTCTAAACTACAGTTTAATAATTACTTTCACTTTATGAGCTCAAATACAAATATTTCCAAATCTAAGAGACATAACTCTATCACACCTTCAGCTCTTATGCCTGTACATAAAATACTTAATAAATTCAATTGTTACGTTTTGAAACAATACGTTATGTTTTTGAATAATTATTCTATGTCTTGTATTAATTCATGTCGATGGAAGATTATTGAACACACAGAGTTTTAAGCCTTCTGATAATTCAAACCTTCTTTTCCTCTCCAACACACATCACACATTCACAACATTATAACTGTTTTTAGAAGGTTATACAAGCTCTTTAGGTAGGTTATTGCTGTTTCCCTTTTGCCTTCAATACGACCCGTGAGTGTCAAATTTTCCAATCCCCCTTTCCTCATTATGTGTCTCAGAAATTTCAAATGTTTCTTTTTGATTCTTACTATAAATATATTTTGGTTTCCATTTAACTTAAAACTTCCACATTACTTACATGCTTCGTCCGTGTTATTCTCAACATCCTTCTGCAGAACCAAATCGCTATTGAACCACGTTTCCTATTCATCTGTGATAAAACTGATTAGCATTCACTATAATAGAGGAGGATTCATGTTAAATAGAAGTTCAACACTCTTTTCTTTGTTTCTAATGAAATTATTCTGTTTCTTGATGCATTTTTAAACTTTAATAAGATATATTTTTTGGCTATTCCAATGCTACTTCGAATTTCGGTATCACATTTTCCATATGAGACATACATGCATACTGCTAAATAATAATAATAATAATAATAAAAAATTCAGGGTAACTCTGTTCTACACATTACTCTTGAACTGAACATTAATAATAGAATTCCTTTCTTCGATTTTTAGTAGACACTAATTGCCACAATTTTATTAATTCACTGTATAAAAAACACAAGCAAAAATTCTTGTCTTCTCGATTACAAAAGTGAATGTCCTCACAGATATAAAATAGACGTTTTAAAGAACATAATCGACGGCGCTGAAATATATTCTTCTCCACACACATTGTTTTCATAAAGAACTGAGCGACATAAATCGAACAGTTAATAATAGTTTCCCAAACTATGTCAGCGACGAGCAAATAACATTAGCTTTAAAGAATTTTAGAAAAACAAAAAGCAACAAGAAACAAAACAAAGGGAAATAACTGCAACAAAGAAACAAAAAAATAAGAAACAAAACAAAATAAAAAGCAACAACCGCCACAAACAAGAAACAAAAAACAAACTATAAACAATGACTCGGCCATCATTATTCTATTGTAACCAGATGCGTTTCAACTATAAACAAAATAAAAAAGACATTAAAACTATAACTCCCCATTATATACGACTTAATAATTGTAATACATTATCATCTGTTATAAAAACATTTAAGACATCCAACCTAATAATTGCCAATAACACTGGTCCACAAAAATCAGTGTTATGTAAAAACAATGCACATTTCTTTTGACTCCAGCCGACTGTAAGTTGCAGAATTCTTATTCTTACTCACGATTAGTGATAGTTACGCTGATTTATAATCATTTTTTTTAATGAAAACTTATACACAGAGTTACATACACAGCAACTTTTTCACAAAGTATTATAAGTATAAAAGAGACTTTTCCTTGAACGGACCAAAACTTACTGAACTTTCATTTTACCCTTATTCGCTTTTATCACAATAATGATTAATTTATTCTTTACGGCTTATCAACCTTTTGCAGGTTATTTAAAACCAGAAAATATATTTTGATTGTAAGAAGTTTTGGAGATGATAATGATTTACTGTTGAAAGTTTTACTTATTAACCCATAGTGGGGGGTGGAGATGAGGTAAATTTATACTTTTCCCAAGGTATTTGCGCGTAACCGAATATAACAAACAAACCTGGATTTGAAACTCGACCCTCTGATCTTAAATTATCGAACCGTCATCGATTTCACCAACCGCACCTCCAAATTTAAAGTACCTATGTTCTCAAGGGAGTCACGGTGGAGTAACGGATAGCGGTTCGGATTGAGGAATCGGAGAGCCGAGTTCGTATTCCAGTCGAATCTATTACATTCACTTACGTGCTAATACCCTTGGGAAAGGCATGAATTCTCTACTTTTCCACCAAGCTATGGGTAAATAGCAGGACAGACCGGGTTCTGTAGCCTTGGATGGCAACTGGTTTGCCGCAGAAAGAAATGGCAACCTACCGCGGAAAATAATATGCCTCGTCAGTCATGTATCGAAAGATACATGATCACCTAAGCATGTATCACGCATGGCATATAACTGACTGATATTTTCAAGCCGTCTAGGTAATGACTAGGCTCGACGTTGCTTAATTTCGATGAGCGTATGAGAACCGGTGTTGAACGTGATATAGCCGAAAGCCTCTTTTTTTTCCCCAAGACATTGTTATTTCAGAAATCTATGAAAACTGTGCCAGATTTTAATTCACGTCACCCGTGGTATATATTTTTTTTGTTTTTAAAATATCTGCATTCTGTTGTCTATTAAATTTGTATCATTTCTTTTCTGAAGTTATTTTTCTATTTACGACTCTGTTGTAACCTAGGAAGAGTTACTGAATATGAAATAACCAAACCGGTGGTTAGAAATGAAATGGTAACCTTTATAACATCAACAAAATACAATACTTGCCAGCGGCGTGAAGTAGGTAAACCACTACTAGTGGTGAACTACTTAGACAGCATATTACCTCCAATTATAATAGTGTCCAACGTATTTACGAGGATTG